>JAOVVH010002624.1:0-10645 GCA_028566435.1 Scorpiodoras heckelii | reverse complement strand
ACACACACACACACACACACACACACACACACACACACACACACACACACACACACACACACACACACACGTGCACGCATTGAGCAGATGAACACACAGACTTTTCAGCCAATCACAGCAAATGTATCAGTTATCGTCAGTGACGAGGGAATGAGAGCTACAGATTTCACAGTCAGTGAACGAGGTGTGTGAGTGAGTAAAGTGTAGGAGCATCCTGCTGTCCTGTAGGATTGTGGAAGAAGAGTCAACAATCAACAGGTAGAACGAAGTGATATCAGACACACTGCATCACACTAAATTAGTGAAGCAAAATTCACTGTCTGTCACAATATCAACATTTTCTAGAGAGCCTAATATGAATATGTATGAGGAGGTTAATCTGTGAACTGATTGCGTTGCTTTACAGTACCATTAAGTTATTATATCTACCCTACTTGCTAGGGGGAAACTTTACTGTTAGTGTGTCTTTACTGTCTAGTTGTAATGTCACTTGGTCAGTAAGGCCAGTTTAATCAGTCTATTGCATCATTTTCACGTTTTATGCATTATAACTGATGCAATGTTTTTTTTTCACTTTTTGAGAGCAAACAAGTTTTCCAAATGAGTTTTGAAAGTTGTAGAATAATTAAAGACATTAAAAGTCTTGTTTTACATCATCTTTGCTTGCATGTCTGATGCCAGTACTAAAGCAACATAATGTAGATCTTTTAACTCAAAATGTGGTCAAACAAATGTTTATGCTCCACTGATTTACAACGCATGTAATTGTGTCTCAGGCATTGTCAGTGCTGCTTGGTATTTACACTTTGATGTCAAACAGGATTCAGATTTAGATATAGCACCTCAGCAGTATAAATAGTGTTGAACATTTAGGCCAAGGGGAATGAAAAAGTTCTTCCATTTTGGGTGGTTAACAGTACTACTCATGGTTTTATTTCCATATTGTAGGCCTAGATGTACATAAAATGTAGAAATTCTGGAAGTTATCATTGGTCGTGATTGTAATTATAATTTGGCTATGATAATTTTAGAGGGGATTTTACTTCCCAATCCCATAACATGCCCACTTTTGAAAAGCTTGATACACCCCTGACCCTATGTCATTACATTTGGCTATAATAATTTCAGACAAGATGGCACCAACAAAACAAGCACAGTCTGCAAAGTCTGCAGTATTAACATCAAGGATGCTGAATCAACCACATCGAATTTTATCAGGCACCTGAAAACTGACCCAGAGAGGTCAGTCACATTAGTGCATTTGGATGGTTAGCAAACATCTTTAGCTCAGCATCAGCTATGTAATGGATAGCAGCAGATGATAGAAGGCTCATTACAACCAGAAGAGACATGAGTCTTTTATTTTTATTTTTTAGAGACTTGAGACTTGACTTGGACTTGTGACCAAAGACTTGAGACTTGACTTGGACTTGCAAAAAAAGACTTGTGAACATCTCTGCCTCTACCATCTCTGAATACAAAGGGATTTGGTTCATAGAAAGGCATACCTGCTCTGAGAAAGATTGGAGTGACCGGGGACTGGATCCCACAAGAGAACGTCTGAGAGAGACAATAGGGTAGTTGGTGGTGATGATGATGACTTCTGAGACATGTGCATAGTCTTAAGTTGTATGATTAGTGATCTGGGGGACGCCCTGGAAATTGAGATGCAGATAAACTCTTATTCCGACTAAAAGGTCCTGATGACTTATGGTGTGTGTAAACCATTTCTAGAATATAATTCCTTTCTTGGATTATATCCTGGTTGTTTCTGGGCAGGTTTGTATTGTTTATTATTGCCGTAATAATTTGTTTTTTGGTATTTTATATTTGTTCTGCAAGAATTCTGAAAGGAGAGAATTTGGAGGATTTTGTGTTCAGTCTAGAGACAAAGAGTAGTGAAACGGACTTAGAGGAATTGTGAAGATGTGTGAAGATGGGGGCAGGGAGCAGCATTGAGAGAAAAATTTCAAAACTGATAAACAGTTTTTGTCCTATGAGTGCATGAGGAAATTAGATAAGTAGAATGTGAAGTACTACAAAGATTGGATTAAGAGACATGCATTTGATGGCAATCTGGATATAGGGAGTACAAACAAATTGATGTGTAGTATAACTAGTTTATTGAAAGTAACGGGGAAAGATAGGGATAATTTTGAATTTAAACAGGTGAAAACTTGGCACAGTGAAGCAGTGAAACAATAGAAAGGACAGTTGGAATGTCAAATTTTCATGTTAAAGAAAAATACTCAGGATACAAAAAAGAAAAAGGCCAAACAAAAAAGAAAAAAATGATGAGGACATGCTTACAGCTTGTTCCCAAAATTACAGGAATCGTCTTACTGACAGAGAAGAGGGGGAATCAGTCCAGGTGCCCCTGCCATCAGTGCCGTTGTACCCACCTCTTGTACATTCTTATGATAATGTACCCGCTCCTCCATATAGTCTGCCAACAGATGAAGGTGCACAGTCCGGTGTAGACTCATCCACTAGAAGTGGGAGGACCTACGGTCCTACTATGGGACCACAAAAAATTAAGAACTCCCGTCCGCCAGTTTCTCAAGTAAAAATTACAACCAACAGTAATACAGCATCAGCTCCAATCCCTACAGGGAAACCGTCAGATCTCCTGGCACATCTTATAGCTTATCCAGGAAGGGCAGATGGGGAACCAGATTATGCTTATTGCCCCTGGAGTGCGGATGACATTGAAACTGTGGCAGAGGGTATCATGGCTCCGTGGAAAAATGTAGCACAATTCAGGAAAGATTTGAAGAGCCTGTGTAACAGTTATAGATTAAACGCATCTGAGGTCGAGAGACTTAATAGGAGTTTGTTGGGAATAAAATTTTCTGATGTCCTTGAAGTAAACTGGAGAGAAGGTCGTGATCCACTTCAGTGGGAAACAAGGGGTACGGGAAATCTCCCTGAATATTGGAGATTTACCAAGGACTGAGAAATACCAATCATGACCGATCTGCAGGGTCCTTTAGGGTGGCACCGGTTTTTCATGAACGCGTTCCTGTTTGTTATCGTTGTGGCAGTCCCGACCATTTCATTAGGGACTGTCCACACCCTGACACTCAACTTCCCTGGTCAGGCTCGGAGAACCACAGAGGTGGTTATAGGGGAAAAGGGAAAGGGAGAGGTCATGGCAGAGGAGAATGGGCTCAGTAATCTGGTCACTCCTACCAACAGAACCAGTACAGTTCTGGACCTGCACTTCCTCTGGACCTGGACCCTCACCTCCCTATCAACCAGAGCAATGACTAGGTGAAGGTGAAAACGACATGCTAGACTCGGACACTCTATGTGATTTTCTTGGTCTGTATGTTCTCAATGCTAAACCAACAATGACCCTTATCATAGCAGGCATTCCTGGTAGACTCAGGCGCCTTTACCTCAGTCATAAAGCGTTCGTTGTGCCCTGAGGATTTCCTCTCTCACAAAAATATTCACGAGTTTGTTCTGCTACTAAGGATGTTGTTCATGGACCAGTGTCCATTCCAGTTTCTGTTTATGACCCGGAATCTGGTCATAGGTGTTCAGCACAATATTTAATATCTGATTATTGCCCTGAAAATTTGCTAGGACTAGATCTCATGTCTGCTTTTGACATAGGTCTGCGTGTTAAACAAGACAGCCTTCATGGTTTATAGACAAACCCACACTTACCCAGGCCACGGCGAGGAGGTGCCCTGGTTTTCTTTCAATATCACAGACCTACATGATCAGCGTTTGCTGTTGGATCTCCACAAATTGTGCACTCCTCATTGGCCCAGAACTGAGGTCAAAGACTCTGACAAACTCCATATCACCATATCACGTGTTTTCCTGAAGGGCAACCAGGTGATCTTCCCTACCATTATGTAAAACACTTTATGTCATCACAAGAGTTATAATGGAACAGGCCACCCCTTAATTGCTGTGTTCTTGTCAGGGTCCATCCATAACTTCCCATGGGAGACTGCAAACCCCAAAAAGGCTAGATGGGCTTCTCCTGCTTCATGTATAGATGGTGCTCACGTAGAAGCTAGAGTACCTGGCACACCTGGACGGCATGCTCAGTGAGCGAACTGCTGTAAATCAAAATACTGTCCATTTACACATAGGCATATTAATCCAATGTCTCATGGAGCACCTCGTTAATGGACCACTGAAATCCCACTGAGGCGTTGGCTAAGCCAAAGGGCATAACCCAGTATTCATAGTGCCCCTTGGGTGTTATGACTGCCATCTTCCACTCATCCCCCTGCTGAATCCTAATGAGGTTATAGGCATTGCGGATGTCCAATTTTGTGAAAATTCAGGCCTTCTGCAGTGCCTCAAATGCCGTCTGCATGAGGGGCAGGGGGTATCGGTCTTTGACTGTAATGGGGTTACGCCCTCAGTAATCAATACAGGGGCACAGAGATCCATCTTTCTTGGCTACAAAGAAGAACCCTGTTCCAGCTGGGGAGCTAGAGGGGCAGATGAGCCCTGTGGATAACCCAGAAGCAGGTCAATGCCACAATCAAAAGGGTGATGAGGCGATAGTACTTGGGCCTTAGCTGGGCTGAATACCTCTGCCAGATCGTGATAAGCAGAAGGTACCCCTGACAGATTGGGGGCAGGACCATTGCTCTGGCTCATGCTTTTTAGGACCCCCAGCAGGGAGTAGAAGGAACATGGCATTGCACTTGGGGCTCCATGTGAAAATTGATTGGGTGGCCCAATTGATCCCGAGGTTGTACTGTGTGAGCCATGAGTACCCCAAGATGAGTGGCGTGGTGGGCAAGTGTATAATGTAAAAGACCAGCCTCTCTACATGAGCCCTGATTTGGAGAATAATTTCAGGACTCTGAAAGGAGGACCTGAGGGGTTGCCAATCGACTCCCACTATGGCAAGGTGAGGCAGAAGAGGGCAGAGCGCAACCCCATGGTCTTAATGAGGGCAACATCCATAAAGTTGTTAGCTGCCCCGGAATCAACCCAAACAAATACTTCATGTGGAGGTGAACCCTCCTGTGAGAGGCTGGCCTTTATGGATAGGCCTGAGTTGGGGTTGGCATGCTGGCCTAGTCCCTTGCCCTTGTGCTGGGACCGGCCCTTCCATTTCTCGGTGGGGGCCTCTTGTTTTGCCCAACCCCCTGATCCCCCTAGACCCCATGTGCTGCATAAGCTCCCTGAGGCTAGTTTCCTGGTGGGACCATGCCCTGCGGGGGGTTAGCGGTTGACCAGCCTCAGTGTGTTCCTTAGCCAGATGTTTGTGGCATAGATCGAGCTGGCCATCAAGTTCGTAGTATTTGGGTAGAGTGGTGGGCAGGTCACGGGTGGCTAGCTCATCCTTAGGACGCTCACTGAGGCCCTGATAGAAAGTAGCCATGAGTGCACCTTGATCCCACACAAACTCTGCTGCCAACATACGGAACTCGATGATGTAATTGGCCAAAGGTTGTGATCTTTGCACCAGGTTTATTAACGTTGATCCCATGGTGTCCCTGAGAGCCTCCATGAAGTCTCCCATGCTGCGGCATTTGGGTGCATGCTGCTCCCACAGAGCATGACCCACTGGTAGGGCACAGTCAGACAAGCGGGAGATCAGGAAAGCTATTTTGGAACAGTCAGTTGGGAAACGGACCCCCTGGAGCTCAAACACTAACGAGCATTGTAATAAAAGCAATGGGCATTTCAGGTACATGAGAGAAAGAGGAGGCTGCCTCAGAAGTAGCAGGCGAGATGGTCAGCCTATTGAGGTGCTCTGTAATTCAATGAGCATCCCCTCATGCCTCATTGAGGTGGTTGGCTGTTGCTGCAGGGCCTGGTGGAGCCCAGACAGGCCCAATGGGTCCATGTTTTGGTCACACCCTACTGTTACAAGTAGCCAAGGGAGTAGGACCCAAATGCGGCACACAGGCTCCCAATAGTGAGCCGGCATGGAAGGACAGAGATACAAGAGGTGCACGCTAGTAAAGCAACCCCCCACAAGCACTCACACACCACAAACAAAAAAGGGAAAATAATCATTTAATATGTATAAATATATACAGGCGGCTCGAGCAGGCCGCAAACTCGGCTTCTCGGGCTGCGCATGCAACCGTATTATTCCACTGCGCCACCAGAGTGGCGTGCTTCAGCATGCACAATCATAACTACATAAACCGGAGAGCATGCTGGGAATCCCTGAACCTAAAACTGCAAGGGTACGGGGAATATTTATATCGATATATATGTGCATGTGAGAAACACTGGTGGCACTAAGAGACTGTACCACTGGTCTGGCAAGTTATCCCGTAGGGAGAAGCGGCACACGGTGGCTGGTGGCCTAATTCGGAATACTACCAGTCCGATGATGAACATGGTGTGTGACATATGCAGAATAAGTGCAAAAGCAAGAGGCGTGGAAGGCGGGAACTAAAACAAAATATTATTTTGAAATGAAATGTGAGCAGAAAAGGAGTGGTTGTGTAAACAAATCAATGATTGCCCTTATTTGCAGGGTGCAAAAAAATAACAAAAAGTATCACTTATAAATCTATACCCCTTTCCTTCCTTTTACCCTCTTTCTTAACTCCTTGGGTATGGTTTTGTCTTTATTCATTCATAGGTTTATAGTTTTTTTTATATATATAATTATATACATATATATATCACACCAACACCTGACTTCTTCCCCTGAATATTACCTCCCATGCAAAGGACGGTACTGTTTACACCTTTTCCTGACACTCCTTGTGCAAGATAGCACAGAAAACTAAGGGTGTGACACGGAGCCCCGGCTGAGTCTAGGCTTAAATAGTGGCTGGGCCAGGTGTTCCCTGTTCCCCTGATTGCCTCTAGGCTGCCTGGGAGTTGTTGTCTTGCAGCACCACAGAAGACTACTACTTTGTCGACCCCTGGAGGCAGCCAGCTGAATAGGTCGGCACCCTATGGTGGCCACCGAGGAAGTTGACCGACCCCTAACAGTTGTAGCCATAACAAGAGCTTGTTGAATTCTCTAAATGCTGAGGAAAGGTGCTTGAATGATTCCTTTCTTGTCAAATTTAGCACAGGGTACACTGGACCATACTAAGATAAGAGATAAGGCTATCCCACATTTAAACACCATTCAGCTGTTCACAAAAACCAACAGTCATCATGAGTTGTCACTAATTAGTAAGCAATTACTAACTTGCTAACTTGCTAATATGCTTGTATGTTTTGAACTTTCAACAATATGTTAAACCCATAGGTAGAGTAGAAATGCTACTCTATCACTGGAAAATGATGAAAGTGTAGTTCATATTGTAGCATATTCTATACTCAGTTTGCATTCATTCCTCATTTTAAGCGCTGTTAAATAGCGAGCTCATCATATATCATAAACTTTTACTAATTTCACAGATGCTGAAATAAATAGGATCAGCTCTTCACTGGGAAGAGAAATGCAGCCAAGTTCAGGCTGAGAGTAAGTACATTTGTGGGGTAAATGTTATTATAAATGGGTATGGTGAATTAAGCTAATTTTGAACAACAGGAATGTTACAAGCCTAAACAAAGTCCATGACATCCACCAGCTCCTAGACAGCCAATAAAAGGCCAACATAGATAAGAAAGGTGTTCAGCAGTAGACTATAAATGCAGGACATATCCATCATGCTATCCTATTTACTAATTACTTCCATTCATATTCAGACACTCTACATTTATTCTTTAGATTAGTTTGTCCAGAAAGAAGACCCTTTATTACTGTTTTTACAGAGAGTTAATGATTGTGATTTGATACAGATGTTATTATTATGTTATTATTAATGTTGTTAAGAGCAAAGGTGTGATCCACTTTTTAGGGCTTTGAAGAAGATCCCTCACCTCTGTGCCTTCATCATGCCAAAGACCATCACTATAATGGATTGGGATCTGGCATAATGAGCATTGACACACCTCCACTCTTCCCCTCACTTGTTCGTGGTATGGGATAATGAGGTTGACTAATTCATGATGAAGTAACCAGCTGGTGGGTAACAGCCCCTGACAAACACTGGACTATTTATTAGCATCCTGATTCCATTTACTGAACCAGGGTAACCAACAGCTATGACCAGAAATTTACCCGTGCTGTCACAGATTGCCTGAAGCTGAAAAGAGTTGAAAAGTTCAGGTAAGCTTGTGCACGTTGACCTTGTTGCAGACATGACATCCATCAGAACTAAAGTCTGAACTGTTGGCAAGGTGTTGAAAGTCATTGCCAATTTCAGCACATTGCACCAGTGTGGGGAAGTGGACCACTTCCAGGAGAGAAAGGATTGCATCACATGTCTAATGTACCACATCATACATCATTGTCTTTGGCCGAGAGACCACAGTGTAAACAGTGCCTCAATAGATGGCTTAAGCAGGTGTGCAAATAAATAAAAAGTGTAAATAGAATAAAGTTTACACAGCTAAATCCACAGTGTTGGATTAGCACCACTAGTGTTGAATTAACACCCAACAGTGTTTATATAACTCCAATTGGATGTTAATTCAACTCTCTGGCTGCCAATTCAACACTGGATTTTACTGTGTATACACGTAACTAGTGTCCTATTTTTTTTCCTGTCTTGCTGTGATTTGTAAACCTAACCAGTGCAGTATCATACATAAAGCAAAACATAGTATAAAACATAAAATTATATTCTCCAGAGCAATACATTAGACATGCAAGAACAATTTCAGTTATCCTTTGATTGTATGGTCCATTTAAGTATGCTTTGTGATCTAAGTGATTGTTTTATTATTGTTTTACTTGTAAAGTGTTCTTGTGTGTCCTGAAAGGCGCTTTTAAATAAAATTCTATTATTATGATGATGATGATGATGATTATTATTATTATTATTATTGTTGTTGTTGTTAAGGGTCCCACACAAGCGGAGTCACAAGCAGTGGTGTTTATTGTACACAGGGAGGATAAACACAGGAAAAACACAAAGGCAACAGAATAATGAACAGGAGAACTGGAGATGGGGAGATGAAGCGGGGCGAACTGGAGCAGGGCAGGACTGGCGGTGAGCGTGGACACGGGGGAGCGGGCGAAACCGAAAGTAAAAGTCAGTTCGAAAGCTCAGAAGATCCTCAAACGGCAAGGGGAGCGCCACGCTCACTCGGGAACGGGAACTGGGGAGACAGAGAACAGAGAAACAGGGCTGACAGGCGAGGGAGGAATGGAAGCAGACTATAAAACAAACGGAAGGGTAAACGAGAAGAACGGACTTATCTTTTAGACGGGAAGTTGGAGCAGAGCGACATGAAGAGTCCTGACACGTAATTGATCCGCTCCGAGCTAAGAGACTAAGCTCCTTTTAAAGCCGCCGACGCTTAATTGCCACTCAGCAGGTGACCGGCTTCAGGTGAGCCAGAGGTGCAATGCATCACGGGAGTTGGAGTCTCATTCGTGAGTTCCCCCGTGACACATCTCTGGCTCCCTCTGCCGGTCGCCGCTGTGACAATTATTAATAAGTTTAAAACCCATATCAGCATTCTCTTACTATTTGTTCACACTTCCAAGAGCCTCTGCAATCATACCTGGCTCCTGTCAAAGTGTCTTCAAGTTGAGCCGCATATAAACATGGATTGTCCATATTTATATACTGTAGCCTGCAGTAAGAATGCACAAGGCAAAGAATCTAAGATGTGCTTTTAGTTGTCCATCTATATACATTAATATTTATGGAGCTCCCTCACAAATGTTTTGCATTCCCTCACAACAATTTAATGATTTTTTAAAAAGTTTTAAAACAGTTAGTCTACTTTAGTTCAGTTATTAGTCTACTTTATGGTCCTGCCCTTTATCTCGGCATAGAGAAAGGTTCAGATCTCTGTATTATTATTGGTTTCAAGACTGCAAATGCTGAAAACAATAATAATACAGAGATCTGAAACTTTTAATAATTTGAGGATATACTTTCTCTATTTGAACCTCAACCTAGAGATGAACATGAATATGGAGCTGGTGATGCCTGTCTCCCTACATGACTATTAGTAGTATATGGTAGTTTGGACAGTCAGTTATAGAGACTCTATCATTCTGGTTCTAGCAAACAGAAGAAAGTTATTAACTTCATGTTTGGGGATTTTGCACTTTTTTCATACTTTTCTAGTTGCAAGACAATTACTTTGTTGTTAATTCACATTCACTGTCCACTGTAATAGGAACTCCTGGACACATGCTCATTTATGGAGTTATCTGACAGAAATAACAGAAACCTAATACTGTTTTGGCCACAGACTCAACAAAACTGCACAGTTGAAGAGCGGAAAATGTTATTTTTTTCTAATCTTCAACAGTCTAATTTGGTTGAGTTTGTGCTTATGACAGCCACAGATCCCTGTTCTTGGCTGACAGGAGTGGATCTTGATGATTTTATGCACTGTGCTGCTGTCACAAGATTGAGTGATTAGATAACTGTACAAATGACTGTAGCGTTTATAAGAAATGCAATATAAACACCACCATTATCATACTGTAAAGGACAGGACACCATTAAAGACAATATGTAGTGATATGAGCACTTATTAATAAAATGTATTAAAATGGGGCACCACTTAATTTTTAAAGGAATTAAGAAAACCTTATTTAACTTTCTTCAGTCTTACAATCTGAATGCGTCAGTCATAGCAGGTCAAGACATCTCTTTACCAAATGAGAATC
>JAOVVH010002587.1:0-10648 GCA_028566435.1 Scorpiodoras heckelii | reverse complement strand
CCCGGAGGAAACCCACGCAAGCACGGGGAGAACATGCAAACTCCACACAGAACGGCCCGGACCGGGAATCGAACCCGCATCATCTTGCTGTGAGGCGACAGCGCTAACCACTACACCACCGTGCCACCAGTCTATGATCATACATGATAAAATTTGATGGCTTCTGTAGTAAAGCTACAGTACAATATGATACATTTCAATTCATAAGGCAGTGATTTGGTATTTAAAAATAAAGCTGAATCAGCAATTATACAATGTAATATGATTCAAAATAGTATCCTCTGATAAATATGTGGGTGGTATGGTGGTGCAGCAGGTAGCATTGTTGCCTCACAGCAGGAAGCACCTGGGTTTGATTCCTGGGCCAGGCCAGGATCCTTTCTGTATGGAGTTTGCATATTCTCCCCATATCCATTTGGGTTTGTCTGTGTGTCTGCCCTGCAATGGACTGTCGACCTGTCGATGGTGTTTCCCTGCCTCCCACCCAGTGTGTGCTGGGATAGGCTACAGCACCCCCTGTGACCCAGTTGTAGGATAAGCAGCCTAGATAATGAATGAATGAATGATTGATATGTGACCAATAGGTTTGCTATTTATTCATGAATATAACGACAAAGTGAAGAATATTTTAAGTATCAGGCAAAATCTGAAAATGTATTTACACAACAGTTGTCTGCTGTTTTTTGATTAATTACTTTATAATTATTTAATTATAATAATAATAAATTATCATCAATTTATGATTTTGCCTAAATTGATTTTAATTGGTGCCTTTCAAATCAATGCATTGTTCCAAATGACGTAATTATTACACCCCTAGCATTGTCTGTTTTTCTTTTGTTAAGGGTCAGATGAGGACTATTTTTCTTTTACATTTAGATACAAACTGCAATAGCAAGAAGAATAAACAAGCAAATCCAAACTGCAGACCTGAAATACAAGTTTCTCCCAAATATCCACTGATTATGTACAGACTTTGAATGAGATGATATTAAAATTCTACCTTCTGTGTGATGATGCATGCTTAGTATCAGATAAGCCTTTGTGAATTAAAAAGATTAGAGCAAAATATATATTCCATTTGTAATTAAAATCCAATCTACCAAAGGTGCAATTTAGTTATCACTCTGCGAAATCCAAGTTGAATAGCTCTCGGCATAAAACATTTTCTGTATATTGGTGACATATTGTGTATCCTAAACAAGGAACAAGACACTGAGCTGTGCTATAGTGTTATAGGAAAATAATCAACAACAGGGTGGTCTGATGTGGCCTCCCACCTTGAAATCTTATACCACTGCAATTTGCCAACAGTTTATTTTTCTTTAATTTTCTTTAAAGAACACTACATTCATTTCCATTTATATTTATGTTTAATATTGTGCAACATCCATGTGCTATTATCACTTCCACTATAAGAGCTATAAACAGGGATATTCTACATGCCTTGGGGGGATACATACCTTGGGAAGTTAATGTGATAAAAAAATATAGCTTTTCATGTTACTAACAAACTACAAAGCCAAAAGTAAACTAAATCCAAAAATCCAAGTAATCTCCTCATAGAAAACTTCACCATCTCAATGACTACATGTTTTTAAAAGCTGTTTATGTGGCAAATCCAGGTGTACATGGTTACTATACATAGATTACTTACCAGAAAACACCCATCAATATTATCCTGTAATTTACCTTGCAACTGCAGTTGTTAGAGCTGCTGTTATAGGAAATTAATCAACCTTCTGACCACACAGAATCAAGAATTCAAAATCACTAATTAATTAATCAATTAATTAATTAAGTACCGGTACTTACTTGCTTACTTACTTAATTAATTAATTGCACATTATTATTTCTACAGATTTTAGCTTTAAGTATTAATCTTTAAAAATGTCACTGACATCCCAAAAGGTCTCTTTCAATGATTCAAAACAATTATGAAGATTTCTCAAGCATTAAGAATACAAGAATCAAAGATTAATTAATTAATGTACATCTTTTCTTGTTTGCTTGCTCAATTTGCCTCAGTGTCTTGCTATTTACATTTTTTTTCTGTGAGCACTGAACATTGTTTTCTGTTGGTATCCGTGTGTGTATAAAAAAGAACAATATGTTTGCTGCCTAAAATATAAAACTTGGCTTGTGGTTTTCCTGCTGTGAGACATTACTGTGCTGCAATTTTTGATGCTGCAGCCCCAGGCTTAAATTTAAAATGGGTGGCAGGAATCTTAACTGTAGGCCTAATATACATGATCATTACTCAAAAATAGTGTATGAGTTGAACATTTTAAGAGGCCTAGCTGACTGAGAGACAGAAAGATCAAAGAGCAGTTGGTAACTTTGCATGATGGTGAAAGAAATATTACTTTTTTTTATAGAGCACAGTGAATGTCAGCAAGTAGAGGCAAATCCTAGGAACTCTGATAATTCTGAAACTCAGAAGTCACAATGCTACCAAAAAAACAAACAACAAATTAAGCAGATATAATTGGGAAAGTGAATGGCCAAAAAAATCGAAACACAATAATCTGCATGCCCCATGTTAAATCCAAACAAGTATTCAAAATACACTGTAATATAGTCTGCTGAGCAGCTTCGACAAAGTACCCAAAGGAAAACTAACCATTTTGCTGCTTACAACAGTCTTTTCTTTGTCTCATCAGAAATGTCTAATCAGAAATCTCTTTTTAGAATTTTTTCTTTTTTTCTTTATGATGTGACAATTTGAGAACAAAAGAAGAAACACGAGAAAAGCAGGAGTTCTTTTGATGGTCTCGTAGGCTGCTCAGATAAAATACATAGAGTTGAGAATTGAATTTGATCACTGAAACAAATTTCTGATATTGTGTAGACTCATTCATAAGCCAATCAAATTTTCTTTTGGATCTTACTGTTATCTCAGGAGCTGAGTATTTCAGACAAATAAAAATATGTGCAGTGAGAAAAAAAAATAACAAAGTAGATTTTAAGATTTTAAATTGGGATTGGGCTGAGACGAGGGGAAGGCTGTTTCTCAGGAGTGGAATTTAAGTATGAGTACATGGTGATGTTAAATTGAGCTTAGTTATGTCTAGGAGAAATAGGCTGGACAATTTGAATTTTCATCATTTCCTGTGGTTATATATGCATCACTCTGCTTTACTGCTATGTTAATTACAATTAAATTAATGATTATAATGTACCTTAGATTGTAAAAAAAAAAAAAATCCATAGCAAAATGAACTTATTTAAATAAATTTTAATAAATTTAAATTTATTTATTTATTTATTTATTTATTTATTTATTTATTCATTCATTCATTCATTCATTCATTCATGCTGTAATGAGTAGACCTACACGAAGTTGCAAGCCAGTGTGCAAGAAACCATACCACCCATATTCTACCTATCCCGCCTTCATTATCAATGGATTTAATAATGGCCCGATATTTTTCTGCTCTCTGATTAGCTAATAGTTCATGAGTGTAAAGTATTAGCTAAGGCTAGAGTAGGAGGGTGGAGTTTGTCTAAATACCATTGGGGACAGAAAAACTGTTGTTATGAATGTAGCTAGCTAGCAGTCCATGGAGAAAGCGCAAAACTGAGGGGAAAAAATAAAACAACTGAACCATTAGCAGCCAGATCTCTGAAAATAAGAGAACAGCCACAATGAATGGTTCTGACCTGGCCATGGTGAGCTTCAGAGAGAAAAGCATGTCAGCAGGGTGCTGAAGAGGCAAAATTGTGCTGGAGCAGTGAACTGTGACCAGGCTTCAGGCAGAGTCATAACCTCCATAGTGGCCTTCACATTAAAAAATTAGTTACCTGGATGTAACTCCACTTATGTGAGTATGTATATTTTTTGCTATGTACATGATGGCTCAGCCTGAAGCCCACAGCTTCATTAACATAACATAGCAAAGTACTTTCAGGGGTGCCAGTAGTAATGGCTGTGGAGACCTGTGTTTAACATTGGGTTAAGGGGTATATACTTTTTCTCAAACCCCACTTTACACTCAATAATACCTTAGGCTGTGTACAATAACAAAGTGTCCAATAATTTTGCAAATACTTATGGCTCTGGAGGCCTTTGGTTAACACTGGGTTCAAACCCCACTTTACATTCAGTAAAACTTTAGGTTGTGTGCAGTTTACATTTACAGCATTTGGCAGACACCCATATCCAGAGTGACTTACAGTTATCTCATTTATACAGCTGAGCAGTTGTAGGTTAATGGTCTTGCTCAAGGGCCCAACAATGGTAGATTGGTGGTGCTGGGATTTGAACCCCTGACCCTCCGGTAGTCCAACATCTTAACTGCTGAGCTACCACTGCCCAGGGCAGGCATTGAGGGGAGTAAGGTCTGTCTGTTTCAAAGTGTAGGCTGGTACATCTGTGCTGTGTGTATGCACATGTACATGAGATAGGCTTTTGACATTCCACAACTTTTAACTGACAAACTGTCAATTTGGCTGCCTATTACAAAATACTTGTGATAGCATATTTTCTGATTTTGTCACTAAAACCAAACATTCAAAACTAAGGAAATGTTTCCCAAATTTCTTACCTAATGACTTTGTTTAGGTTAGGGCACTTCGCTAATCAAGCAAATGTAAAAATGTGTGGTTCAAACAGGAATGGTTTGATTTTTATCTTCCTCTCAAGTGCTAAGAACAGCTGCATTGCCATTTGCGTTGCAGTCCACTGATGCTCACCTCACAGCTGTGTGAGGTACGGCTCCCAAGCTCCTTTGCCATCTTAGTGTGGTGTGCGGATTGGTGCCATCCTCTTCTTCACTGGTGATTCAATGTTCTTGGGACTGGTCTGCCCTGCCACCACTTGCTGTCTGCTCTTGGCATGGGTCTGTCCTGCCACTGCTTGCTCAGTGCTCTCGGCATGGGTCTGCTTGGCACTTTCTGCGCAGAACTGCCCGGCTGCCACTCGTACTGCACTGCCTCCTTGGCTGTTCCCTGCTGATGTCTACTCTGCGCTATCATGACAAACAGCACCCGATTATCCACCTCTCATTGTGTGCTTTGGAACTCCTGTGAAGTCACCCCCTCAAACCTGGAAGTTGCCACCCACTCCTTCCAAGCCAGTGCCGGACATCAAAATATAATCAATGATTTACAACAGAAATTTTGTTTGATAGATAGATAAGACAGACAGGCAGACAGACAGATAGATATATAACTATTACATGGAAGCTTCTAATATAACTCTCAGTTGTGCAGTACTGTGTGCTCCTGTATAATGCATACAGACTTCATGAATCATATTTATCTCAGGGTTTATATTTGATTGCACCACAGCACTATGACAAACAGCTATGCTTTTCATCATCTGTTTTTATTTGAACAATTAGCATGTGCTTAACTGGTAAAGATAAAATAATAATAATTGTCACGTCCTCTGCCACAAGAGGGTGCCAAAAGTGCCCCGAGGAAGTACTACAGCACAGAACTACAAATCGCAATCCAGAAAGTCAACTACACACACCTGACGGCCATGACCGTAATCAGCCCAAGATCCGCGCTGGGCACAATAAAAAGGAAGCGAGAGTAAAGCCCAGCACTGATCATCAACACTGAAGCCTGGGTCTTCACGTAATTTTTTTTGCCCATTTTTCTCAAGCTAAGTAATCCTTGCTTGAATTCCCTTTGTAAATATTCCCATTGTATATATTCCTGTTTATGTCTTTTTCCCATTCAGCCTTTTTGTTCTCTCACCCTGTTTCTTCTTTTTGTCCATTTTTGCAGCCAGAGCATGGTTTTTGCATCCCTGCCCTACCTGCACTCGTTAGATGGACTTCTGAGCTTTCATGGACCCTTTTTATTGTGTTTTTCTCCCGCCTGCCTTTGGTATTTTTATGTTTCCACAGTCTGTGCCTTGCGCCTCTTAGTTTTTTGTATTGTTTGCTTTTTGTCACCATCTGCGTTAAAATAAACTCACTGCACTTGACTCCGCTGTTCTGTGTGGGATCATTACAGGTTGATCCGCCACATAATGGAGTCAGCAGACAGTTTGCAGCAAGCATTGCTGCACAGTACACAGCAGCTGGAGGAGGTTTGCACCACCCTTCATCACTGGGAGATGATAAAACAACGTGAAGAAGAACAAAGAAGCCTCCCACACGGCCAAACACATGCTTCCGGGACGTTGCCGGAAAGGTATAGTGGGCGGCCCGATGGGTGTAAGGGTTTCCTCATCCAGTGCAAACTTTATTTCGCGTTAAATAGCGGTCTCACCGATCATTAAAAGGTGGCAGTGATGATCAGCTTACTCAGTGGCAAGGCACTGCAATGGGCCACCGTTATTTGGCACCACACAGGTGAGCATACTCACACTTATGAGAACTTTGTGACCATGTTCCACCAAGTTTTTGACCACTCCGCTGACGACTGAGGGGCTGGAGAGCGATTGCTAAGTTTGTTGCAGGGTAACCGAAGAGTAGCAGACTATGCTCTCAAATTCCGAACTGTGGCCACTTAGAGTGGTTGGAACAAGCCAGCATTGAAGGCCATCTTCCGTCGAGGTTTGCGGACTGATGTCCAGTGAGAATTGGCCTGCCGCGATGTCAGCATGACGCTGGAGACCCTCATCGCCACAGCCATCGCACTATACGATCTCCTGCGGTCCAGACCTACCACAGAGCTGCCAATCCCTCCTACCTAGAACCCATGGTCCTCGGCCCGGTGAGACTGATGTTGCAAGAAAGAAGGAGAAGAGCTGCCCTCCATCTTTGCTTCTACTGTGGAGAGGAGGGCCATTCTATACATCAATGTAACCAAAGGCCCGACTCTACGAATTGCGCTGGTGGTGTGCCTAAACCCCACACTCCTTCTTTGCATCGAGAGTTAAGAGTTTGCGTTCAGATAACCTTTCAGACCCATGTTTTTTCCTGTTGTGCACTGATTAATTCAGGAGCAGCCACCAGCTTCATGGAACGAGCCATGGCCGAGGCGTCCAGCATTCCCATACAGAGGCTCGTGGCCCCCTTCAGAGTCAAAGCCATAGATGGGGCCCCTATTGGGACCGGCAATGTCACACACCAGACCATCCCCGTCAAAATGAAAATTGGCATACTGCATGATGAAAGCATAATATTCATGATTATTGAGTCACCTAAGAACCCAGTCATCCTAGGTATCGACTGGATGAAAACTCACGATCCCTCCATCTCCTGGCAAGAGGGAGAAATTCAACTATGGTCTCCCTACAGCTTTCAGAACTATCTTGTTTCCAGACCTCAACGGGTATGCACCACCCAGGTAGAAAGCCCTGAGAGCTCTGTCCAAGTCCATGTTCCTTCAGTTTATCACGATCTCTCAGTAGTATTTGACAAAAAGAAGGCAGCGGATCTGCCCCTACATCGGCCCTATGACTATGCCATAGACCTGCTTCCTGGATTTACACCACCACGTAACAAAATCTATGCCCTCTCCCTACCGGAGCAAAAAACCATGGAGGAGTACATTCAGGAGGCCCTCAAGCTCAGCTACACATGGCACTTCTCCTCTCCCATGTCAGTGGGCTTCTTTTTTGTAGAAGAAAATGGAGGAGGTCTCCGACCATGTATTGATTACAGAGGGCTTAACAAGGTGTCAGTCAGATACCCCTACCCACTTCCTCTAGTCCCAGCAGCCCTGGAACAGCTACGCCATTCCAGGATATTCACTAAGCTAGATCTCAGGAGTGCCTATAATTTGGTCCGAATAAGAGAAGGGGACAAATGGAAGACGGCTTTCAGCACAACTACAGGCCACTATGAATATCTAGTTATGCCATACAGACTAGCCTCAGCTCCAAGCATTTTTCAACATCTAGTCAACGATGTCCTTAGAGACCTCCTAGGACAGTGTGTGGTTGTCTATGTAGACAACATTTTAGTTTATTCACCCGATCTCGACACCCATGTCAAACAGGTATGTCTAGTTCTTCACCGTCTGCTCCAACACAGCCTCTTTGTCAAAAGGGAAAAATGCCAATTTCACCAGTCAAGTGTGGAATTCATAGGACCAGAAGGGGTTGCCATGAATGCTCAAAAAGTTGAGGCTGTAACCCAATGGGAATGCCCACGCACGGTGAAGGAGTTACGCAGTTTATTGGGGTTTGACAACTTTTACAGAAGGTTTATCCAGAACTTCAGCCCGACAGCATCCCCCCTTACAAATCTCCTCAAAGAGAGTGCTAAGACACTGAAATGGAACCAAGCAGCAGAAGTGGCTTTCAACAGTCTCAAGGAAGCATTCACCACAGCCCCCATGCTAAAGCAACCAGACCCAGATCTGTCGTTTGTGCTTGAGGTGGACGCCTTCAGTCAGGGCGTGGGGGTGGTGTTGTCACAACGCAAGGGCAGCCCAGCCAAACTCCTCCCCATTGCTTATTTTTCCAAGAAGTTGTCATCCGCAGAGAGAAATTACGATGTGGGGGACCGAGAGCTTCTCGCCATCAAGATGGCACTGGAAGAGTGGAGACACTGGCTGGAAGGAGCCAAACACCCCATTATGATATACACCAATCACAAAAATCTAGAATATCTCAAGGCAGCCAAAAGACTCAATTCCCGCCAAGCACGTTCGTCGATATTTTTCTCCAGATTTAATTTTGTTCTTTCTTACAGACCGGGCGCCAAGAATGGAAAGGCTGATGCCATCTCACGGAAGTTTGAGCAAGACTCTGAACCCTCCAAGCCAGAGCCCATCCTCCCAGAGTCTCGTTTCCTCTGTGCCATAGTTTGGGAACTAGACCACCAGATCCGGAGCCACCAACCTGCACGAGGCAACATTCAGTGTCAACCCGGTAAACTACAGGACATCCCGGCGCACGTCGCACACTAGAACTCCTCCACAATAAATACTGGTGGCCACGCATGGGTCAAGAGATCCAAGATTTTGTAGCCTCATGCTCTACATGTGCCCAAGCCAAGGTTCCTCAAACCCTACTGGCAGGTAAGCTCCAGCCTCTGCCTCTACCAGGGAGACCATGGTCACGTCTCTCCATAGATGTTTTAACTGATTTGCCCCGTTGCAAGGTAAAAACACTATATTCATAATTGTGGATTGGTTTTCTAAAGGTGTCAGGTCATCTTCCAACAAGTTTTTCGCTACTATGGACTACCCGAGGACATTGTCAGTGACAGGGGAGTCCATTTTAAGTCATGGATTTGGAACGCATTCATGGAAAAGCTCGGCATAGCAGTTAGTCTCACTTTGAGCTATCATCCCCAGGCAAATGGCCAAACTGAACGTGTCAATAAGGAGTTGACCAAATCCTGTTCTGCCAGCACTGGCCCCAGGATTGGGCCCGCTATCTACCTTGGGCAGAATACGCCCAAATCTCAATACGTCACTCTGCCACAGGCCTCACCCCGTTCGAGGTGACCTTGGGTCACCAACCCCCATTGTACCCCTGGAATGCCATGCCCTCAGACAACCCAAGCATTGACAGTTGGTTCCAAAAGAGTGAACGAGTCCCACTCGCCCATCAGCAACTCTCCAAGGCCATAGCCCAGATGAAGAAGGCAGCCAACCAGAGAAGAGGAACTACCCCCATGTATCAACTCGGAGATTGAGTCTGGGTCTCGACGAAAGCCTTCAGGAACCCCATGGAAAAGAAGAAGCTTAGGCCCAGGTATGTCGGCCCATTTCCCATAATTAAAAGAATCAGTGACATCTCTTACAGGATCCAGATGCCACAATACTGCACCCATGTTCCACCCCATGTTCCATGTAAGCCAACTCAAGCCCGTCAGATCAGGACCACTGTCCGAGGAGGAGAGCCTAGTCACCTCCACCAAGGAAAAACTCAGGTCAGACACAGACACTTACAGTTAAGGAACTTCTTCTTAATTCTCACAAATGCCAAGGACAGATCCAGTACTTAGTAGCCTGGGAGGGGTATGGCCCCGAAGAGAACTCCTGGGTGGCAGCGAAGGACATCCTGGACCCCCTTCTCCTTCAGGACTTCCACGACCGATATCCACACAAGCCTGCTCCACGCAAGCCTGGGCGACCTAGGAAAAGAATTAGGGCTCCCAGAGTTAGCCCATTGGAGGGGGGCTCTGTCACGTCCTCCACCATGAGAGGGCGCCAAAAGCACTCCGAGGAAGAACTACAGCACAGAACTACAAATCACAATCCAGAAAGTCAACTACACACACTTGACAGCCATGACCGTAATCAGCCCAAGATCCGCACTGGTCACAATAAATAGGAAGCGAGAGTAAAGCCCAGCCTGGATCAACATTGAAGCCTGATTCTTCACATCGTTCTTTCTGCCAATTTTTCCCAAGCTAAGTAATCCTTGCTTGAATTCCCTTTGTAAATATTCCGGTTGTATATATTCCCGTTTGTGTCTTTTTCCAATTCAGCCTTTTTGTTCTCTCACCCTGTTTCTTCTTTTTGTCTTTTTTTGCAGCCAGAGCATGGATTTTGCCTCCCTGCCCTACCTGCACTCATTAGATAGACTTCTGAGCTTTCATGGACCCTTTTTGTTGTGTTTTTCTCCCACCTGCCTTTTGTATTTTTGTGTTTCCATGCTTTGTGCCTTGCGTCTATTGGTTTTTTGTATTGTTTGCTTTTTGTCACCATCTGCATTAAAATAAACTCACTGCACTTGACTCCGCTCTTCTGTGTGGGATCATTACAACAACAACAACAACAACAA
>JAOVVH010002544.1:0-10651 GCA_028566435.1 Scorpiodoras heckelii | reverse complement strand
TTAAACATGTTGAATTCGTATAGACAACAAACAAGCGTGACCAGGCTTACATCCGTGTCGTGTCTTGTACGTCATCACGTGGATGAAGATGTTAGGCGGCCTTTAGATCCACCCCATCATGCATTGCAGTTTTTAAACAAGTTTCTTAAGTAGAAACCAATTAAATACACAACGAACAGCTTCGTTTAACCTCGAAACATTACTATTTATTATATTTAACGTTGGTTTAGGGATTTCAAAGATTTTTTTTTTATTTTAAAAAATTCATACCATGATCAGGCTGTATAGCAAAATTAAGTGATATATAAGGATAATAAGTAGCAATGATCATATATATGGGTGGCTTTTAACAAACTATCAGCGCAAGTTGCAGAAAGTCACATGTTAATCAAATACATGGTAAAGGGGGGGGGAACAGCGGCCTCGGAGGGGGCCCCGCATGGCCGCAGGAGGGCCCTGGGGCAACTGCCCCGCCTGCCCCGCCTGTAGCTCCGCCCCTGCTTTCACTACACAGAAATAGATGCATTTACGTAATGGCTGCGACACAGTCTGTATCTGCATGTTAGTATCCAAATATTTGTATATGTGTCTGTGTACATGGATTAATAACTTAAGTGGGTGTGGCCAAAAAAGACCAGAAGTCTAAATGCCTTCCTCAGCCTCAGGTACATCACTCGAGTTCATAAAATGGTCTTGAGGTGTTTTTTTTATATTACATTTGCACTTGTGTTTTTGTATGCACCTACCCACAAAGTATTCTTACAAAATTACTTGGCTCTGGCAAAAGAGACAAATTCATTATTAGCTAAGAGTGATTTCCTTACACAGTGAATGATATCAAGATTTTGAATTTTGAAAACTTATGTTCAATAGCAAAGTGCATAAACCTAATCAGTCAGTTTGTAAGCATGTGCCTACTCATTCATTCATCTGAGATTTTCATTATCTGTTGGAGGATGTCTTAAGTGTAAGTGGTTGAATGTTTGTAGGATTTATACAGAATTATGACTGTAAACAGCAGATGAACTGATTAGCTTTTTAACTTGTCCAAACAGGGTCAATATCACTGCAAGTGTATACATTTGAAATAGTTTTTTTGTCTATATCTTCCTTCTTCTTTGAAGTACTGTATATTTTATTAGTATTTCAAGCATACAAAATAGTAACAAAAAGAGCCAGATTTGTGAAAGAGGCATTCCCATTGATGCAGCTGGTACTGAATTCGACTTGATTTCCCTTTTCATTAACTAGTCCTCTGACTCAAAGGATAAAAACATGCATGTACAACTATGACACCACATTAAACAGTAATAAGTGAAATCAGTAGTTGCTTTGACATTTATAAATCATATTGGGTTAACAGCTAATGAACCGCATGTGTACCCAAGCACCCAAGAGTTTATTTATTGTTATAGGATTGAATTTTGAACATATAGAATGACGGTTGTTGCAATATCTAATATGCTAATAGCAGTTCTTTTGACATGTTAATAATAACATACTAGATCCTCCTAGCTGGTGAAACAGATGGCCCTGGGAAATTTTTACGACATGTATTTACATTACAGGATTAGGCAAATGTCCTTATCAGAGCAACTAACCACTGTGCTTTGCTTTGTAGTCTCTATAAAAACATCCACAAGCTAGTGAAAATAGTCTAAGGAAAGCCTACCTTGCTACAAGAGAGAGACACAGGTGGACTAGACCCGGGGGGAGACTAAAGAGGAAGACAGAAAAGGAGAGTGAGAAATATCAGACAAGCAAAGAGAACAGAGGGCAAAAAAGAAGATTGAAGGAAGCAAAACATAAGGAGGAGAAAGGCTACCAGATATCAGACAGGGAGGCAGGATACAAGGGGAACATCTGTCAATCAGTGGGCCATGTCTGAATGAATTCATCAGAAAGAGTACTTGAGATCTTCTTTCTAAGCAGACAGAGACACACCACTGTGAGGCAGGCTGATGTACTAAGCATGCTGGACTATGTGAAAAGAATGAACTGCTCTTGTCTTTCTCTACCCTACCTATCCCATGCCCATCTGTCTACCTCTGTTATAACAATAATGCTCTAAAAACAAAAGAAAACAAAGCCAAAATCTTATGGGCGGGCCTTGGTGAAGTACCAGATAGCTTGGTAATTTACACATCATTACCTTAATCTTGAGCCATACTGTTTATGAATCCAAAATTATGCTAATATCGCCCTGTCTAGGGTTGATCCTGCCTTGCGCCCTAGGCACCAGCTCTCTTGTGACCCTGGGGACAGGAATAAATGGTTAAGATAATGAATGAATGAATGAATGAATGAATGAATGAATGAATGAATGAATGAATGAATGAATGATAATATTTACATGGGGAAAGTTCCTTGTATTGTGAGTTGATTTACACACTTACACACATACTTCATTTTTTCTTCATTGATTTTTACTTCATTGCATTTACTGGGCAACTCATTCAGACTAATACAAACCCCATTTCCAGAAATGCTGGGACACTTTGAAAAAAGGCAATTAAAGCTGAAAGCCTAAATTTGTTAATTCACTTGAGGCTTTATTTAACAGACAAAAGGACAACGAAAGGATTTTCAGTGTTTTCAATGATGAACTTCTATTTGATAAATATAAACAAATATAGAAACTGATGTCTGCAACACTCTTAAAATAAAGCTGGGATGGAGGCATGTTTACCACTGTATACAAGACTTGAGCTGCTCAACAGTCCCTGGTCACTGTTGTCTGATTCTCCTCTACATTATGCTCGATATATTTTCAGTAGGAGACAGATCTGGACTGCAGTCAGGCCTGTCAAGCCACACTGTTGTAACTCGTGCAGAATAAGGCCTGCTGACATAGACATGGAGTTCCTGGGAAAAGACGTTGTCTTGACATCCTATGTATCTCCAAATTACCAGTATAAGCCAATCAGTGGTACCTTCATATATATGCAGATCACCCATGC
The DNA here is from genome assembly GCA_028566435.1 of Scorpiodoras heckelii. Lineage (NCBI taxonomy): Eukaryota > Metazoa > Chordata > Actinopteri > Siluriformes > Doradidae > Scorpiodoras > Scorpiodoras heckelii. Next base: position 7,691 of record JAOVVH010002544.1, on the reverse strand, counting down.
TGTGGGCAGTGATGGACCCCATGCCATGGTTTTCGCACTTTTCATTGGTAGCAGTCTGGATGGTCTTTTTTAGTATCTGAAGTCTGTTTTTCCAAAAACAAGCTGAAACATGGACTCGTTTGACCAAGGAACACATTTCCACGGTCTTTCGGTCCATCTCAGATTGCCAGCTTTTCTGTGCAAAATAAATATATGGCTTCCTCTTTGTATAATACAGTTTCAGGTTGCATTTCTTGATGCAGCAGCAGACTGTGTTAAGTGACAATGATTTTCCAAAGTACTCCTGTGTGGCTATGTCCATCGTGTAGCATGATGGTATTGTTTTTTATATGCAAAAAAATACTTTAGCTTTGTCAATGAAAACACTGAAAATGTTTTCTTTGTGATGTTATCAGTTAAATAAAAGTCCAAACAACTTAACAAATTACACTTTTTAGATTTTACTGTATTTTTAGTGTCCCAACTTTTCTGGAAATGGGGTTTGTACAATAAGTTGTGTGTCACTGTGGTTAACAGATTTGTCTTGAGCTGGTTTTTCAATAGTATCTAGACCACCATGACATATTGTGCCACACTTTGGTTACATAAAACTGTCAAACAGTCGTGCTAGACTTACTACTGCTCCTCGCTATAGCCAAATATTGAGCAAGAAAGTCCAAGGCCAAAAATGCTCATAATTTAGACACAGCTGTTATAGGAAACTTTACCCTGTGTGCACAACTGTCTGTACAGCACACAAATCCATAGTTGTCCGAGGTCTGAATCTCAAAATGCACAATTTTCAAGTCCATTCAGTTCAATTTATTGTCATTAACACACTTTGCAGGCATCACAGTTTTGGTGTCAACTCCTCTGTATGCATGCCTAACTCAACTCTACAGCCTTATGGCACTGATTGACATCCCTGTAAGTCTCAATCTCTGTGTTTTCTTTCTCAACAGCTCTAAGAAACGGTTCAGAGAGGTAACTTGACTGGTTGATGTAAATTCCATTCAGCATGACTTCATGATGGCATTGTACACTACTTATTTTTTCCATGATATATTGCAAGAGAGCAACACTCTGATATTAGCAGTATATCTGATATCAGTACAAAATATCCTGCAGAAATATTTGCCATTTTAAGACAGACCAAAAAGAAAAGAAAATTCCCTCAGGCTCTAGATAGTGAAAGTTGTTCTGAGTTTAGGTGTTTAGTTTTAGATCTTGAGGGACGTCTTCCTTCTTAGCTCCAGAAGGGTGGCTGACATTCACCATGGAGGAGTTAAAACATAGAGACTGGCATTCAAAGAGTAGCACAGCACAAGTCACAGTCCCTCGTCTGTGCATAGAGGTAATATTATGTTAGCTAGGACAGTGGAGGAAGAATCTGTCAATCACTCAGAGAGAACAGCCTCTAAACAAATAGCTAGTGCTTTTATTTTATTACTCCCAGAGCTTTTCAATTTGTAGCAGGTAACTCACTTCAGACTGGATGACCACAGCAGCCCTAGAGACACTGTTCTGGACTTGTAGAGCACCAGAACTAAAGAATAAATGCACTGCTGTTATTGATTATTTGTGACACTATTTGTGAGTGTCACATACTATACACTAGCTAAACTGAGCACATTGATGTTTGGATGTTTCCCGCTGGAGACCCTTCATTTCTTTGGTACTATTACAGTCTGTTGACAGAACCATTTTTTAAAAGAATCGATGCACAGTGACACTTCACTCAGAATTGTAAAGAGTCTAAAGACAAAGGGCTATTTCTGGAAGATTTTTCAAACCTTTAAGAGGAATGCAATGGCTAGATTAAATTATGTGATACGGTAGTTTTATGATGCACTTCAATGCATAAAAAAATGTTTTTTGTACATTTTAAACTGCAAATAGATGCCACTGTAAATTTCATCATTTCTAAAGTTGACCCTCATGGTGTCAAAGTAAAAGCCTTCCTGCCTTGGTTTTAATGTTGGAAGAAATTGTGTTATGTGCTTGGCCATAACTGATTTAACCTAACATAAAATCACTGATGCAGTGTAATATTGTGTGATTTTGTCTCTGCTCTAATCCGAGGCCCTTGATCAACACCCTTTATTAAACTGTATTCTGAATGAAATTGATCCATCACAAAGACAATAACAACTTTGTTATTGTTTTTTTTTTACAAAATCCTAGAATAGGAAGAAATGTAACTTTTGTGTAGTACTTATATATACACTAGACACTAAAGTACCAGAAAAACTGGTACTGGAGCCTATGCAAAGTATATAGCAACAGCACCTACGCACATCATTGGCTGCATCCGTCAGTGTGTATATAATGCGATAGACATCTATGGAAGCTTCTAGAGCTGTTTCTGCCATGAGAATGGCAAGATTTCATGATTTTGCTATTTTCAATGAGGTTTAATTGTTGGAGCTTGTGAGATTTCGGAAGTAGAAGCAAAGTTTGGATTTTCACGTACGAGCATTTCAAGGGTGTACTGTGACTACAAGAATTCTGGCAAAACCTCAAACTTATGACATCAGCGTCGCTGTAAAAAGACTCTTGGTGAACGTGACCAGCGTCAGGTGGCAAGAATCATTTCAAGTATTATTGGAATTTAATGCTGGGATCTCACCAAACATCAGCATGAGGACTGTGCACCATTAACTCCAAGATCCCATGGGGGACCTACCAAGCATTAACTGCTAGTTTTACTGGTACTTCATTGTATATGGTCAAACATATGTGGACTGCTGACTATCTTATACACACATATGTGGGCCTTGCACAAACTATTGTCACAAAGTTGGAAGCACACATTAAGAACTTCCCTTCACTGGAACTTATGGGCCCTAAACATTTTCCAGCATGATAACATCCATGTACACAAAAAGCAATTCATGAAGACATGGTTTGCCATGAACTGGAATGCTGACAGTCCAAATTTTAGAAGATAGCCATGCCAAAATAATGGAGGTTGTTATAACAGCAAAGAGGAAGTCAACCTATAATGGGATGTTCAGTAAGGGGTCCACAAATTTTTGTCCATATCTCATCAGATTCATATTTCTTTAATAAGCCCTGCAAAATGTCCTTGAAGTCTTGATTATCTCTCAATGAAGCAATTTTCGTTTTCTGTGGCCACTTTATCCTGGTCAGATTAGCCAACCCACCGATCAGCACATTTTGGGAAGTGAAGGGAAACCAGATAACATAGAGAAAACCCATAAAGGCTTGGGTAGACCACGCAAAACCCCACACAGACAGTAACCTTACAGACAGCAAGGTGCCAAAGCTGCCCATTGCAAACATTTTAGCTTTCTGTTAGAAATTCATGTAAAATATATTTTTTTTAAAAAGATAAAACAGCTATAGAACCTTAACTTTACATTATTTTGAATTTGTATTTATACAGTACACAGTATTTTTTAAATACTCAATACAATATATTATTACTGCAAACAAATGTGATATGAAGAGTAAAGTAATTCCTGACATCCCTGCTAAAACACTGTAAATGTATACAGTACATTTGGTAATTCTGCCTGAAGTGACCAACATCTGCAGGTTTTTGTTTTCCTGCCAGAGGATCAGTACATACAGGAGAGTAAAAATAGGTTGCAAAACAAATGATGACTACATGATGAGGTTTCAGCTTGTCCATCACAGCATTAGAATTTGTTTCCAATAAACCACAGTGGCAGTGATGAGCCAAAACCTCTTTCTGCTCTGGAGTGACTGAATTGTTCAGTGGGTGTAGAGGGATTAGCAGATGTCTTCGTTTTTTAGGCCACCATATCAAAGCAGTATGGTGATGTTTTTGCTAGTACTAACTGACAATTCAGGAAAAGCCTAATCAAACCTCGATACAATCTCAGTAGACAGTCAGCTTCCAGAAGTCTTGGTTTATCACATTTAAAGTTGCCTTCATTTCAAAGCTAATGTGCCTGGCCAAAGCTTGTTCCCAATAAAAGACTTTAAAAACAGGCTAGCACTATAAACTGTCTCATTTGGAATGAAGAGTGAGAAACTGTGAAACCACCTCTGGAGTGTGCTTCCACTAAGACTAATGCTGTTATTACATTCTGTCTGTACATTCAATTTGTTTTGTTAAGCCATCTGAATAGCCAATTTACTCTATATGATTAGCTGAATTAATCTTTCCATGTCTGGTTTAGGCTTTAAGGCCTTTCCATTTAAAAAGAGTTCAGAAGTTCAACAGCAGAGAGATTTTTCACTGAAATGTGGAGGATGTATGTATAAAATCACATCATAAAAAATGCAGACTTGGAGGACTCCATGTAGGACAGAGTCATTTAGGTCAGCTCTCATCCCCAGTCACATATAATGATGAAAAACCTCTGAGAAATATTAAAATGTTTCTCTCTCTCTCTCTCTCTCTCTCTCTCTCTCTCTCTCTCTCTCTCTCTCTCTCTCTCATTTTCAGAATGAACTATCTGGGTTCCATATGGACCAAATCTTGTCTTTGGACTGATCATGCTCTTCATTTCCCTCACAAAGAAAAAATCTTGCTAAATATCTTACTCTACATGACTACAAGAAGTAGATGCAACAATGCACATTTACTCTGCTAAGGTTGGTGTCTATTAAGTTTATCATGGTCAGGGTCACATGGAACTGGGGCCTAGACCAGGAACTCTTGGCATAAGGTAAGAATACACCCTGGATGGGAGACCAGTCCATAGTAAGTTAAAGAATAAAGTTAAATAAAACATCATAACATGATAATGTTTATCCCAGACTTTTCAATGCCTTATCCCAGATTCCTGCTTCTCCTTGGGAATTGGCCAGCTGTGAGATTTAATCTCTCCAGTGGATTCTGGGTCTTATCCTGGTTCACTGCCCAGCTGGACGCTCCAGCAGGAGCAGACTAGGGGGCAAACTTGTAAGGTGCATGACCTCCTTCATTGTTCAGGTGGTGAGCCAAACAGATGGCTCAATGTCACAATTTTTAGTTGAGCCCAGCTGGGTTACATGGGTGGCCTGGTCACCAGTCCCCTGCAGACACCTGGAGCCTCAGCCCTTATGAAAATTCATATATTTTAATATAACAGTAGTCTACTTGAAACATATATGGAATAATTAAAGTATATTTTTTCACTTTATACTTAAATTTTTAACCACTTAATCTATATTTCAGTATACTTCAAAAAACATAGACTATATTCTGCTGTGCCAATTTGGTACTGGTGATAAACGTCATAAAAATGTATGCTTAGTACATGTGCTTTTTTTTTATCTTCATAAGTGCATATTTCTTTGATAAGACTGTGCTTCACTGAGAATCTTTTTGCAATGTGCTTCCAGTTATAATTACAAAATAACAATATTCCGTGTTAAAACTATACTTCAAAATAGTATCTTTGAAACAAATGCTTCATGTACAGTATATGTACACTCTTTATAATTAAAATTATGTTAAAACAATACATCAATTCAGTCAGCTTGTGGAAATAGGCTTATATACTAATACTGACAAGTAAACTTTAAAACAAGCCAATGTACACTCTAAACCCCAATGGTAAAATTAATTAATTGGACTGAATGAAGAACAGATAAGTTTATTAAAACTTCTTGATTTATAAGGAAAAATATATGTGTTCTTAATCCTGTCTATATCTAGTGAATTTTTGTATGTAGTCCACTGGTAGCATTCATATTAGTTAACTTCAAGTGTTGAAGGCTTGAAGGGAGCAGGGTGAGGAGAGTGCTAAGGATCTGCACCTGTAAGGGATTGTGTCTAATTTCTTTTCTGTGTATCAGGCCCCGAATGTGGTCTGAATGATCAGATCTCAGTGCATCTTTGAGAAACATTTTACCAAATTCATAGCTGTACTTAAAGATGACCACATGCAATCTGATTGCCCGGGATGCATGTTAATACCAGGTATGAACTGGGCCACAGTGTGAAGCACCATAACTAAAACATCATCGTAGATGTCACTAGGCATCATTTGTCACAGACAAATCTAGCGACCAGAGCTCTAGGCAGGTATTTTAACCCCTCAGGAGTGCAAATTTCCGATTGCAACTTTGGTTTGAGTAATTCTACCTATTTGATAATGTCACGTACTCTTGTTTTAATAAACTGCCCTGTATATGTCACTGAAGTACTGTTTTTGATAAATAAGCTGAAATCTAGCACTATTAATCAGGCTGGAGAATTATGGTAGCCACTTTGCTAATTTGAATTTTTTGCCATGCTATGTGTTTTAGCTAGCTAGAACACATTAATATACAACCCACCCCGAAAGCCAGTATAATATAGTAAATATCTATAATCTAAACGAAAAACTGCTGTTTTGAAATTCAGCAGCCACTAACTTTTGTCCTTTGCTCTGTGCATGTTTATGCTCTTTCTTTTTTCCTATGTTAATTCGTTAGAATGGCATTTGGGTAATTCTCCCAAATCATCAGTTTAATCAACTAATCAAACATTAACTTATTTGCTGTAAAGTTACTTTAACCCTCTATGGAACACCTTATGATACCATATAATTAAAAATGTTATTGTGTCATTATTTAAATTTTTTAATAAAGTTTATTTCAGTACTCTTGGGAAATATTCAGTTGCCTCAGCAGTTTAAAATTTTGTGCCATTCGAAATTCAAAAACATTAAAAATGAACAATTTCCATAAATGTGTTGGTCTGAACATTTCCCTCAGGCAACATTGTACCATTATGGAACAGCCTATAGAAATAAATTTGTTAAAGCGCATAAGCATATTTCAGCAAAATTTACATCAACAATCAAAGCAAATTTTCATAACCCTCTTTAAAACAAGCTAATGTGTCACATTTCAGTGTTTGATCATTTGTGTTCTGTTTACATGCTTGTTTTCAATTTCTTGGTGTGTCTTTCCTCACCATCTTTGGCTCACTGCTTATGGAAATTCACCAGTCAGTTCTTCTCAGCTGTGAAGCACAGATAAGTGGTACACTTTGAGTACCGCATGTTCACTATGCCCTTACCAGCAGGGTATTTTCACCAGCCGCTGCTCTCCCCAATCAGGCCAATGATCAATGGTACACAGATGTTGATGGCAATGGTGCAGCATGACCTCTGTGCTGCTTCTCCATCCACCAGGTCTCCCTTCACATTCTGTGATGCCCTCCCCCTTCTCTGCAAGACTTAGCTCTCCATTTAAAGGCTGAGATGAAATGCTTAATGAATTTCCATAAGCAGTGAGGCAAAGATTGCAGCAATACAACAAATGGTGGCAAATTATTGGAAATTCCACCATCTTCCTCTTTGAAGAACCATAGAATAGAGCTGTGTTCATTCTCATATGGAAGAAAAATCGGTGTGAAATGTATGGTGTGCACCGAGCAGTAACAATGCACTTTTATAGTAGACTATAAAGTGTAATAGCCTGAACTTTCACAATTTACATTATCAAATTTGTCTATGTTAATATTATCACTGTTATGCTTTTGAACATTATATAAACCTAAATACACAATACCAAAAAAATATCCATCCATCCATTCATTATCATCTGCTTTATCCCGCTGGTCGAGGTCACGGGGGGCTGGAGCCAATCCCAGCGTCATCGGGTGAAGGCGGGATACACCATGAACAGGTCGCCAGTCCATTGCATGGCCAACACACACTCACACACACATTCACACCTATGAGCAATTTAGAGTGACCGATCAACCTAACATGCATGTCTTTGGACTGTGGGAGGAAACC
>JAOVVH010002399.1:0-10660 GCA_028566435.1 Scorpiodoras heckelii | reverse complement strand
CGTCCTTCTTAAGTAGTTTTCCTTTAATTGGGCTCACCTGACAAACTAATTATCACAGGTGTCTGAGATTGATTTCACTGATCCAAAGAGCTCTGAGAGACAATACCATCCATGAGTTTAGTTGAAAAATCAAAACATTTTATCTTTATGACACTAAAATCCAATTTGCATAATAATTTGGAACACGGTGTAGATACAGAATAGGACAACTGGGGTACTGAAGTAGCTGAACTTTTGACCAATAATCCACCTTTTAATCTTGTTTCACTCAAATAGATCCAGTAACCTTAGCAAGAGATAGATATACAAACCTTGTTGGATGCTATATATTCATAAATAGACTAACAGCACATGGACTGAGTATTTGTATTCACTTATCATCAGAACTGAAATCACTGAATTGTTGGAAAATGTGTTTTTGTGTAGTGCCCCTCACCCCCGTACCCACAATATGAGGGGGAGGTGAGTTCGTCTATTCTCAATAATTCTTAACTGCAATGATCCCACTGAGGACAGAGTCAAGTGCAGTAATTTTTATTTTGCACACAGGTGGAGACAAAAACACAAAAGATGCTGTGTATATACAAATGGTAGTCTATATACAAAAATCCCAGTCTATTTACAAAGGCTAAGGGCAGAGTGTGACAAACGGGAATCAAAACTCCAAAAGGCAAAAAGAGTCCAAAAATGAGGGAGAAGATCCAGGGCAAAAACAGGACGAGGGTAGGAGAGGAATCACGGTCTGACCGGAACTGAAAACAAAAGGAAAAACAGAGAGCGATACAAAAGCAGAACGGGAAATAACACGTAAATAAAACGTAATAAACGTGGGTAAAGTACTTAGCTTTGAAAAATGTAGGGCAGATGCAAAGAGTCTTCGTAACAGGAAGTAGTGTTTATCCGCGCTGAGAATGGGAATGAGAGCTTCTTTTAAAGCCAGCACAGATCACCTGCTAATGAGCTTGATGCAAGACAGTTGGAGGTAATAACTCTGGCTCTTGGGGAGTTCTAGTTCTAGTTTTTGTTTTTGTCGCCCCTTTGTGGCGATGGATGTAATATTAACTAGTAGTTGTTAGCTGACAATGAGGTCAAAGTTTGCTTAGCTAAGTAACCGGCTACAGTCCCAGAATTAGACTTTTTTCTAAAAACGAGTAAGAGCTCCCCTTACCTGTAGACTTCCACACTAAGGTTTCTAACTAGCCACATTTAAGTTTAGCAGAGTGTAGGTTACCTAGCAATACCTGGAAACTGAGAATTAATTCAAGGTACACTAAATGCATTTATAGACCACACGTATGTTGTAAAAAAATATATAATAATAATTTACTCAGGGGATTGAAATACAAGTTATCAAAACAGTTACATTCTTTAACATATAAAAAGAAACAAAAATATTTTTACAATATATCCAACTGCTAAATGAGTAGCAAGAGCAAGAAACTAAGAAATTCTCCCCTGACACAACTCAATACACTTTGCTTTAAATTAAACCACCGGAACACTATGTTAAAATCCTAACCTGGTCCAATGAGCATTATTAACTAAATAAACACGTGTGTGGAACCATAAGCAATAATGGCGTACCCCTTGAGCTTGTTTAAGTTTCTCTGTCTTTTTTTCGTTGCGGGCCCCAACCGTTGCTTGTTCACATTGAGGCCGCTTCGACAAAATGGCTGGTTTGTTATTACACTAGCCAACGCCCAAAAAAAAAACCACACTCACTCAGAGTCCTGGAGATCGGCAGACCAGTATGGATACTTAGCTTCTGCTGTAGGGAACTTTCCAAAGTTCCTTCGAGCTGAAGTTTACACCGTCTCCCACTTGCCTTGTGTAAACGATAATACAGTTTTCTGATGACCGAATATAAAAAAGGAAAAGTGCAGCATGGATTACGCCATCATTGCTCTAAAGCGAAGTACCTGCACACCTCAGTTCTCAGCTTCCATGTCCACCCACTCTTCCCGTCTATGCCCTTCTTCCCTCTCTCAGCTTTCTCCTCATTGGACAGTCTGAATAAGTGTTTTCTGCTCATTGGACGGTACTAAACATCAGTAAAACAGAACAACTTAAAAACAAATAAGGAAAGAAAAAAAAAACAACAAGAACTAATTTCTTCCTTTAAAATAAATTAATTAATAAACTAAAACCCCAAACTATCCACGGGGCTACATCTGTTTTGTTCTTAATACTGACAATTCCTTCAGAAACAGAGTGGAAATCACAGATGAGACAAAAAGAAGGCCATACTGCACAATACGGCAGAAAGTGAGAGAAATCAGTGTATATCATCTATCTTCCCCAAGAAACTAATGAAGAGGAGTTGGTTTGTTTCTCACACTTGCCTAAGTGGGACCCAGACAGGGTTGGCATAAACCAAAATAGAACAGAGTGATGTGAAACTTTCTTTACAAACTTTAACCAAATACAAGTATGTAGTGACTGCATTACATTTTCTACATTGAGATAGTCAAGCAATATAATTCTGCTAGATTTTGTCCACTGTTGGTTTGTGGAAAGGTGACAAACTTCATTGAATATATAACACATGGAACAGGTGGAAATTCAATCAATGCATCTGTAGTGCTTCATGAAAGGAGAAGTATAATGTGTATGTAAGGGTAATGGAGTGTTAAAACAGGACATTGAGGTGGCCCATTTGGGTGGCCAAACTCAACCAGCATAAGGAATATAATGTATGGTACAGAAGAGTTCACAGAGATAGCTCCATGGATTGAAGGAACCTATGTGCTGGAAAATAAGCACTGGCTATGTGGGAGTAATGGGCAGTTTTTGCCATATGGATGGGTAGGATGTTGTGCCATCAATATAGAAGTGAAAAGTCTGAACAGGGACAAACAGTAGTGTTAGAATATGTTGGGGATAATATGTTATATCAGTACATGCACTTCACTGTCCTAACAACTTAAGACTCTTTTTTGGCTTGCTACACAAATAGAGCATTATCCAAAGTAATTCCAACTGGAGAACTGGGAGAAAGTATAAAAGACAGGGAAATGTGTGTTTGCTGCATCATATAGATCCATGGTATGAAGACAAGTGCTTAGTAAATGGTAATAACACTTATGAAAAGCAGAAAATCACTAACACAATGGATAGCTTAAGAGCGCAGATATGAACATGTGAGAAACACAGTTGGGCAGACACAAGAAGAGAACTGTGAATACTGTCAGGTTGGAAGTCTGTTTTGATCAGATTTGGGATGGTCCTAGTGGTTATGATAGGGATTCTCTTGGCATTGTATTGTAGTGTTGTACCTTTGGTAAGAAGTTTAATTTCAAATGCTATGAGTTCTGCAATGGGATGAAAAAAAATTTTGTCTCATAAAGGTCCCACATGGAGTAATAATGAACTGAAAAGAAACACTGAGATCTAATCATGTGTGTCATCTAATATGTGTTGAAACTTTAAGCTACAGATCATGCAGTTCTCTCAAGATCTATCTGAAGAAAATGGAGTTGATGGTGGAAAAATTCAGAGTTCCCAGCTCGGATCTTTGGCTGATTAGGGTCATGGCCGCCAGGTGAGTCTCGTTGACCTCTAAAGGAGGAAGTACTAGTTTTCCGTTGTAGTTTTATCTGAGGGCGCTTTTGGCGCCCTCTTGAGGTGACGGACGTAACAGAGCCCCCCTCCAAGGGGATAACTCCGGGAGCCCTGGTTCTTTTCTTGGGTCGACCTGGCTTTATTCGTGCTGGCTTGTGAGGGTAAGTGGAGATGACAAAGGTGACGGATCTACATAACACATATGCAAACTCCTTACCTTCCATTGTGACAGTGGGTCTCTGAGGTAAAATCTAATCAGCCAATCATGTAGCAGCAGCACAACAGAACTTCACTGGAAGTCTTCACAGTCACTCTCGTAAGAATTATTATTCTATGTAGATCCCTGTATGAAATAATATCCAGTCTTACGTAATCTTCTCTTATTTAAGAAGAACCTCTGTTTATACCACTATCACAAAATAGAAAAACAAGCTTTTTCGAATAAAATACACAGCTATATATTGTTTTGGTCAGTATACACTGGAGCAGTTTTGGAGATTGCATATTACATAAGAGAAATACCATATGTCAAGGGAAGATACTAATTGCCTTACATGGGAAAAATACATAGAACAGTAAAAATGGTAGTCATATAGCATTGGGTCCAGCATAGGAAGAGGAGTTATGAAATATTGGTAATTAATGGAAAAGACTAACCTCTAAGGAGGGGAAGAAGGTATAAAAGAAAACACCTTTAGGTGTGATCCTCAGTTGATCTCAAGACAATTTGGTTACTGTGCTGATATTCATCTCCAATAAGCCTTGTTTCTTTCTGCCCTGGTCAGTTATGATAGCTTTTGGTATCCCAGTGCGGGAGATAATAAGGGAGACTTGTGTGGCATCAGGGATCCAAATCATAGTCCCCACCTCTAGACGGGGATGCAGATCTTGGCTTCCCCGCTGCGCTGGTGTGTCTGCCAAGGCTTCGTCTCAGCTGTGGTAGGAACGGTATGTTCCCCCTATGGACAAATGGCAAAGTCTGCAGGGCTGGGAACTGTAAGTATGCCACCCTTAGTCCAGATATGAAAGCTCTGGCTCTTTACATGGATGTTTTAATGTCAGTTTCCATTTAAACACCAACATTTGCGCTAACATGGCATCATCTTACTAACATCGTCACATTATAGAACTAAAATACATGCAGATGAAGGACAAACCAATCAATATACATTCAATTAAATGAAAACACATGTGACAAACTCAAAATTAACCAACTGTGTCAGTGGCTGCACCTACTCGGTAGCAAGCATTCTATGGCCAACCCCAGGTAGCAACCAGCTCATTGGCAAGGGTCACTTTAATGAGGGTCTGAGGGGACACAGCTGGACGGTGGTGGCTCGCAGCAGCTGATGGAACATACAGCGGTTGTCAGCTTGATCCTGTGCAATGGCCTTGAAGGGCCCCTGCTGGTCATGGCACAGATCAAGCAGCACCTGATTGAGCAGCATCTGGTGCTGCACCTGGAGTAGGCTGAATGAATGAATGAAAGTTACATTTATATAGCACCTTTAACAAACCCAAGGATGCTTTACAGTCAACATACACCTTTAACACCAGTCATACACCGGTGAGAAGTGGCAGCCAATCGCGGACAGTGTACTCTCAACTGGAGACCACAGCCCCCTGCAGGACTGAATGTTGCGTTTATACTTTTGTCCAGTATATGTACCCTTTTAAAAATACTGTTTAAGGCTATAAAAATATGTTAAAAGTTATTATCCCTGTAGAGGTCTATGAATGGGTGCAAATAAGTAACACTTCACAGTATAATAATATCACTGCACTCAATACACCCGTGGATTTGGACCAACACAGCCAAATATGAATGTCCACGTCCAAATCTCAAGCTTAAAAGTAAATATGATTCACCCAACCACTCAATCACACCAAACACTGGGCAGAGTTGAGGTGTGTTTATCTGCCCCTCCGAGGCCACCACAGTTCCAAATAAAACAACAAAATATATAAAATATTCTAAGCTCTAAATGATGGGAATATAATACTCAATAAATTTCCAATAACTATAAAAGATAACATTCAGGAGAATGTCACACCAATTCCTGGTAGGCCTTGTTAAACTGTTGTAGTCAACTCAATCAGTAATGTACACTCCAAGCTACCAGAAATAAAATATAAGTGATTGAGTATGACTATTACATAGTGGGCACTTAATCAAAATGTAAACATCCAGGGCACCAAGATATTGAACATGCCTCAGTCAACAAATCAATATAATTAGTAATTATATCTCCCAATAGTAAATATTAATTATGGACCACTAAAAATATTAGGGAATTTTAAAAAGGTAAGAAATCCCCCTAAACAGGTCCAGCTTAAAACTTGGTATGGCAAAGGAGAGTACAGTTTGATCAAATGTTAAAAATCAAATACCAAAACAAGAAAAAAAGAGGTAAATATAAACGTGAGAAAAAACAGTGGCTACATAAATGTCTGCACTCGTCTCAAGGCACTCCCTAAAAAGTAGAAAATTGTTTTAAAACAATTAAATGCTACAGCAGCCTGAAATCTCCAGTTAGCTAAATAAAGTGCTAATCCTACTAGCCTAGTGCTATTAGCTTATTCTTAGAGACGCTGCATCACAAACACACACATTACCTCTCTGTACTGCAGCGATAGTGTCTGCTGTTGCCCTCTGAGAGCTCTTCCTATGTCACCAGCCTCCCCAGTTGATAACATCAACATACACATGATAGATATTCAATAGTAAGCACAGCTAGCATAATAACATTCAGGCTACACAATGCTAAGCCATTCTATGGTATAACACATTCAAAATGCTTTTCAGAGTTTGTTTAGCATTACAAGGGGACATTATTACCTGTAATTCCACTGTCTATCACCAATATTACTGCCAGTGCCAGCTAAGCAAACCACCAGTAACGCATCCAGCTACAGAGTAAACAAAACAACCCAGTCAGCCTCCACATGGAAATACACTACTGCTGTGCACTCGATACACATATACTAAATGATCACATATCGTTTTCTCATACACAGACAGGGAAACAGTCTGAGCATTCCAGACTAACGTAGCATTCTGAACATGCTTTTCATCAATGGCGGCACACTACCTATCTCAAGAGGGCTCAAGATATTCACGTTTGGTTCTCAACTCTGAAATGCATTCCACCTGCTGGGTCCTAATGCCCCTCTGGCTACATCCTACTGGGTCCTAGTGCCCCTCTGATTCCCTCCAGTTCCCTCTCGGCTGGGACCTAATGTCCCACGGGTTACATCATAGAAAAATAGGGGGGTGAGTGTGACAATAGGAATCTCTGACAATTTCTCACTAGGTTGAATGCAAGAGGGGTCTCATAACATGGCTGCTCCAAGGGGAAATCCCTGATGGGAATCCCCCACCAAGGGAGGAGACAAAGCCCTCACTATCCCTGGTGTCCTCCTGATGTCGAGCTGACATCAACGGTTCTGACACTCCCAGCCTATGCCATGCTTGGTCCCGCCCCTGTCACAGTACTGCAGGACCCATCCACAAGCCTTCTTCTTGCTTATGCATTAAACTCTGGCCAATCTGTTCCCAGTATTAGTAGATTGGTGAGTCGAGGGTTAACTGCTGCCTTCATTCTATGCTTTTGTCAGTATAGACAGGCACCAGCAGACACACCTGAATATCACCATGTACACACCTCACCTTCACCAACTGTGTATTTCCCAAAGCCTTGCATGGAATCAGGCTTTGATGGATGGAGGTCTGATTACACTCTGAGTCCACCAAGGCCTAATGTGTTTCCCTTTGTATACACACAATTACTTGGTACGTTCCTGCTCATTTTGCGGAGACGTGTGTGGCATCAGGGATCCAAATCAGCATCCCCACCTCTAGACAGGGATGCAGATCCTGGAAGTGCCTGGCTTCCCCGCATGCTGTTGTGTCTGCCCGGACTTTGTCTCAGCTCTGGTGGGCATGGTATTTTCCCCCTATGGAGAGACAAACAGTGACGTTTGCAGAGCTGGGAATGGTAAGGGAGGTGGTAGCTGGCTTTAGGGCACTGGAACTGGGGGAGAAGAAGGGAGGGAATAAAGGGAGGGAGCTGATGAAAAATGAACCAGTTTTCAGCTTGCTCCTGTGCAATGGCCTCGAAGGGCCCCTGCTAGTTATGGCACAGATCAAGCAGCACCTGATCGAGCAGTGCTTGGTGCTGCAACTGGTGTAGGCTGGCTAGGGAAAGGACAAATTCAGTGAGTGGGGAGGTTGTCATGGTGGCTGTTGAGTCTTTTGTAATACTGGGATTTAGCATCACTGTAGAACAGGTGTTGTGCAAATATGTGTTAGTTTATGTATATATGTATATAATGCATTGTATATATACAATGCATGTCTTCGAAACCCTTTCAGTTTTTCACATTTTGTTATTTTGTTACCTTGTGGTAAAATAAAAGTTTTTCCCCATCATTCTGCTCTCAATACCCCATAATGATAAAGTGAAAACAGAATGTTAGAAATTTTTGCAAACTTATTGAAATGGAAAAGCAAAAATATTAGTACTTAGTTGAAGCACCTTTCTTACCAAGGCCCTTCTCCCCTGATTACTTAGTTTGGTGGGGCAGCCAGCTCTAGGACGAGTCCTGGTTGTTCCAAACTTCTTCCATTTACGAATTATGGAGGCCACTGTTCTCTTGGGAACTTTCAGTGCAGCAGAATTTGTTTGTAGCCTTCTCCAGATCTGTGCCCCACACAATTTTGTCTCTGAGTTCTACAGGCAGTTCTTTCCTCCTCAAAGCTTAGTTTTTGTTCTGATATGAATTGTCAGCTGTGAGACCCTATATGGACAGAGGTGTATTTTTCCAAATTATGTCCAATCAACTGAATTTATCACAGGACTCCAATCAAAGTGTAGAAAAGGCAATCCAGAGAAATGGGAGGCCCTCAAAGCTAAATTTTAAGTGTCATAGCCAAGGGTCTGAAAACTTGTGTAAATTCAAAATTTTTTCCTTTTTAATAAATTTGCAAACATTTCTAAAATTCTGTTTTCACTTTCCCATTATGGGGTATTGAGTGCAGATTGATGAAGGAACACTTGACTTTTTTTATTTTTTATTTTAGCACAAGGCTGCAACAAAATATGAAAAAAGTCAAAGGGTCTGAAGGCTTTCCAAATATACTGTATATATTTATGTATAAACTGTTGCTCACTCAGTAATTTTTTATTTCACAGCATGCTGTGTAAACTCTAGAGACTGTTGTGTATGAAAATCACAGAATATCAGCAGTTTCTGAAATAATCAAACCAGTGCATCTGGCACTAGCGAAACCTTGCCACAGTTAATGTCACAGAAATCACATTTTTCCTCATTCTGATGTAAAACCAAAAAGTCTTTAATGAAGACCCACTGGCTGGGAAGGTATCTAGGAGCAGCAGAGTGTCTTGAGTTGGCCAACCTTGATAACTCTCACAGGTGCGGAGAAGGGCAGAATGGAATCTGTGCTAGGTATGGTGATAATGCCTGAAGAGTGCTTGAACTGAAGGTAGACTAGTCTCGGTTTCTCAGCTGGGAAACAGTGGAGGTTGGTAGCCATAGGTAGACTGGAATGGGGAGAGGCCAGCAGCAGATGTGGGCAGGGTGTTGTGGGCATATTCTACCCAGAGGAGCAATTACTCTAACCAATAACCTCTAACCAATGCTTCCATTCTTCCAGTGCCAATTTGACTGCACAACTCTCTATTTCCTGCATTGCAGTTTTCTCTGTGACAGATTTTTGAAGAAATAGGCACAGGGGGGAAACTCATGATAACTAGGGCAGCATTGGGAAAGGATGGTCCCCAACTTGGTGTCTACATCTACCACGAATTGCCTGCCTGGGTCTGGGATGGTGAGGATGGGAGCTGATGAGAGCAACACTTTAATTCTTGAAAGGCATTGTTGGCAGCTTGGGACCAAGAGAAGGAGGTCTTGTGGGAGGTCAGAGCCAAGAGGGGATCCACCACTGAGCTGTAGCTATGTATAAAGCATGAGTAGAATTTGGTGAATCCCAGGAAGCGCTGAACTTGTTTGTGGGAGGTCACAGGAGGCCAGTTGAGGACTGCTCTCACCTTCACACATTCTCACCATCTGGATACTCCCTACCTGAGCACAAAGCCTAGAAAGGACACCCCCCTGAGGTGGAACTTGCACTGTTTAGCCTTGACATAGAGCTGGTTCTCCAAGCTTCTTCGAAACACCCTCCTGACATGGTTCTGATGGAAGGTTTTAGAAAAAAATCAAAATGTCTTCTAGATAGACAAAAACAAACTGGCTGATTATGTCCCTGAGGACTTCATTGACCAGGGCATGAAAAACTGCCAGAGCATCACCAGAATGGCATCATCAAATACTCATAGTGACTACTGGTGGTGTTAAAGGTGGTCTTCCACTCATCCCCTTCCCATATTCGAACCAGGTGGTAAGCATTCCAGAGATCCAATGGGAGTGGAGAGGTAAGGATGTGGCTTGTGCCCGATTGAAGACCTCCTTGAGATCAGCTGGCACTTTGGAGATGTCCGGGAACTCAGAGTTTTAATCAGAGTCAGAATCAGTTAACAGAGCATTCTTAAGACATGTGGCATGACAATTATCACTCCATCCACGGCCACCCTTGGCCACCCCTTGTCTCCGCCAGTGTGCATGAGCCCTTGGAGATTCAGCTGGGCATGAATAAGGAGTCAGGAGAAGTCATTTAGTAGTTGAGCCTGGCCCAATAGTGTCCTACTGGTTTTACTCAGCAATTTTGCTGTCCACAGTACATGCAAAGATTTTTTTCCCTTAATCTCTCCATTTTCACAGGCTTAAAAGCAATCAGACAAATTAACATAATTATAAATATAAGGGATCCTGCCTTGGGACAGGAATAAGTGGTTAAGATACTGAATGAATGAATGAATGAATGAATGAATAAATGAATGAATGAATGAATAATACAGTGGCTTGCAAAAGTATCCATACCCCTTGAACTTTTTCACATTTTGTCACCTTACAACCACAAACTTAAATGTATTTTATTGAGCTTTTAAGTGATAGGCCAACACAAAGTAGCACATAATTGTGAAGTGGAACAAAAATGATACATGGTTTTCAAAATTTT
>JAOVVH010002379.1:0-10662 GCA_028566435.1 Scorpiodoras heckelii | reverse complement strand
CGCTCTTTGTTTCACACGAAGCTCTGTGGCTTCCAGACATGTACGCTCTTCTCGATCTGTACCGCGCATGCGCGAGCAAATATGCGACGGATGGCTCGGGCAGATGCTTTGCGCATGCGTCAACGTACACCGTAGCAGTTGCGTAACTTCCGTTTACGTTTGTAAACACAGTTTAAAATATTGTACTGTTTCTAAGACGGGTCTGTTTAATACTACAAATCTAGAATTTTACTTATAATTAATAAAGTAATCTATCCACCTACCTATAGGGCCTTAAAAGAAATTCATAGACATTAAACTTTTACACATTTGTTCATGGTACAAGGCCCAAACTTAAATATATTTCTTGTGAAAGACCAACATAAACTAAACATCAACAAATGCAGAGAGCTGACAATCAGCAGTTTAACGATGTGAGGTAAAGACAGAGTAGAAGCAAGCAAACCAGAGATCACTCCAACAAGAATAAGGTATACAGGAGAGTCAAAAAACATTTCAAGATCTAACAACCAGCAGGGATAAATCGATACCGGAGAGTAAAGCAGATGAAAAAATGAATGGCTCAGAATCACGCAGCACCAAAAAAAACTTCACGACAAACTGTGGCATGTGTTTTATAGGTCACGTGTGTGTGATAAGCAAATGTCAGGTGTGCGTGTTAAATTTCAAGAGATTTGGAATGCGGAAGCACAATCCTCCATGACGATGGATGTGTGGGCTGCTGCTTACCTCCATCATCTCCAAGTGCTTTAAAAGGACTGAATTTGTCTGAATAAAAAGCCTGTCTGCCTGCTACACTGGACCCTCATCAATTTGCCTACCGCCACAATAGGTCTACAGAAGATGACATTTCTATGACACTTGACAGTGTACTGACCCATCTGGATTGTTATAACTCATATGTTAGAAGGCTGTTCATTGACTTTAGCTCAGAATTTAACATGGCAATCCCCTCCAAGCTGATCTCCAAACTTAGTCAGCTTGGTATCAGCACATCTCTCTGTAACTGGATCTTGGACGTCCTGACTGACAGGCCCCAGTCTGTTAAGTTAGATAATCTCTCCTCCTCGTCCATCACTCTGAACACCAGCATGCGACAAGGCTGTATTCTGATCTCTCTCCTGTATTCTCCATTCACCCAAAACCGGGTTCCTGTTTATGTGTTCCTCTCACTACTGTACCATTGAGGACGGTTGTGTACTTGACAATGTTACAGGATTTAGCTAGTGAGCTTTTACAATAAATTCAAACAGAATGGCAGTAGCCGATAGTGACTCACTTTTGCACCGGAACTGGGTGATGTTGCAGAATTTGTTGGTTACTGTATATAAACACATAATTCAAGCCTGTCCCTCCTCTCCATGAGTGCATGGGAAAGAGCAGAGCTGGGGTGTGGTAAAAGAGAATTCATGTTAGTGAGAACACTCAGAAGCAGTGAATCAGATAAATATATATTTTCTAATTGTATCACTGCAATTACTATCTAAAGCAAAAATAAACATGGCCACCCCTCTGCACAACCCTGGAGCAATCATTTTCTGTGAAGGAGTGCATACTTCATTTTGTCTGCTGTGGCATATAAACCTAGTAACCCTTGACCCCTAAAGTTAAATGGATCAGAAATAAACAGGGAGGGATGAGTTTCCCAGAATGTTCGTAAAGCTAAGTAATTCATAACCTAATAGTTAAGAACGTTCTTAAAAAAACATTTAACTAACCTAATACAAAGACATTTATAACAAAAATAAGATCAGCAGATGAGTGAGTGAATCAGTGATTGTTTTTCTTTTGATGTTAGAATGAACAGAGATCAGTGAAGTAAAGAGATGATAGGACTTGTTTTTAAATGTCTGACTTTTACTACAGGTGATGAGACAGAAACTGGATTCTTTAATATTTGGCAGGAAAGTTGTTTTTCCATCAGTAGATTAGGTCATAAATGAAGTAGAAGGAGGCACAGAATCTTTCAGTGAAACTGGAATGAAAGCTTAAATTTGTGTAAATTTGTCCAAATATTAAATATTTTAAAGTTACAGAATTTTTAAATAAAACTTTCTAATGCCAAGGTTTCAATACATCTTCTAATAAACTGAAGACTGACAGAAATTAGACAAGATGAGATTTACTACCATTCAGAATCAGAATTCAACAGTTTTGCACTATAATGTTATAATGAGTATTTCTGCACTTCTCTGTTTCCATACATGAATAAACTCCTTTATAAGAGATTAGAAATGTGTTTATTCATCATGTCATCCTGAATGAGTGGTCTGTATCCCCTGGTCTGTATCTCACACATATGAGAGTGAATCGCTCCCTGATAAACACACACTTAACTGTTTTACTCTTTACTTAGTCTTGTTAAACCTCACTGGCTGCAAATGTGCATTTACATGTATTTCAAGGTTATTAAAACATTATAGAATAACATGGAATTGCAATAATTATGTAATATTTTTATTCACATCCTAATATATTTTTATTCACATCCTAAAAAAGTGAAAAATCAGGACAAACCTTTTACTGTAATGTTGACATGATCACTGAACTATGTGTTGTAGGTGTAACAGATGTGTATCTGCATTGTGTACAGTTCTCTTTGAGGTGGGAAATGATGATGCGCCAATGCGGTTAGACAGGGTGTTTATTCACTCCACTGGCTCTCACAATAGCCTGCATACAGTGAACACATGACAAACAAGTCAAATCAGCCTGCACCCTCCGTGTCTGCATCTGCTCTTGCCACAGCGTTGTGTCCAAAGAGAACGTGACACAAGTTGCTACTTCCTTTTCCGTCTCCCTGAATCTCTCCATCACTGCCCACAATGGATGAACCCCACCCTGTTAACCATTTTAATGCCTCAAAAACTATTTATAACTATTTAAAAAAAACTATTACTGCGCGCAATTTCACTACAAATGAAACAATCTAGAAAGTATTCAACTAATGAAAATATTGTGGTCCACCTCCCAATTTCGTGGCTATCAACTCCACGCCCCCAAGCTCAATGCATAATCTAGGGTAACAACATCACACTGTCACATAAGGCCATAACTTACATAGACAGATGTCTCTGGGAAAAGATACTTTAAACTTGTACAGTTTATCACAACATAATTTCTGGTCTTCAAAAGATGTAACATGCAATTAACCCCACCAGGATCATTATAGGAATTGAGGGGGAACGGAACAACCAAAGGAGTTTTTTTTCCTTGTGCACACGTCAATCTGATTTATTAAGTTTGCACTTCCCTTAACCTCCGTACATCCCCAAGGATAATAATCATCTTCTGGTATTATACTAGACAAATCAAAAGAAAAAATCTTTGGATAATTATCATCATTTTCATTTATTTCCAAGTATGCTGAACAGAGACTGAGCACACCAAGAAATACCAGACCCTTCATGGTGACAGTCGTTACTAGACACTATGTGCCTTCAGCCGACACTGCCAATCCCTTTGGCTTCATTTTAGTTCAATCTATAGGTGTGCCTGGTCCTGGTCAGTGTACTGCTACACTTTAGAACATAATACTTATAGAACATAATGTTAATAGTTATTTAAATGGTCGGAGAACCATAAGGGTCCTCCTGTGAGGCTACTGATAAAAAAAAAATTAATTAATTTTTTTTTTTGTGACAGCTGTGTGAGTATTACCCAAGTATTATGTTTTACTCATATAAATCTTTATCAGGAACCAAACACCAGGTTTTATTTTGCTCTCTAATGCAAGCATAGAGGTTATATTACTCCATCATTGTGTGATAGGTGGAGATTTTAGTAACATTTCCTGCATGTAGATATTGTTACGTCCGCCGCTGCTAGAGGGTGCCAAAAGCGCCCTCAACTGGAACTACAAGCGAGAACTACAACTTCCTGGTTCGAAGGTCAACAAGCCTCACCTGGTGGCCGTGACCTTAATCAGCCTGAGATCCGCACTACAGGGGATAAAAGGGAAAAGAAACTCAAGCCCAGCGCGGATCAACATTTCTAAGCACCGATGTGTTTTTGATTCTGCCAAACTTCTGCCTAAAGTTTAGTACTTGCTTTGCTATCTTTTGTTTGCTTCACATTATTTTTCCTTCTGTCTATCTTCTGTTATTTCACATATTTTTCCATTGTTTCTCACATGCCCATTTGTTTGTTTCTTCCCATAGTTTTTGGAGCCAGAGCATGGTTTTTCCTGCCTTCCCGTATCCCCCGTTTAAGAAGACTTCTGTGCGTTGGACTAAAGTTTTGTTGGAGTTTGTTTCCCTCGTTTTTTGCTGTTTTTTGTTCACGCTCTGTGCTCTTCATGATTTCCCCTTTTGTATGCCTTTTTTTTTAGATTGTCGCCACCTGCGTTAAAATAAATTTAACTGCACTTGACTCCATCCGTTTTGTGTGAGATCATTACAGGTTGATTCGCCACACATGGAGTCAGCAGACAGCACTAGCGTGCAGCAAGCATTGCTGCACAGCATGCAGCAGCTGGAGGAGGTACGTACCACCCTTCCCCATTGGGAAACTATAAAAAAACGTATCAAAAGCTCGTTGACGGCTAAAGCATATGCTCCAGGAGCATTGCCCGAGCACTACAGTGGTCGCCCAGAGGGATGTAAGGGCTTCCTCCTCCAGTGTGAACTTTACTTCACGCTCCACGGTGGATTAACGGACTCTCAGAAAATCGCAACCATGGTTGGATTACTAAATGGAAAGGCCATGGCAGCCTGGCCCCAATCAGCTGAGCATGAGGGCTCATACGCTAACTTTGTTGCTCTATTTCGCCAGGTTTTTGATCACTCTCTCGACAGTCGAGGCACTGCCTAGCAATTATTAAGTTTAATGCAAGGTGAACGGAGTGTAGCGGAATATGCTCTGGAATTTCGGACACTCACTGCAGAAAGCGACTGGAACGAGCCCGTCCTTAAAACCGTCTTCAGGAGGGGGCTTCCGGTCGACGTCCAACGTGAATTGGCCTGCCGAGATCTCCAGATGATGCTCAAAACACTCATCACCACAGCCATTGCCCTGGATAATCTCCTGAAGTCTTGACCCACCACCACATTGCCCAGTGCCATCGTTCCTCATCAAGGGGAGGCACCAGAACCCATGATCATCAGCCCACTATGCCTGTCTGCCCAAGACAGAAGAAGAAGAGTGGTCTTATGCCTGTGTTCTATTGTGGTCAAGAGGGTCACGCTGTCCGACAATGTCCCATCAGGCCTGACTCTACTACCAGCACCAGAGGTGTGCCTAAACCACACACCCCGGTGCGCAAGGTGAGTAGATGGTTCCCTCAGACTCCTCGAGAATTTATAGTTCCAGTACAGATTATCTCTCAGAAGTGTGCTTTCTCATTCTCTGCTCTCATAGACTCCGGGGCAGCTGCCAGCTTCATGGATCGAGCCACGATAGAAGCATCTGGCATATACACCCAGCCCCTTCCCACGCCTTTCCAGGTTAAGGCGGTGGATGGGGCCCCCATTGGCGCCGGCGTTGTCACACACCAGACCATGCCACTTACTCTGAGAGTGGGTGTACTACATAAAGAGAAACTTACTTTCATGATCATAGACTCACCCAAGCATCCAGTCATTTTAGGTTTCAACTGGATGAGGACCCACGATCCAGCCATCTCCTGGAAGGAAGGAGAAATTCTGCAGTGGTCAACTCATTGTTTTGACAAATGCCTAGGACTTAAGCAGGTGTCTCTTTGTACTACTCAGGTGGAGAGCCTGGGAGGAGAGGCACAGGTTTCAGTCCCCTCGGCCTATCAGGACCTGCTCTCAGTCTTCAACAGAAAGAGAGCGGAGGGCCTCCCTCCACACCGCCCGTATGACTGCGCTATTGACCTTCTCACCGGCACTACTCCACCAAGAAACAAGGTGTATGCCTTATCGCTACCAGAACATCAGGCCATAAATGACTACATTAAGGAAGCATTAAAACTTGGGTATATTCAACATTCCTCCTCACCTGCCTCTGCAGACTTCTTTTTTGTTGAAAAAAAAGGAGGAGGCCTACGTCCTTGTATAGATTACTGGGGGTTGAACAAGATTACAGTCAGGTACCATCATCCATTGCCCTTAGTGCCCTCAGCATTGGAACAGCTTCGCCAAGCCAAGTACTTCACTAAATTGGATCTTAGAAGCGTTTACAATTTAGTTAGAATCAGGGAGGGGGATGAGTGGAAAATGGCATTTAGCACGACGACTGGCCACTATGAATATTTGGTTATGCCGTATGGGCTAGCATCGGCCCCTAGCGTCTTTCAGCATTTCGTAAATGATGTATTTAGGGACCTCCTAGACCGGTGTGTCATTGTCTACATAGAAGACATTCTCGTCTACTCACCAGATCTCCCCACACACATAG
Organism: Scorpiodoras heckelii; assembly: GCA_028566435.1. Taxonomy (NCBI): domain Eukaryota; kingdom Metazoa; phylum Chordata; class Actinopteri; order Siluriformes; family Doradidae; genus Scorpiodoras; species Scorpiodoras heckelii. Next base: position 4,302 of record JAOVVH010002379.1, on the reverse strand, counting down.
AACATGTGCGCCAGGTCCTTATGATATTGCTAAAACACCAGTTGTATGTTAAGCAAGAAAAATGTCAGTTCCATCAGCTCCAGGTTGAGTTTTTAGGATATCAGATAGGCCCTGAAGGAGTATCCATGAACTGCCAGAAGGTCGAGGCAGTCACCCAGTGGAAGAGGCCCCGAACCGTAAAGAATCTTCGGAGTTTTCTCGTGTTTGCTAAGTTCTATCAGCGATTAATTCATAACTTTAGCCACCTAGCCACCCCGCCCACCGACCTCCTTAAAAAGGGGCCCAAGGTAATGAAATGGAACCCCAATGCAGAACGGGCCTTCTGTAACCTCAAGCAAGCATTTACCATGGCTCCCGTCCTTAAACAACCTGACCCTAACCTGCCTTTCATCGTACAAGTAGACGCCTCGAGTCAAGGAGTAGGGGCGGTTATGTCACAGCGTCAAGGGGAGCCCGCCAAACTATTCCCAATAGCCTTCTTTTCCAGAAAGCTCTCCCCAGTGGAGAGAAACTATGGAGTGGGGGACCATGAGCTACTGGCCATTAAGCTGACTCTCGAAGAATGGCGACACTGGCTAGAGGGGGCAAAGCACCCCATTATGATTTATACCAACCACAAAAATCTTGAGTACATTAGGACAGTGAAAAGACTGAATGCACGCGAAGCCCGGTGGTCGCTCTTTTTCTTTCGATTTAATTTCGTTCTGTCTTACAGGCCAGGCACCAAGAATGGGAAGGCTGACGCCCTGTCTCGGTGATTCGAGCCCGATAGAGAAGCCTTTCTGCCAGAACCCATAATACCCGATGCAAAGTTTCTCCAAGCCATAGTATGGGAACTCGACCAGCAGATCCAAGACAAGCAGCCCACTCAAGGTAACAGTCAGGCTCCCCCTGGTAAGCTTTTCGTTCCGGCCTCTCTAAGAGGAGCCCTTATTACATGGGCCCATGTCATGCTTGGCACAGGGCACCCAGGCGCACGTCACACCACAGAACTTCTACGTTCAAAGTACTGGTGGCCCCACATGGTTCATGATATCCATAAATTCATTTCATCATGCTCTACATGTGCCCAAGCTAAGCTACCACGCACCCTACCAGCAGGTAAGCTGCTCCCACTCCCCATACCCGAGAGACTCTGGTCCCACTTAGCAATTGACTTCCTCACTGACCTACCTCCATCAATGGGCCTCACCACTATTCTGGTCATTCTAGATCGGTTCTCGAAAGGGGTCAGGTTCGTGCCCCTTCCAGGTCTTCCCACAGCCATGGAAACTGCAGAAGCCTTGTTTTGACATGTCTTTCGCTACTATGGATTGCCCAAAGATATTGTCAGTGACAGAGGAGTGCAATTTACCTCACGAGTGTGGAGCAACTTCATGGAGAAAATGGGCATTACCGTAAGCCTAACCTCAGGTTATCATCCCCAAGCTAATGGTCAAGCGGAGCTTACTAACCAAGAAATCACAAAGTTTCTATGGCTGTTTTGTCAGCATCACCCTCAGGACTGGTCCCAGTATCTAGCATGGGCGGAGTATGCACAGAACTCATTATGCCACTCATCCATGGGATTAACCCCTTTTGAAGTCACCCTGGGTCACCAATCTCCTCTATACCCCTGAAATGCCAAGCCTACTGACACCCCTCCATAGACGCCTGGTTTAGGCAGAGTGAGTGTGTGTGGGCCCTCACCCACCAACACTTAGCCAAAGCCATTGAGCAAATGAAAAAAGCAGCCGACAAGAGGAGGGAACCCACCCCCACCTACCAGCCCGGGGACCGAGTATGGGTCTCCACCAAGGCCTTTGGTAACCCTCTGGAAAACAAGAAGCTCAGCCCCAGGTACATAGATCCGTTCCCTATAGTCAAAAGAATTAATGATGTCTCCTACAGGGTGCAGATGCCATGTCACAGCAGGATCCACCCAACCTTTCATGTAAGCAGACTCAAGCCTGCCACGCCAGGTCCTCTAGCCGAGGAGGAGGGGGGAATGCAACCAACAAACAAGGTACCAGAACTAGGCACTAATGTGTACATTGTTAAAAGGATTCTCAATTCTAGAAAGAGACAAGGACAAATCCAATACCTGATTTCCTGGGAGGGGTACGGCCCAGAAGAAGGTTCCTGGGTGGCCGCCAAAGACATCCTGGACCCGCTCCTTATCCACGAATTCCATGATAAGTACCCCCACAAGCCTGCACCAAGAAAGCCGGGGCATCCCAAAAAAAGAACAAGGGCTCCCGGAGTTAGCCTCTTGGAGGGAGGCTCTGTTACGTCCGCCACCGCTAGAGGGCGCCAAAAGCACCCTCAACTGGAACTACAAGTGAGAAATACAACTTCCTGGTTCGAAGGTCAACGAGCCTCACCTGGTAGCCGTGACCTTAATCAGCCTGAGATCCTCGCTGCAGGGGATAAAAGGGAAAAGAAACTCAAGCCCAGCGTAGATCAACTTCTGCCTAAAGTTAAGTACTTGCTTCACTATCTTTTGTTTGCTTCACGTTATTTTTCCTTCTGTCTATCTTCTGTTATTTTGCGTATTTTTCCGTTGTTTCTCACATGCCCATTTGTTTGTTTCTTCCCATAGTTTTTGGAGCCAGAGCGTGGTTTTCCCTGCCTTCCTGTATCCCCCATTTAAGAAGACTTCTGTGCATTGGACTAAAGTTTTGTTGGAGTTTGTTTCCCTAATTTTTTGCTGTTTTTTTGTTCACGCTCTGTGCTCTTCATGATTTACCCTTTTGTATGGCTTTTTTTTTTGAGATTGTCGCCACCTGCATTAAAATAAATTTAACTGCACTTGACTCCATCCATTTTGTGTGAGATCATTACAGATATGAGTGTCCGAACTTTCTTGTAAATTAGTGAAATTTGGTAAAGGCATTGGTCTGCCAAACAATATATCAAAGGGTGTCAGACCATTAAACTTAGAAATTAGAAAACCCAGGAGCTTCAAAGTATCTGTTAACCTGAGAGCTCATCCCCGCTGTTGGGACGTGGGAGGACCCATGACTCAAAAGAGCAGCTGAGGGAAGCAAAGACTTAGGAAGGTGGGGTTGGTTTACCTTCCTCAGAAGTTAGTACAGTTAGGAAGTTAGGAAGAGTAGTAAACTCAGTCTTCGTTTCACAGTTTCAGAGCACTGTGTAGTCAGTATTAACACTAGTGGGACCGAAACCTGAAAATCTTCGGCCCGCAGATTCTCCGCTCCATGTAGCCCACTCCCCTGCTGTGAGGTGATTAAGGTCCATTGTCTTGGTAATGGCGCAGACTGCGTTTGAATCACCGACCCCCACATTACAGAAAGCGTGTAAAATACTGAAGCTGAAGTCTAGCCAAATGCAAACGCATGACTCACAAAGCAAAGGTCTGTATTGTATTAATACAACTGCTGTTATTATTTCATACACACACACGCGGCTGGGCGTGCGTGCTGCACAGCGCACATAGGCGAACCATGAAAGTATGTATCCAGCGAAAAGTTCAAACATCTACACGTTCCTAGAAAAATAACAGCTTTAAGTGCTTTGTTAGAAAAAGCCTATGAGTGTTTTACACTAATAATAACACCGATAATACAACCACTGTTATTATTATTTCATATTATTATTTCATACAAACACACACACTGCACAGCGCACATATGCGAACCGTGAAAGTAAAAAAATTAATGTATTCATGCACAAACAGTGTGTAATATATATATATATATAGCGACTCATCAAGCGACTCTCCTCTCTCACTAATTTACATCATAAAAGGTTGGCTGATGGCCTTCTAACTGTTGGCTAGAAGGAGGGGCGCTGTCCTCAGGATTGCGAAATCTCTGGTCCCGCTAGTGTTAAATATTCTGTGTCTGTGTGTGTGTTGGAGAGGAAGTGGTTTGTGGTAAGAAGGGAGAGAGTGGGGAGTAGAGAAGAGAACTTAGCAACCGCGTCTACATACACGTTACCAAGGCTGACGTCATCATTGAGGCGTGTGTGTGCCGACACGTGACATGTTCCAGTGTAATATTAGGAGTGGACAGGAGAATAGACATACAGGAGAGATGACGAGCAGGGGACAAATAATTATGCTTATGTTGCAGAAGAATCACAGAAACCGTGTGAGGAACTTTAACAACGAGATCATGAAATAAGACAATCGATTGCACAGACTCAACAGTAACGGCACGGGCAACAACAGCTTTTTAAACAAAAAGGATGTGCGCATGTGACAGAATCTACCCAGCTGGCATTTGACCGACCTTCAACGTTGAAATGTAGTTGAAATAATGTCAGTTGTTGTTTCAATGTTGAACAAACAATGAAAAA
>JAOVVH010002284.1:0-10671 GCA_028566435.1 Scorpiodoras heckelii | reverse complement strand
AAAATCCTCATACTTTCACCTAGAAACTCCATTTAAATTTTAAAATGTAGAGATACTTCCCCTCTTCGAAACTGTAACTCTTTAATTCATAACAGTTTTCCAGAGATATGAGGACTTGTTTGGCACTAGGCATGTGAAAATGCCCCATTCACTTCCATGTTAAATTTGGAAAAATCTGATCAGGCAATTTCTAATTTTTCATGTCTGTTTAACTCATCATAAATCATTCATTTTCTGGTCAATCCACAAATATTTTAGATCACAACGATCAGCAAGGTGTCCTCTCTTTCACAATTTGGGTTTGTGATAGATTAAAAATTCACAGAGTTATTGGAGTTTGAAGGGTGAGATTCATAACATTTTCTGTAATGTTCAACATTGACGGTCGTTCCTGCATAAATCAGATTTTCTCTGAACAAATTGCTGTAAAATCCTTAAACTTTCACCTAGAAAGTCCATTTAATCGTAATCCAATTTTAAAAAATCCATGTTCTCGTAAACACGGGCTAATGCATTTAGTTAATGATGCTAGGCAGTTTGGCATGTTGCATAATGTTTCTGCATTTTTATTAGATAACTTCTTGCACACTTAAAAAAACATATTAGAACCCCTAAGCAGCCCCTACAACAGATAATCAGAAAAAGCAAGTGTCAGTGTCAGTGTTTTACCAGCAGCATAAGAATTGGCCTTTTCCTCATGATATGATTAGATGTCAGTGGTTCACACAATATAAACAATTTGTTTGTGATGGATCATCAGTTAGTTTATCAGGGGGCAATAATAACTTCCTGTTCAATAGTGACAATCATGTAATGAAAAATATTTTACAAGCTCAGGATACATCACATCTGGTCTATGTCATGTATTCAAGTCATTTTTTTGCATACCCTACTGATTCGTTAAATCTACATATAGCATTTGTGAAACACCTTGGGCAGTCATTGACTATTGCTTCAGCAAAGACCATTTCAAAGGTTATTCTTTTAAAGTATAAGGACGGCTTTGTGGCATATCCCCTATTACATACTACTTGACTTTTTTCTGCATCTGACCAAATCTGCACAATCAAACGTAGTTAACATAGTAATATTTTAGTTATTGGGACTGATAGGTTTTAACTGTTGAGTAAATTTAACGAGATTGAAGGAAGAAGGTCCTGGGTTCAATCCCCGGGTGGAGTGGTCTGGGTCCTTTCTGTGTGGAGTCTGCATGTCCTCCCCGTGTCTGCGTGGGTTTCCTCCGGGTACTCCAGTTTCCTCCCACAGCCCAAAGACATGCATATTAGGTTAATTGGTGTCTCTAAAGTGTGTATGTGTGTGCCGTACGATGGATTGGCGCCCTGTCTAGGGTTGATTGTGCATTGCGCCCTATGCCACCAGCTCTCCCGCGACCCTGGGGACAGGAATAAGCGGTTAAGAAAATGAATGAATGAATAATGATTTAATAAATACTTATTTAGTGAATTTAACAAGATTTAAATTTTATAAATATGTTTAATAAATTTAAAAAATAATAATGATTTAATTAATAATTATTTGTATCACTAAATGATTTTTGTAGATGTATTCTATCATTGTATTCACCAAAAAGTATGAGACAGAAGTTGTACCTAGTGACTGGCTGAGCATCGACAAAAAAAAAAAATTCACTTTGGCTTCCATATAACAATAGAACAAAATGTAGAAAAACTGTAGAGAAAATTGAGACCCCTGATGAAGAATAGACTGGCAGAGTATAGTGCCAGAGCAAGTTTCAGAGGTAGATTGCATTTCCAGTGATGAGAAATAAAACTTCAAATGCTTTGCTCAAACTCAAACAAAATTAGAATGGATGTACATGTAGCTTTCTCTGGGTTATTTGGCTGAGGGAAATGCTCCCTATGAGTTAGACAAGCAGTTCTTGTCATGCCTGTCCCAAATATAGTGGCTATGTTCATTTCTTTATTTAGGTTCATATGAAAAGACCAGAAAAAACAGTCAAGTTTTGCAAAGGCAATGGGCTGGAGTTAACATATGATGACAGTCTGTGCAAGAGCATGTATGTTTTCTCTGTCTCTCTTATATGCCATGTTCATTTGCAATTAGAACTGGTGTCCACTGAACTATTAAAATATTTAATAATGCTTAGTGTATCCAACAGACCATCTTTAAGTGGCATTGATACATCAGCCCATTTATCTGAAATGGGCTCAGCAAGACCTCCAGTACTGGCCTCAAACTTTGCAAAGGTAAACAACACCAATAAAACAAAGTGTAGCCAATGTCACCTGAATTGTTTTGTACAACTAAGCAGAGTGGGAAATGTTGGGTATTGAAGACTACTCACTGCACAACACTACCAACTGGCTACAATTACAGCTGAACTAAAAGTTAGTCAACCTCCTTTATCTTCAAGACATTATTATTATTTGTGTACTCAGTCATTATCCATGCAGACACTGGGAGAACATGCGAGATCGCTGAGTGAGAACTCTGAGTCAGCAAATAAGTTGCTTAATTTTCATATTGTAATTAAAACATAGCATGGGGGAAGAAATGTATCACTGGCAGACCCCTGTATGCTACTTTTTCCAATGATTTCTCATTTCCAAACTGAAGATTATGACACATCCACTATGTAAATTGTAGTAAAGATGTATGAATTTTGTGCAGTGAGCAATTTTGAGAACATAACATTAACAACCAAAAATGTAATCTTCTCCAAAAATGCCCATGTGCAAAATTATTCAACCCCTGATCAATATGGCTAGGGTTCTGTGGCCCAGAGCCAGTGAAACAGTATGTCAGGAAGGTTGATTGACCAATCAGTGTCCTGTAGTGGACAGTAGCAGTGTTACACCAATCACTATCATGAGTCAGATCACCTGAGAGGCTAATTTTCTAAAGCTAAACCTTGATTCCCTTGATATAATGAATTTTCTGAAAATTAAGAAAGTCTTGAGGGCTAAGGCAGTTGAATAATTCCCAGTTCAGCTGTACATGTCACAAGTATCTGTGACACAGTACAGCTATATTAAAAATTGCACTGTTGAACTCCATCACCTTCTTCAACACTTCACTTTCCACAAAGTCAACATTACATTTTCACTCTATACCATCAGCTCATTGCAAATCAGATCCTTTTTTTTTTGTATTTGTTGCTGTCACATTTCAGAAACAATGGACCTAAAAACATTCTTCAGTAATGGAACCAAAGGGCATCAGACATTACCAGCCATACCACCATTTTTTCCAGTATCAACTGGAAAATCAGCATCAATAACACCTATAACAGGTCCTAACCCTCAAAGACTTATAGAGGGTACATACACCAGAGAACCTATTAATCATCTGTCATTTCAAATCTATATACATTCAAAGGTGTAGTGTCAGGATTTAGTGGTATCTAGCAGTGAGGTTGCAGATGGCAGCCAACTCCTTCCCCCTTCCCTTTCCAAGCATGTGATCTAACATACAGTATTCATCAAATGCCCATAGCATAGTGTAGCTTATTGCCAGTAGTGTAGCATAGTGTGTGTGTTCTAACTTCTTTTTTAGCAGTGTCAGTAATTGGACAGGATAGATTTTGTATTATTGATGACATTGGAGCATAATGTCAGATGATTTGTAGTTACCAATTGCAGCTTTATTATTTTTTGCACCTGTTTTCAGACACCCTTTGTGCAATGATTGCTTATGAATGTTCATGTTAGGAATAGGGTTAGGATAGGCTGTGTGACGTGTGAGTATGGTTGTTAGCCAATCACAAAACAGAAAATGGGATTTGTCTGATATGAATAGAGAAACATGAAACGTGCAATTTTCAGGGTAATTTCACTTTATTTACCTTATTTACAGTGAGGTAATTCCATAATTATGAATATTATATTCCACTGCTAATAGATGCCCCTAAGTCATGGGTGTCCAATCTTATCCACAAAGGGCCAGTGTAGGTGCAAGTTTTCCTTCCAGTCAAGCAGGAGCTACACCTCATTTCACCTGTTTTTAATCAATGGATCTAATCAACGGATCTTGACTTTCAGTACTGTGTGGCTTCTGCTAGGTTGGAAAGAAAGCCTGCACCCACACTGGCCCTTCTCGGATAAGACTGGACACCAGTGCCTTAAGTCCTACACACTGCACCTTTAATACTGTAAAATTACAATGTTTACATGTCCATTTGTTTTTTGTTTTCTTCTGAAAGAGAATTGCGGCTTCTTTCTTACTGGATCTATGACATAACCAAAGATGACACACATGATCAAGTATAGACAAATGATTTTAAAAAGCATTAATTCTGCTAAAATCTAACTGTATGTTTTTTCCAATATATACAGTAACTAAATGTAAGTAAAATGTTTATTGTTTATCAAATGTTATCAAATTATTTGTTCATTAAATTATTTATATACAGAAAACATGTCAGAATTTTTAAAGTTGGGTCAAGGTTGGTACAGAAATTTGCTGGTCATCTACCGTAATTAAATGTTTGGCACAACAGTGAAAATCAGGTTGGCCCAACATATAATTTGATGTTGGGAAGAAACCCAGAATTCGGCTATGTTTATGGCTTCCATACATCAGTATTGAAAATGACAATTTAGTTTATGATTACGCTTCTCTGTCCAATTACTTTTGGACCTTTAAAAAGTGGGGAACCACATACAACATGCTATGATTCCCACACTGTTCACCCATTTCAGATTTGGATTTCAATCAAAGCTGAAAGTCTGCACTTTGAGCTCATATTATTTAACATTATTATGTGTCATGATTTTTTTGTTCAAAATTTATATTCTTACAATAACAATGCCAAAACATAAACATAATAAAGACACTGATCAGCAGGCATTATGCATGGATAATCGCAAATTGTTCCAATAAGTGCATAGTCTTTTTCGGAGCATTGGCCACACAGTACAGCTATTTGTACCCCAACAGAAAGAAGGGAAAACAAACAGTATTGCGCATGCCTACCAATGGCTGCTCTGCTAGAGGTAAGAGTTGCAGAAAAGGCACCGTTTCTGAATTTCAAAAAAATATATTGGAGATGGGTGAGAAGAATTATAACAAGAAGATGCTTTGGTTGTACACTGAACAAACACTCATTCAAGATGGCTTAAACAAGATGAGGACATCCTTCAGGAGTTCTTAAAATATGGTTCAGAGTCACCTTAATACCAAAGTCCAAATTCAGTAGCAACAAAAGATTTAAAATTGTTTAATTTAATTGAAGTGAAGTATTGACCTGGGCGGCACGGTGGTGTAGTAGTTAGCACTGTCGCCTCACAGCAAGACGTTCCAGGTTCGATTCCCGGTCCGGGCCGTTCTGTGTGGAGTTAGTATGTTCTTTTAGTATGTTCTCCCGGTGCTTGCGTGGGTTTTCTCCGGGTACTACAGTTTCCTCCCACAGTCCAAAGACATGCATGTTAGGTTGATCAGTCACTCTAAATTGCCCGTAGGTGTGAATGTGTGCATGATTGTGTGTTGGCCATGCGATGGACTGGCGACCTGTCCATGGTGTACCCCACTTTCGCCCGATGACGCTGGGATTGGCTCCAGCCGTGACCCTGACTAGCGGGATAAAGCGGAAGATAATGAATGAATGAAAGTATTGACCAACTGTGCTTGGACATAAATTTAACCCATCCGTGCAGTGAAGCACATACACACACACACACAAGTGAAGTGAACACACTAGCCCCGGGCGGTGAGCAGCCTCGTCCAGGCTGCCCAGAGAGCAGCTGGAGGTTAGGTGAATTGCTCAATGGCACTTCGGTCATGTTTTATCAGTTGAGGGGATCAAACCGGTGACCTTCCGATCACAAGACTGGTTCCTTAGCCACAAGCCTACAGCTGCCCCCCGTTTGTCCTTTAAACTTGATGCAGAAGATGTAGAAGTAGCAGAAGCAAGCTGTCACACCACTTCCAGTCCAATTACAAGAATATTACTGCAAACACTCACTTACATTTGTCAACAGGTGCAGTTTGAGAAGTACCAGTGGATACTGCTGCCCATGTGCAGGAATTCACACTGGTTTGTTGTTGCATTGCACAAAGGGTATGTCATGGACTTGCAGCCAAGTGTGACCAGGCAAAGGCAATATTTAAGTCACTGAAGGTACACAGTTTTTAACATAATATATTGCAAAGACTGGATGATGAAACTCAATTCAGCATAATGTATTTGAATACTAACCTTATATCATTCATAATAGAAATTTCATGAAACAGCGGAACAGTGGAAGTTGGAAGGCTGGTTGAGTGGAAGCATCTCAACACTGATTCAGGAAGATGGCTCCAGCTGTGGTATATTTGCTCTGATGACAAGTGTCAAGTGGGTTTTTATTGTCATTTCAACCATATACACTGTGTACAGTACACAATGAAATGAAACGACACTCCTCCAGGACCGGTGCTACATAAAACAACACAGGACTATGACAAACAGCACACAACTAGTGCATGTGTGCAACAGTGCAAAACAATACAAACAGTGCAGAAGTGTTGACCAATATACAGTTCTATATCAGATGTATGGAGAATAAAGTGCAGAATAGTGATGAAAAATAATGTAAAAATATAACCAATTGCAGCAGTAAAGATTTTTCAAGTTGGCTAGGTTGTGCAGTTGGAGAGGGATGGGTGTGTGTGTGTATCTGTGAGTGTACTGTTTGGTCCAGTTCAGTTTATCTGAGGTGTTTGTAGTGTTTAGTCCAGTCACTGCTTATTGAGGAGTCTAATGGCTTGTGGAAAGAAGCTGGTACACAATCTGGTTGTGAAGTACCTTTTCCCAGATGGCAGGAGGGTGAAGAGAGTGAGTGAAGGGTGTGTGGTGTCAGCCGCAATGTTGCTGGCTTTGTGGATGCAGTGTGTGATGTAAATGTCCATAATAGAGAGATACCAATGATCTTCTCAGCTGTCCTCACTAACATCTGCATGGTCATGCGGTCCGAGACAGTGCAATTCCAAAACCAGGCAGTGATGCAGCTGCTCAGGATGCTCTTGATAGTCTGTCTGTAGAACGTTGTGAGGATGGGAGGTGTGAGATGTGATTTGCTCAGCCTTTGCAGAAAGCAGAGGAACTGTTGGGCTTTCTTGGTTATGGAGTTGGTGTTGAGGGACAAGAACAGATTCTCCATTAGGTGGACACCAAAGAACTTAGTCATCTTGACGATCTCCACAGAAGAGCCACTGATGTTCAGCAGAGTGGTCATAAACAACCATCTCTTTAGTTTTGTTTACATTCAGAGACAGATTGTTGACTCTACACTAGTCCGTTAGCCGTTGCACCTCCTCTCTGTACGCTGACCCATGGTTCATGCTGATGAGACCCACCACGGTTGTGTCACTAGCGAACTTGATGATGTGATATGAGCTGTGCATTGCTGCACAATCGTATTTCAGCAGAGTTCTGGACGGACTGAGGTCTCCCAGTCAGGAAGTCCAAGATCCAGTTGCAGAGGGAGGTGTTCAGGCCCAGCAGGTTCAGCTTTCCAGTCAGGTGCTGAGGAATGATGGTGTTGAATGCTGAACTGAAGTCTATGAACATGTGCCCTTCTTGTCCAGATGGGTGAGAGCCAGATGGAGAGTGGTAGCTATGACATCATCTGTAGAGCGGTTGGGACAATATGCGAACTGCAGGGGGTCCAGTGAGGGGGCACAGGGTCTTGATGTGCTTCATGAAAAACCTCTCAAAGCACTTCATGACTATGGGTGTGAGTGCGATGGAACGGTAGACTTCTTTGGCCCATGGATGATGGTGGTCACTTTGAAGCATGTTGAAACAATAAGACTGCTTTGAGAGATGTCTGTGAGGACGTCTGCCAGCTGGTCTGTGCATTCTCTGAGCACTCTGACAGGGATGTTGTCTGGTCCAGCAGCTTTCCATAGATTAACTCTAATAGAGTGTTCCTCACTTCAGCTGTGATGAGATGATGCACATAGTCATTGGGGGAGGGGTGGTCTTCCTCACCAAAACATAGTTCTATGCCTCGAACTGAGCACAGAAGATCTTCAGTCCACCAGGAAGGTAGGCATCACTGTCACAGTCAGGTAGTGTTGTCCCATAGTTAGTGATGGCCTGGATGACATGCCACACGCACCGTGGCAGAGTCTTGGGCCTTTGGCATTGCACACACCACTGCAGTCATCCACGGCTTCTGATTGGGTCATGTGGTGATTGTTTTGGACACAGTGACATCATCAGTGCACTTGCTGATGTAGCTGGTTGCTGATAAAGTGTACTCCTCCAAGATAATATACAGTTATGTTCAAAATTATTCAACCCCCACTGCAGTAGAGTGTTTTAGCAAGTTTGATGTTTATTTTTTATCTTGTTTACAATCAGAAGAAATAAGGACTTGTATAATAGACAAATGCAACTTAAATTACAACAATATTTTTCTAATATACCAACAAATGTCCTTTTTGTGATTTCCTCATTGAGAAAAATTACTTAATCCCTTAAAGATTACCACTCTCAAGAAGAGAGGTTTCAATCAGGTGTTTTCACTCAGGCGTTGAAACAGATGTGAACAGAACCACAATGAGCACCAATTAAGCAGATTTAAAAGGACTGAGATACTCAGTTCCTTCTAGACAGTTAATGGTGTCTTTGCAACATGGTGAAATCCAGGGAATGGTCAAAGAAGTCAAGAGAGGAGTTAATTTCTCGTCATAAGGATATGCATATAAAAAGATAGAAAAGACATGAATCATTTCAAGAGACACAACTGGAAGCATAATTCGCAAGTGTGAAGCTAAAGGCACTGTTGTCCGGTACCTGAAACGAAAGGTGGAGAAAAATCCCCGGCTGACAGCAGAGGAATCGCGACAGGACTTGTCAGAGGGAGGTACTCAGCTTTCGGCCCAGACAATAAGGTGAACACACTGCGAGATGAAGGCCTCCGTGCCAGAACTCCCAGGCGCACCACCCTGCTGACTCCAAAGCACAAGAAGAGTTGACTCCAGTATGCCAAAAACCATGTAGACAAACCACAAAGGTTTTGGGATACTGTTCTCTGTAGCGGCGAGACAAAATTGGAACTCTTTGGGCCTAAGGCTCAACGATATGTCTCAATGAGGCCTATAGAGAAAAGAGCACCTTGCCTACTGTGACGCATGGTGGTGGGTCAGTCATGCTCTGGGACTGTTTGACTGCTTCGGGTACATGGAATCTCCACCATGTGGAATTTACCATGACTTCAGTTAACTACCAGTAGATCTTGGGTGGAAATGTCATGCAGTCAGTGACAAAGCTGAAGCTAGGGAGCTGTTGGACCTTCCAACAGGACAATGATCCCAGGCATACCTCCAATTCTACCATGGCTTGGTTGCAGAAGAAAGGCTGGAAGATTCTGGAGTGGCCATCACAATCAACTGACTTAAATCCCATAGAAAGTCTCTGCTGGGACTTGAAGAAGGCAGTGGCAGCACACAAGTCCAAGAATGTCAATGAACTGGAGGCCTTTACCCATGAGGAATAGACTAAGATACCTGTTGATGCTGCAAGAAACTTGTGTCAAGCTATGTTTCACGTCCGAAGGACATTATTACTGCCAAAGGGAGTTGTACTAAGTACTAATGATGTATGTGACTAAAGGGTTGAATAATTTTGTCAATGAGGAAATCACCAAAAGGACATTTGTAGGTATATTAGAAAAAATATTGTTGTAATTTAAGTTGCATTTGTCTATTATACAAGTGCTTATTTGATCTGATGTGCAGTGGGGGTTGAATAATTTTGTATACAACTGTAGTCACCATCAGTTGCAACCTCCCTAAACAGGTCCCAGTCAGTGTGCTCAAAACAGTCCTGAAGAGCAGAGATGGCTGATGCTGGCTAGGATTTCACCTGCTTCTGAACTACTTTAGAGTGTTTAATGCTGCAATTAGCATAACAGATATGTGGTCTGAGTGTCTGAGGTGGGGGCGAGACTTCACCTTGTACGCGCTGATAATTGTTTGTGTAAACAAGATCCAGTGTGTTCGCCCCTCTCGTAGCAAAGTCCACATGCTGATGGAATTTAGGAAGCACTGTCTTAATAAATAGTTTCTAAATGTGTGTAAAGAGTTTTTTCTTTACTTTTTAATACTAAAATGACTAAAGCTACGATTTTTTTCATAAGGCAGTTTGGCCACTCCGTAGCCCGTGTCCCTGCTGTGAAGCGATTAGTGTCCATTGTGTTGGTAATGACACTGAGTGCGTTTGAAGCACCGACCCCCAAATTTACAGAAAGTGTATACAAAACTGAAGTTGAAGTCTAGCCAAAAGCAAACGCACGACTCGCAAAGCGAAGCAAATTCATCTGTACTGTACTGTAAGTTTCATAATCATATTCAAGACATGCTTCAAGTATTACATTTTGTGGACACATACTACCGGAAGTATAGCACAACAGTAATTTCTCTGTATCCAGCGAAAAAGTAAAACATCTACAGTTTAATTTCCCCTCCTAGTAAATGTTCTTATTGTAAAATATATTATATAACAATATAAACTTACACTGAGCAAGACACATACACTATGTGTTCTGTAGAAGACATTTCAACTGCTTTGTTAGAAATTGCGTATGCATGATTTATACTAATAACACTGGTAACACAACCGCTGTTATTATTATTTTACACACACACACACACACACACACACACACACACACACACACACACACACACACACACACACAC
>JAOVVH010002260.1:0-10673 GCA_028566435.1 Scorpiodoras heckelii | reverse complement strand
TTTAAAAGTGAATTCCTCCAGTCTCACACTCAGAAGGAAATCCTCTACAGGTTCTTTATACATAAAGACTTTCAACTAAATTTTATTCACCAGGCTTGGAGGAGATGTGATGAAGTCACTGAGTGTAGGTTTTAAAGTTAGTGATTAGTATTTAATAGTATGCACATTAATGTGTGTATTTCATCTGTATTGACATGTACAGAGGGACAGCAGTAGAGCAGGTGGACCTCAAAGTTCAAATGGTACGACAAGAGTGAATGACCTGTCAGAGAACCAAGAGATGTTGAGGCAGCAGGATGAGAACCCAGGCAGAGGAATTCTTGTAATATATTCTTCTTTGGGGTCTACTTCAGTCCCGGTTTCAGAGCAGTGATGAGCTTCACCTCCTCTAAAAACAGAACCTTGTATTTTGTTCTCCGAAGAAACTACTCTAAGAACTGAACCTGTTCAGAAGGTATGGATGATGGAGAATGGTATCATGAGGGCATGTGGCTTTCTGCACTGAAATGTATTATTCTCCAGTGTTCATGTTTAATGATGTTTAAGGATACACAGTCAGAAGACCTTCAGTATTGATGTGCAGTGGTGTTACTGTAAGGGGATGAGTGGCTACACCATGCCAGCGACATAAATTAATTTGTCTCACAGCAACACTGAGACACCAGACTCCTTCAGATATCAGCTCCTGCACTGACATCCTCACCTACCTCAGTAACAGCTCCTCTTCTGTGTGGACTCCAAGGCTGTGTTTTAACTTCTTTTATTGACACACTTCCTTTGTAAAACATAAAGACAGAGCCATGGCATTTTGACCTGCATGACTGATGTAAGCAACAAACCAAAACAATGGTTTGAAAAGGGAATAATCTTTGGGAAGACAGTCTGTATCAAGTCGCTCTGTATCAGGGAATCTGTCAAACACTTTGACTGTAAACTTCAGCTGCACAGCCAAAAACACAAAGATGAATTACAGATAATGAGCTCCTGCAAGTGAAGAATGGAGAGAAGGGAATAATATTTCCAAAGCTATTTTTTAATTTCCAGATGTTCTGTCTGTAGCGCCCCATGCTCCATTGTACATGTGATAAGAGGGAGGTGAGTTCATCTATTCTTAGTAATTCTTAACTATTAGTTGTTAGCTGGCAAAGTTTTCCCAAATTATCTTGGCTTAGTAAATGTCTCCTGTCACCTAATGAGATTTTGAAACTAGTAGGAGCTCCCTAACCTTTAGATTACTGCACTCGTATTTCCAACTAGCAACTGTTACATTTATCAGAGTATGGGTTACCTAGCAATGTCTGGGCATTGATAATTAATGAACTGAACACCCTCAGTTCAATGTACACTAAATACACTTAAAAACCACATGTATGTTGTGAAAGAAAATTAAAAATTTACTCAGGGGATTGAAATATTCAAAACAATAAAATTTATTTCTAAAGTACATTTAACAATGTACAGTGTCTCAAAACAGCTTTACAAAGACATAAAATTCAGACATAGATTATAGGTTTTGTCCCTAAATGGAATTATTATCAGAAATAAACACATACACTAACAAATAAACAAAAGGGAAAAATAAGTGCTGGAATACTAAACCCAACTGATAAATTAGCAGTTGGAAAAACCATATGTAGGAAATCCTCCCCTAACATAAATTGGTCCACTTTTCCCCACTTTAAAGTATTTGATCAATGTATAAAAATCCTAAACCAGTCCAATAAGTATTATTAATGAAACAAACAAGTGTGAGAAACCATGAGCAATAATGGGGTACCCCTTGAGCTTGTGTCAGTTTCTTTGTCTCTTTGGTTCTGCCTTTAAACCAGTCTTGTAGCATATAAGTTGTAAATAAGGTGAACAGTGAAAAGTCTATTTTAGGTTGATTTGTTTCCTCTTGACAAACTGATCTCAATCTACTAAGGAGTTTGTGAACTTAAATAATTATCTAAGCATGTAATATTCCTAAACAACACACACTAAACTCCAGTACATGGTTCTGTGGATGTTTACATTTCTACAGAAACATAAGGAAAGTAAAGTGTGTAATACTGTAATACCCACATGCTTGAAAATGATTATTTATTTTAATTTTTGTAAAGAATCTGACTTGCACTGAATCTGATGTCACTGCAGCTTTACTCTGGCGATCACACTGTCTGTAATGACCAACTTTGTTTTTAAAAAGTACCGTGCAGTCTGTTGAATGTTTTGTGTTACACTGTACGACTATTTAATGTTTTCTCTCAGAACTTTCAGCT
Source organism: Scorpiodoras heckelii (assembly GCA_028566435.1). NCBI lineage: Eukaryota > Metazoa > Chordata > Actinopteri > Siluriformes > Doradidae > Scorpiodoras > Scorpiodoras heckelii. The sequence continues at coordinate 8,412 of JAOVVH010002260.1, read as the reverse complement.
TTGTGTGTGCGTTGAACAAATTAACAGCTGGATGTCTCAGTTTCCTTCAGCTGAATAAGGACAAAACTGAAATTATCTTATTTGGGGAAAAATGAGGAGAGATCTAGGATTTCTACTCTTATTGTCACAAAAGGAGTTTTGGTTGTGTATGATCTCAGTTTTAACAACCATATGAAAGCAATAACATAATCAGTTTTAACCAGCACAAAATCGTAGCCAAACTTAGTTCCTTATTTGACTTCCAGTAAGTCACAGAATTGAGTATAAAGCTCTGCTGCTTGTTTATTAATTACTGAATGTAGCCGGACCAAAATACCTCTCAGATGTGTTTCAGAAGTACACGTGCTACATTTGTCAGATGACTGGAGAGAAATGTGTGGGGTAAGACTTACTGAACTGACCACAGAGGAAGCTTTTCTCTGCTATGCTGCTCAATTCTGGAACCAACTTCCTGTACATCAGAGGTGCTCCGACTGTAGCCACTTTTGCAGCTAGAAATAAAACCAAACTGTTACCAGATACTTCATTCACTGACGTTTTTTTAAAAACTGTTTTACTGCATTTTACCCTTTTTAATGTTATTTATGTTGTTTATATATTTATCTGCTGGTGTGTTAAGCACTTTAAATTTTGTGTGAATTGAATTACATAAATAAATGTAATAAAAAAGTATATTTTTGACTATTTTCAGGTGAATTTGTTTCAGTAGTGACAGGATGCGAGGTGACAAAAAGCAAACTAGTCCAAATCGTAATTAAAAAAAACAGGGTGAAAATACAGGTAAAGGTGATCAGAGTGATCAGGAAACAAACTCAGGAGCAGAAAAGAGAAAACCCTGAAACTGACAAAATAAACAGCTTGCTAATGACAGACATGAAACACTGAATGAAAACTTCACCCAGAAAAAAGAAACAGAAATGTTTTTAAAGACAAAGGCTAAGAGGGCAAAGTCAAAACAGGTGAAAGTGATCATGACACATAAGAGAGAGAACCAATGAAAAGACGAGAATCTAACCCAATAGAAGAGGGGATACAGGTGGTGTAGTGGCCCTGTCCTAAAATACTTACTCTTTTAATGTTTTTTCTAGTGGCCCAAACATGAAGTGAGTTTATCTGTCTGTCTGTTTTCTGTGTAAATGGGCTCTATCTATCCATCCATTCATCCATCACTATCCCTAACCCATCCATATTTATTTATTTACATGTGTATAGTCTATGAAAATGCACATAGCAGTATGCTAGAGTGCGCTGTCCCTGTCATGAAACGGTCTGGAGATTATAGTATTGTAAAGTATGACTATGTTTTCCAGATTCTTAAAGTATTAATATTGAAATTTACTGCAGAATTTTAAAAACCTGATATTCAGAATCATAAGACATATAAGAATCAGAGGGCAGCTGTGCCAGAATCAACAAAACACAAACTCCACAAGCTTTTTGTCAACTTTACCAAACACGGGAGATAGTTACAAAGGATGACCACGACTATGGCCTGGCCGCTCTCCCCGGAGCAAGCGTCAATGGAGGCAGCGAAGTTGCAGACATTGAAATTGTCAAGCAGATGACTAAGGCTGAGAAAATCAACCAGGTACACACTGATTAAATCTCTCCATTTTAAAAAGAATAAGAAAGGCAACCAAAACCCTTATGATGATTGTATGGGCGAGACCATTCTGCTGGCAGTAAATTTGCTGATGAAGAAGATGATACACAGACTGAACTTCTGCTGAATTTTGAGAGAAAGAGAACACTGCTGCTATTATTGAGAACAAGGAAAACATTGAGGGGCTGCAGAAAAAAGTCAGTGAGCTTCAAGAGGAAAACAGATGGCTTAAGGAATCTATGACAAAACAAGCTCGATACAAAAGGAAGTGGAATCTGTGGTTAAAGAGCCTGGCTGAAAAAGATGGGGAGGATACCAGAGAGGTTGTTATTGGCATTTTGACAAGATTGGTGCCCATTTTAGTGGAGCTGCTTCATGAGACGTTCAAGACTGCGCATAGGTTGGGTAAGAAGAGCAATCCCGACACTTCAAACAACACTCCGCCATCAATAATAATCCAGTTTGTGGTGAGGATGGATCGAGACAATGTTTGGAAGACATCCATCGATGCCAGGGTCTGCCAGGAGTTGCATATCCAGTTTAAAGAAGACAGGGAATGCTCACAGGAAGCTGTGGCCACTGGTACGAGATACCAGACAGAGAGGAGAGAGTTTTCCTGAAGGATGGATATGATCTGATCAATTAATCAAAGAGCCGACCCTGCATAGACATAGCTCTTCATTTTGAACATTTGTTGGTCTGATTCACCTGACAAGTCTTAAAGGTAAAATGTACCTTATTCTGATTGTTGGAAGGACAAGAACTCTCATTCCTGTGCATCTTATGATTTAAGGTTCTACCTAAAAACTTGTCAGGTATATTATCTTTTATTTCCTTAAATACTACACTGAAAAATAAAGAATTGTTGGCCGACCTTAAAAAATTACTTTAATTGGTAACACAAATTAATTAAGTTTTCTTTAATTAATTTTAGAAGTTAGATTAATACAATTTCTTTAAATCAGATGAATGTAATTATCTGATTAATGTAACTTAAATTTACAGCAAATCAACATAAAGTTTTCAAATTTTCCAACTCAATTATTTGTTTTACTCAAAGTTAAAACTTTCTAACTTCTTACAAACCTAGAAGTATGGTTTCAGGAGAAGCAGCTTTTTAAATAGTTCCAGTGAGGTTTTTCGTTTGTTTGTTTAGTAAACCTAATTAAAAATATGTGCAATTCATTACAATTTTAATTTGTCTGAATAAACAAAACACTTGAATCTGATGTTTAAAAAATGCACAAAATGCATAACAGTTGCATTTTGCATAAGACAAAAAATGCCATTTTGTTTAACAAGTTGTCAACAAAGATGAAATAATGCAACAAATTACAAAGGTATTTTAACTGATTATGTAGGTGGCTTCATATTCTGTATCAAACTATCCTGGAATGTAGATTTAATGAGTCACACTGACAAAATTATTCAGCACCTATTTTGATCAATTAATATTTCCAAGTTATTTTGTAACCAAAATTTTCTCTTGCTCTGAGCTTCTCCAATGTGAATAGACTCATTCTCTTACACACAGTCCCACACATTCACTCAAACACACTCTGGTGCATTCATATTCTCTCTCGCAAACACTCCCACGCATTCATTCAAACACTCTGACGCATTCACATTCTCTCTCACACACACACTCCCATGCATTCACTCAAACACACTCAGATGCTTTCACACACACAAACGCGTTCACATTCTTTCACACACAAGTTCACCGTTTCAGTGCTGTTGCATGGTGTTTACTATTTATTAGCTCTGCAAAACTGGAAACTGGTGTCAGTAAACAAGTGACTTTAAAGCAAGGGCTAGCTTCAAATCTTTTTTTTTTTTAACACAAATCTTCAGCAGGTATTCAGAGGTTTGTATGCAGCTCAGAAGGGGAGGCTTTGGTGGGGATGCTGAACCAATAAGTGCTGCTTTTTTTGAACCTACATCTCTCTGTAGTACTTGTGGTCATCAAAGCCAAAAATGGAAAAAGCACCGATTGTTTCAGTTTTAAAATATGAGATATCTATTTTCATGCTGAATTCATAATACCAAAAAAGCAAGAGAAGGAATAGATTACAGTCAGTCATAAGGTGGGATTAGAGTTAGTTATCTTTTCTTCTGGGTTTTCAGTAGTTGTGCTTAGATATGAAACTGCACCAAATGGAGAAATGTTTACACAAACAGCCAGTGAACAAACAAGTATTCAAATACATGGATATTCATGTCCAGCCCTAATATGTAGTAAACAGATTTAACACTTAAACCAGACATAGTAGCACCACAGTTCTTCTTGGGAGCCCTAACCACTAACAAAGCTCCTGCTGTACAGACACTGAGTATTTCACAACCATTTTCAGAACAATCCTTAACCTATCATATCCAAAATCCCTTCGTTTCACTATTGAAGTTATCCAGAAAATCATCATGCAGCTTGAGCAGCATAAGATGTCCCCCAAAGTCCAGAATCTGTATGGCAGACCTCAAAGCTTGCAGTAACACTATGGTGTATTGCTCATTTGGGCCAAAACTAATGGCTTAGTGACATGTTATGGAAGCAGTGTTGTTTAAGAAGCATATAAAAAGTGAGTTTTTTTGGATGTTAAGCCTGTGAATGTTCCAAGAGACATAAATACAACAAATATCCCTCATGCAAAATTACTTTTCAGTCATTCTGAAATTTTTGGATCATAAAAAGGATCTTGCTCCAAACAGGTCACCTTCATGTATAATTTCAGTTTTAGCATGTTCTGAAAATGGTTGTGAAATACACAGTGTCTGTACAGCAGGAGCTTTGTTAGTGGTAAGGGCTCCCAAGAAGACCTGTGGTGTTAATATGTCTTTCCCCCTCTGTCTGAATGACACACTGCAATGGTGAGCTGCTCCAGGTCCTGCTGAACATCATCTGCTCCAGAGTCCTGAAAGAAACATGACAAACAAAACATCACTGGCATTAATTTGTGCTGATAAAGAAACAGAACCAAAATTGGACCAAAATTCATTGTCTGTTTCCCACTAACATGCCTCTTTAACTCTGATAATTCACATCTCATTGTCAAGAACACACTGACTAGTGTTCAACCTCACAACTTCTACAGGCGTGAATATTCCCAAGACCATGTCACAAATTAACTTACACACTGCTGTGTTCAGTGTAGGCATGCTTATAAATGAATGTGTTAAGCACAGAAAGACATGTTGCCCAATAATGACCAGAAAGAAATAATACTGCCATGTAGTCAGAGGTGAACTTTGTTCTACCAAGTAGATTATATCAAGTTGCTTCAGACTTGAGAATGAAAATTACATTTAAAGTGATCTCATAATACATATGCTGTTGGTTTGCACAATCATCTCACCAACAATAAATCCTAGTAATAATAAAAAAAAACTAAGTCTTTTTTGGCTTAATGACAAAAAAGTAAAGTATTTGATCTAATATGCTGTTTATTCCTGTTTGTTCCTAAGCATTACAACATTGGCTTTATTTGTTTTATTATTACAGGATTTTTTACAGGTTTTTTACAGGAATACTATCTATCTGTGATATTTCACTATTGAAACTTTCTACATATTCCTTAATTAGGTCATCTGCATTTTCTCCCAGGAAGATGATGAGAGCTTTCAGGACACACTCTTCGAAGATGAATGTCCTCAGTCTAGGACAACATAATCTTGATTAGGGCATGATAGTAGGGTGGCCGAGAAGTGCAAACAAACATTACAAAATCTGAAACACTTTTACAATGCTTGAGACAAATTTACATGTTGAAAAACATTTTTAACATATCGTAAAACAACAGTACATTACCATAACACATTAACAAATCCTGAAAAAAAATACATTTAAAAAACAAATTTACATTTCAGAAAACCATTTAACAAGACATGAAACACTTTTACATGTCGCAAAACAAATTTATATTTCAGAAAACAAATTAACAAGACAAGAAACACTTTTACAAGTCACAAAACAAATTTACATTTCAGAAAACAAATCAACAACATGCGAAACACTTTTACAAGTCCCGAAACAAATTCACACTTAGAAAAGGAATTAAGACGACGTGAAACACTTTAACAAGCCCCAAAACAAATTCAGATTCCAGAAAAAAATTTAACAAGACGCGAAACACTTTTACAAGTCCCAAAACAAATTTATATTTCAGAAAACAAATTTACATGATGCCAAACACTATTACAAGTCCGGAAACAAATTTACATTTCAAAAAAGAAATTTACAATATGCCAAACACTTTTACAAGTCCTGAAACAAATTTTCATTTCAGAAAAGAAATTTACAATATGCCAAACACTTTTACAAGTCCCAAAACAAATTTACATTTCAGAAAACAAATTTATAAGATGCGAAACACTTTTATAAATCCTGAAACAAAAATATATTCCAGAAAACAAATTTACACTTTTACAAGTCCTAAAAGAAATTTACATTCCAGAAAACAAATTTACAAAATGAGAAACACTTTTACAAGTCCTGAAACAAATTTACATTCCTGAAAACAATTTAATAAGATGTGAAACAATTTTACAAGTCCCAAAACAAATTTACATTTCAGAAAACAAATTTACAAGGTGCACAACACTTTAACAAGTCCCAAAACAAATTTACATTCTAGAAAACAAATTTATAAAACGGGAAACACTTTTTCAAGTCCCAAAACAAATTTACCTTTGAAAATGAATTTAAATATTTGGGAATATTAGTATCTAAGAATGTAATTAGAAGAGATGTTAACATCTCTAAGTGCTTAGTAGAGATGACAAAAGTCTTAGCCATTGGTTGAGAAGAGATTTGACTATTTTTGGAAGAAACCTGTTGACTAAATCAGATGAGGTTTTCCAAGATTGTCTATTCACATGTCATTCTATGTATATATCTCCACAAAATATAAGGAAAGCAAATTCTATAATTTTCAATTATTGTGAAAAACAAGACTTGTTATATTAAAAGGTCCCAATTAGTTAAAAAATATGAGAAGGGTGGCATTGGACTTTGAAGCCATGGTCGGTGCACTTTGGACTAAATGGATAAAAACCTTTATTAAGCATCAAAATTCAATGTTGTTTCATATTCCTGCTTCTATTTTCAAGCAACTGGGAGGAATTGAATTCTTTGTGAAGTGTGACTTTGAAATTAGTAAGATTCCAGTTAAACTATCATACAAACAAGTTCTTCAGGTCTGGAAAATTATATTTCAACATAACTTCTCTCCTCATGGATCAACGTTATGGAATAATAGAGCAATCGCAGTCTATATTTAGAAAAGATTGGTATGAAAAAGGTATAATTTTTATGAAGGATCTTTTAGATTGTCATGGAGATCTTTTAAAGCTCTCATCCGTTGTTGAAAAATATCATCTTAGTTGTTAAAAAGATTTTAAGAAGGTGTGCAAAGCAATCCCTTTAGCATTGATTCAATTAATCAAAAATGTAATTGTATGTTCAAAGCTGACTGTTTGAATGTCCACATTAAAAGTGAATGACTGTAACTTAGTTGACTTCAAGTGTAATAACAAGATTATCAGTGATGGTTTGAGACAAAAGAGTTACTATGAATATAATAGAGATTCTTTCAGGAAACTTTCTCATACAAATGATAAAACCATAATGACTTTTCTCACGCCAAATTTGTTAAATGGCAGATATCTCCTAAAGTAAAGGAGCCCTTTTCCGAGTCTCTTGCCTTGAACTCAGACTTAACACCAAACCGAGTGTTTAAAGTTGATACTATGAGTTAATTACAGATATTATAATACACTAATGTTATACAGATATTACAGCGCAGTGTAATAGACTGAGATGAGTTTATGTGTTAATACACAGCTGAAACTCTCGATTCAGTCAGGACTTTCTCGAAAAAAATAAATTCTGAAAGAAATACTGGAGACTTGATTCGACTCCACTCCAACATTCCTGGCGAGCTGCTCCTCACAGCGGTGTCTGTGTGGGTTTCACCCCAGGAGGAGGCGCACAGTCCGGTGTTGTGTCCTCATTTACATCCCTGCTGTCAAATACCTCCACCCTCTCGGGAGCGCGCAGGCCTGTATCACTATATGAACACAACACTGCAAACACAATCGTTTATTTAAACTGGAATAAAAAAGGAAATATTATACCAAACCCTCTAACCTTCACGTCTTCTAATATCTATGTTGTTTGGTAAATAATAATCAGTGTTGTCAAGCATCGATTCATCTCACAGTCCCACATCCCCTCTGACTAAAACCTTCACTGGATTAGTGTTGAAGTGTTTGAGTAAAACTGCACAAAACAAGCTGGAAAATATTAATGTGTGAGAAAGCAGAGCAGCCCTGTTGAGCTCTAAACTTCTGGAGAACATAGTCGTAATCTCCAGACCGTCCATCTCATCGCTACTGCATTTGACTGCACTGCTCTACTTCCCATAAAGTGCAGTAACATATCCCAGTGGTGACTGAAACACTAATATCTCACTGTGAATGTTTCTGTTTGACCCCCACACTTAGGGCACTAATTATTTATTCTACCAGCTTTCAAGTGCATCAACTGTTCTGTTTAGTATCCCTCCAACATTGTTCTCAGCACCAGACACTATTTTTCTCATAAACTCATTTTTCCCTTCATATTCTATATACAGTACCAGTCAGAAGTTTGGACACCTTTAATTCAGTGTTTTTTCATTATGTAAAAATGTTCTGCATTGTAGATTAATACTAAAGTCATCCAAACTATGAAGTAATACATCTGGAATTATTTAGTAAACAAAAAAGTGTTAAACCAGAATATGTTTTATATTTTAGATTCTTCAAAGTAG
>JAOVVH010002247.1:0-10674 GCA_028566435.1 Scorpiodoras heckelii | reverse complement strand
GGCGATTAGGGTTGACGGTGAGCACCTGGTCTGCCTGCTATATAATACAGGGCTCAACCAGGTCTCACCGTCACACCATTAGTTTTTCGTGCACTCTGCACACTCTGCCAGGGAGAGAACACGGGGTACTGCCATCTTTTAATTTTGCCAGGGCTAGCTTCTTTTCGATAGGGACTTGGGCTTAGCCCTGGGTGTGATTTCCTCTTGCCACCAAAGATGGCAGTACCCTGTGTTCTCTCCCTGGCAGAGTGCGCAGAGTGCACGAAAAACTAAGGGTGTGACGGTGAGACCTGGTCGTCCTGAGTCTATTCATAGTAATTTATCAACATATCTGAGGTAAACGTTGATGTTCCTGACAATCTGGTCTTTTTTCTACTGTTCCTGTCTCTTTACATTTCCTGTAAAAATACTAAAGAACCATAATTTTAGTAGTCCTGAGTCTTTTCATAGTAATTTATCAACATATCTGAGGTAAACGTTGATGTTCCTGAAAATTTGGTCTTTTTTCTACTGTCCCTGTCTCTTTATATTTCCTGTAAAAACACTAAAGAACCATAATTTTAGTCATCCTGAGCCTTTTCATAGTAATTTATCAACATATCTGAGGTAAAAGTTGATGTTCCTAACAATTTGGCCTTGTTTCTGCTGTTCCTGTCTCTTTATATTTCTGTAAAAACACTAAAGAACCACCATTTTAGTCATCCGGAGTCTTTTCATAGTAATTTAACAACATATCTGAGGTAAAGTTGATGTTCCTGACAATTTGGTCTTGTTTCTGCTGTTCCTGTCTCTATATATTTCCTGTATAAAAGACTTATTTGTGCTAGCTAAGTAATCAGGTCATGCTACTAACACATAATGCTAGCTAGCTAAATAATAATGATGCTATAAGCTTGGCATTCTGGTTGCCTAGAAATGTTGTTTTCACTGTTCAGACTTTATGGCCATTCCATTTAAAAGCTGGTTAATAGCTGAAGTTAACGCACATAGCTGATGTGTGTTATATAAACAAATCTAAAGGCACAGTGACGGTAGAAATGACACCAAATTGTCCAGAATATCAACATGTTCCTCATATGTGTGGATATGTTGGAGAAAAAAATGCACCATTGGACTACAATTACATATAGCTGCTAACTTCACCGCTAACTGAGCTACAGTGGATTCCCGCCATTTTGAGAAACATCAATATTGTGTCCATCAAACCAATGGGAATCATTTTTTTGAAAAATGAAGTTCAATAAGGACATATAGCTGTGATGGAAAGGTGTCCACATACCTTTGGCCATACAGTGTATCAGCAACATAACAGCCCCAGATTTTACAGTGGGGTATCAGCTGCTTTGTCACCAAGTATGCTGATGGTGTTCATCGAGCAAATTTAACATGCGTGCAACCTCATATACGAGGTCTGTCCGGAAAGTAATAAGAATGAAATTCCCGTGCTCCGTAGAGGGCTTACGCATGGGGATGGTGGTTCGAGGTCAGTTAGAATGGGATCTCAGATAAACAGTAGAACCTGTTTCAATTGCATTCTAGCCTTCGCAGTGCCCAGACATTAGTTTTTGTGAGACCGTGCTGAAATGGAACAACTCAAGTGAGTTTGGAGCAAATATTTGATCATTTAACAAAGCCCAATTTCCTGAACAGAGTGATCAAAGGAGATGAATCCTGGGTGTTTGAGTACCATCCTGAGACAAAAAGAAGAAAGCTCGCATGAGCAAATCAAAAATCAAGTCACTGTTCATCATCTTTTTTGATTCTCAAGAGATCGTCCATGAAGCATTTGTACCAGAAGGTTAAGATTAAATGACGTTTGAAAGGCCACCACTTCAGCTCAGTAAAGAACATCCACAGATCCGCGACCGAGATTCTGAACACCATCACAGGTGACGATTTCAAGCACTGATACAGTACCAATACCAACACCATTCACAAGGATCATATTTTGAAGGTGATAATACTGTATATACTGTATAATACTGTGTGTGTAATGAGTGTATAATATACTGTATAATACTGTGTCTGTATAATACTGTGTGTAAACTAATTCTCATTACGTTCCGGACAGACCTTGTGTGTATATGTATGTATATTTATACACACCCTAGGGAAACACAACATGGTTAAAGGTAACAAATGAGAACAAATGAAAATACATTTTTCCAAAATGCCAATTTGTCTGCATTTGTTAAAAACATTGCTTAGAAATATATTTCCGAGGGACAATATCAGCGACAGCGTTATTAATGTGCAATAAATATCACTCTCCTTAACGTTATCAATTCTGGATTATGAATAATCAGTATTATTATCAATAAACACTCTGAAACTGTGGGTTCTTACTTTCCCAATATAGGACGATTTCAAAGTCCAGTTATTTTAGGCAGTTAATGACATCAGCTAGTGTTTTACAATTATCATAAACTTCTTTCAGCTGTAAGCTTTTTTTATTTGATGTTAGCTATTAACTTGCATCTTGATACCAAACCTAAGGACTAAGAAGGAGATGAGAAACATCTGACATTTTTGTATAACCCGATGTTCGAGATCCTCTGAAATAGAAGAATGATGATACTGACCTACTTTAGATCCGGGTGAAAAGTGAAAGTGAAAAAAAACCAACATTTTTTTCAATATCTTTTGAGTCAGTAGACTTTGCCTTAATGCTGTGTTTAGATCAGTGGTGCCCAGTCTTATCCGAGAAGAGCCGGTGTGGGTGCAGGTTTTCCTTCTAACCAAGCAGAAACCACACACCACTGACTGTCAAGATCCATTGATTAGATCCAGGTGGAATGAGGTGTGGTTCCTGCTTGACTGGAAGGAAAACCTGCATCCACTCCGGCCCTTTGTGGATAAGGTTGGACACCCCTGTTTTAGATCTTCGGTAGTGATGCAGACGAAAGTGGAAATCCGTACACAAATCCAACACAATACCCTTCCTAAAGCATGACCTTACACTCTCTTTCCTCTCTCTTCCACTGCAACATCAGCCAGGACGTAAGCCTGACGATAAAAAAACTTTTTTTTTTAAACTGGAGAATTGCTTTCAGTTCACATCCTGCGTTAGACTCCACTTACGTCTTACATTGGTTCTTGTTAAAAGATGCACACATGAACTGTAAAACCTAACATTAAGTGCAGACTGGGATTAAATTGTCTCTATCTGTAAATCATCAGATCAATACAATGGACTTTAAAAGTTTGGCTTGTGATGCAACGGCTGAGACGCATTTCTAAGTACATCACACATAATGCACTTGTCTGAATCTCTCTCTCTATCTCGCTATCTCTCGCCGTACCCATCTAACGCTCGCTCTTTTCCCCGCCTGTACTCTATTTGATTAGAGGCCACTGAAGTGAGGTGTAATTCTGTTTCATGCCCACCCCCTCGATCTGAAACGCTCTGAGAGAGAGATCCCAGTCTCTGAGAGAGGTAATGTCTTCCCCCGTCTAAGGTTAACTCTAGTATGAACTGCAAGGCATTGATGCTAAACTCTCGTGTCCTCCTGTCACTGCTATCTTTAGTAAGCAAAAAACCAAAAGGTTTCATAAACTCCATTAGAAATGAATGGAAGGATATGTGAAACTCTCAATGGGCTGCACTGAGAGGGAATGGGAGGAACTCATACTCAGAAACACAGGGATAAAGTGCCAGGCAGATGACCCTGGGGTTTTAAAAGAGGGTAATTGGATTACTCTGGGACAGCGTAACTGCGTCACACCACCTGATCCGATCACAGGAACTCACACACACACACTCACACACACACACACACACACACACACACACACACACACACACACACACACACACACACAGTCATGGGGGATGCAGGAAAAATAATCAATTTTCAGATGCAGCATGATGTGCTTAATAAAAGAAAAAAAAAGCAAAAATGTACAAAAGAATATCTTCAATGACAAAGATAAAAAGTTGCTTTGAATATCTTTAATGAAAAAGATAAAAAGTTGCTTTTGGATCTTAATAAATTTATTAAAAGTTATTTAACCCAAATTCGGTAAAGTTATTAATGAGCCTATTATGTTATACTCATGGTATCCTGCTACAGTCTGTGATTTGTTGTTATATTATTTTCCTGTTTTCTCGTGATGAAAAAGCTCATCGCACATTTGCACAGTGATGCCAAATGGCTACAGCATACAGTAAACTCACTACACAGAGGAATAACAATGCAGATATAGAACATATGTGGTCCAGGTGAAAGCCAAAAACAGCAACCAAAATAAACACCTGACAAATATTGGTAATAAAAAAAAAAAGCAAGAGGGCTAAACTGACCGTGCGCTCTGGATGGAAGGAGCTTACTATAACTCCCCTGTCAATCACTGTGACACTCACACTGTAGGCAATCATAGGGGTCTATGAGCTCAGGTTTTGAAAAAATGAAATAAAAATAAAGCTCAATATAGCACGGTAGACAGCATAATATATATTATGTCGGGTTTATATAATGGGAAACCATTCCAGTGTGTAAAGCATGCATTGGCTGCGTGTTGCTTTTGAAATCCATCAATATTCATCATTGACCTTCTTCCTCTGTTATCTCTTTAATGGCTTTCAATCTCAGCATCTGTGCATTCAAACTAAATGCATGCAATTGTAACACCACCACTAAAATATCAGCGCAGAATTGCGACGAGGAAGACTGTAAGTCACGTTTTACTGCATACATTCAGTTCTTAAAGGTAAAATAGTCAATTTTTTTAAAGCTATTTGTTTGTACATATGTAAAATGTGACTAAATATATGTAACGGATATTAGCGTGAGCGTATTAACTTCCTGAGGAAACCTGTTCGGAAAACTGATTTCCGGTCCAGAATACTTGTTTGTAGATCCAGGAGGCGGAGCTTCATGATCATGGGTGGGAATGGAAGAAAGGGGGAGGGGTGGTCTTATTCAAATGTCAAACTCGCCTTTAAAAAACATTCACTAATTGTACTTGATGCACTTTTAAAGGCAAGGAGAGACTGGATTGGATTGGATATATTGCAGCAGCATGCGTACCTACACCTCTTAATAAAGAATTCAAAGTTAAATCCGAGCATGATAGCAAAACACACACTTACCGTCTCGTGTGTCAGAGCTCCATCAGTGAGAATCTGTCGTATACACTGCACCACACACTTCGTACATCTTTATCCATTGGTACGGCAGTCCTGTCTCACGTCAGTACTTCATAACATCCATCGCATGCAGGTCTGAGTCGCGTCGTACGGTAGTTTATTCCCTGAAATTCAATGAAGTGCTCATCTTACAATCCGTAGACTCACACAAATCCACATCGATCACTGGTAGAAGCACGTAAATCAATCATCCTTCCGTTTTGTCCGAGCTGCGGAGTTGCCGTCTGTCAAAAATAACAAAAACACTGATTATGTTACATTTCGTAAGCACTGACAGCACACCCCATCAGCCCTGCCTTCTCTATCAAAATGAAAGCGATTAAAGGTTCGAACTTCTGATGCTGTATAAAGAACCCAGACACGATAGTGAAGTGAAAAGTGGATGCTGCTCATCATCAGCGTCAGCAGCACCGAGGCTTATTTATATATCCGAGGGCGGGACAAAGCGTTCTTTAAGAGCCTGACTCAGAAACTGAGCGTGTGTGCGTGTGTGTGTGAAACGGGGAAAGATATCTGCTCGCACAAGAAAGTGGAAGAGCATTTCCAAATGGAAGAGCTCATAATCACTGTGACAGGAAGAAACATCAGAACCCCATCCTTACTGTCAATTTCTTTCATTTTCTTTTAATCCTGAGATGCTAATTCTGCGCTGCTGGTGCTGCTTAGATAACTAGCTTTAATTAGGAACTAGAAAACAAACATTCTGCCTCTCATCCAATTTAGTAGATATGTGGTGTGAGTTGGACAGACAGACAGAGAGTGAGACAGGAGAAAGAAAGACAGAAAGAATGAAAGCAGCCTGGCTGAGTGTATATTCCCTTCAGCCCATTTCCTTTCCCAAGTGTTTAATTATTAATGGATACTGGACAGAGACAGAACGAATCCACCTTCCTCCATCCACCATCCTTTTTTCCTCCATCTGTCACCCTGTATCCCAGGACACCATGTTGCTCTTCCTTTTCCTCCATTGGTCTTTTCCTCTAAGACTCTAAGAGTGAAGAACTCTGTGGATCATTTAATGAAGGTGACTACAAACAAACTGGACCAAAGTGTAAAAGCTGTTGGAGTGTTTCTTCACCCGGAGAGCTTCCTTTTTCCTTCACAGCTAGCATGTGGTCATGAGAAGATACTTCCAGGTTTGCCCATATATAGTCCATCCTCTCACAGAATGCAGCTGATTAGGTTTGACAGACAATATATATAATACGGTAAATACGGTAGCATACAGATTGTACAGTGGGTGGATAAAGGGAAACAGACGTGGGTAAGTATCTAATGGGGGAATATGATGTATACTTAAAAAAATACGTTAGTAATGTTTATAGTGATGTTTTTAAAAGTGAGAGAGGAAGAAAGAGAGAGAGAGAGAAAGAGAGAAAGTGAAAGATTGACCTCTAGAGTTCAAGGCATCAATAATGTATCCAGAAAGTGCTTCTGGTACACTGCTCTCTCTCTCTCTCTCTCTCTCTCTCACCTAACATACAGCCTATATCAGCCGTTCCACAAATGCTAATCTTCATAAAGTCCATGCAGTGCATTTTAAATTCCAATGAAACACATCCTCTTCTGAGTGTGTCCGTTTGTGCTGGATTGCTATTAATCAAAAACTGAGAGCGTTCAAATCCCAACATTGCTGAAACACTTGAACTCCTTGACTTCCTCTGAGATCGATTGCAAGCTCTGTCCCAAACATGCACCCAGGCGGAGAAATTGTCTGGTGCAAGCAGTGATCATAAAGGTCCAAGCAGATTTGTGCTAAATTTTGATCAGAACTTGTGAGCAAGTGTAGCCAAGTATAAGCATACCAAAATTGAGATATTGAAAATTTTCAGTTGCAGTGTAGCGCCTCCTATAGATGAAATTTCACAAAATTTGGTGTGCATCTAAAGAATGTGGTCACGATGCAGGCTGTGAAATTTGGTGACGTCTGAGCCTTTACATCCCAGGATATTGGCTACTGAAATGCCAGATTTTTGTTTTCATCATTATTCACTAGATAGCGATAGTCCAAAAATGAAGTGTAATGAGCTAGCGTAATGCACCATTTTCAAGCTATTGCCCAAAAAGTGCTTTGAGCCTACCCCACTTCAGGGGGCGCTAACACCAAGGGCAACATACACCTAGAGACAGAAACCTTTATATTCCGTATCAGACATGCGGGGCTACAACCACACCAAGTGTCATGTGGACTAGTAACGTCTAAGTGTATGTTATCGTCAATCAAAAATTGGTAGAAAAAATGAAAGAAGAATAATAATAAGCAAAAAAAAAAACAAAAACCTTTGACCAAAACTAGCCACCGCTAGCTGCAACGGCTATAAATAAATGACTTGGGGGGTATGCTGCCTGTCATATTAAAATAATCAGTGCTGGAGTAGAGGTAGTGCTGATACTGTTATCCCAAAGTTGATTGTTTTCCAATATCATCATATACTGAAGTGTTTTATTCTTCTCATGCCAATATTTTTTTTAAAAGAATGACATGTTTTTTTTTTATCTGTTAATAGTTACTTTAATGTTTTGGAACGTCCATGAAACAAGTTCCTGTTTTGGCGTTCCCTCAGTTTCTCTTGAGGTTAATCAAACAAACAAAAAAACACCAAACAATTTTGTTACTAAGAAAACATAAACTCAACCTCTGTCCTGAAGACTTTCCTGTGGGGGAAAACCTACGCTGACACTGGAGACTCCTTCCCTAAAATGTTAAATAATGTTAAATAAACATCATCTGACCTGTGAATGAGCTGTAACATGACTTATTACCTTGAGCACAGTAATATAAATTTAATATAAATGTGCCGCTGCAGTATTCTCAGACCTGATGCTATAAAAAATGAATGGATGCCTCCTGACCAATCAGCAGCTATAATATAAAACGCTAAAATGTTGAATCTCATGACTGAAATCATATTGATCAGATGAACCAGACTGTGCCTTAAGATAGGCAAGCGTGTGTGTGTGTGTGAGTGCACTCATACAGCTAAGTGTGTGTTTGTGAGCATAAACAAGTCCCTAAACAACATTAGCACATTCCCATTAGAAGCCTGGTATGTTCCAGATCTACCAGCAGACCTTATAGTCAGGGTTCTTTAAGGCATTAAAACAACATAATCAGCTGCTTTTAGTCATGAGCTGACCGGAAACCTGGTGTGTGTGTGTGTGTGTGTGTGTGTGTGTGTGTGTGACGTACAATAAATGGTAATAGAGTATCATGTTTCTAAATCAGCATGTATCTGGATTATGCTGCAGAGAGTATTCCTGTAGCAGGTCCTCCTAAAAATATGCTATAAAACGCTGAATCATCCTTGTTCCTTTCTTGCAGATGGATTAAATTCACTCAGTCTGTAGCAAAACAGTGCTCCCGCTCTTCTCTTCCAGCCCCACCTCTTTTTTTTTTTTTAAAAAAAGATCACCTGCAAGAGAGTGGTCATTATCGGAGCTAAAGCCAGTTTCCACCTTTGTTTTTAAAGAACTCGTATCGCTAGCTTGTAGTTGTAAGGTTCGTGTAATATTCTGCTGCGTCAACAAGCTACTACTACATTCACCTGACTAACTATCATGCTAGCAACTGTGAGAGCTAGCTAACCTGAGCAGCATCATTCCATAAAGTTAGCAAGACAACATAAACATGTACAATGTCACAAAAATTTGCCAGGAGACTAATTTTGCCTTCTCAACCCGTATTCATAATCGTAACATTAGCAAGTTGTTAAGCACGTATTATTACAATAGCTACACTAGTAAGAGTAGGACCCTCATATTAACTCTAGCTAATATCAAAGTACACAAAAGTACTTTGTGTATTTTAAGCTAGCTTCGTAGAGTAAATTTTAGCAAATCTGTGTGCTGGTAAACTTAATGTTGCAGTGTTACCTTTGACTGTTACAAAGCGTTTGCACTGGAGACTCCTTCATATAAAAGTACGTTAATATAAAACTTGTAGCTGGAAATTCTGTCGCAGTTGTTGTAGTCAATTATTCAACACCTTCTAACCAGTCAGAATCAAGCATGGTATTACATTAGCTAACTAGCTAGTAGTTATAATAGCAGAAACTAAGGATACTCAAAGAATCACCAAATGTAGTTACTCGATAAGAACTGTTATTAGTTCACCAGATTTACTAAATGCTAATATGATTGAACTTTGTATTAAATTGGTACATTTACATTATGTCGCAAAATTAAGTTTAAATTGTACAATCAAGAATGACCATAGCTGACACGTTTTATGTTATTTTTCACATTTACGTTCGACCAAGTGAAATTCGCTTCTGGCAGATAAATTAATTCTACCCAGGATCTGGATTTGCACGGCTTAACGGTGTCACCCAGGTCCTTGTCTCTTTCTCAAGGCCAATCCTAACACACTCATCCTTCACCGTTAAGTGTGTACGAGTAACAGTGTGTACGACAACAGTGTGTATGAGTAAGAGCGCGAGAGTGTTTTGTTGTTAACACCTCATGGTGACCCATTTCTACTGAATAAATACTGCGTTTATTTTCGGATTGTGCATACAATCATGTCCGAACAATAATGTTGAATGAACTCTCTTACTGGGTTAAATTAACACCTAGCGCATGTACAATGCTAAATAAACAAAGCTGAGTTTGCATGTCAACATTAATTCATTAATTCAATTCAATTTTGTTTTTTTAAAGTGCATTTAACAAATCCCTAATGCGCGAGCTAGGGTGACAGTGGCAAGGAAAAGCTCCCTGAGAAGACAAGACGAAGAAACCTTGAGAGGAACTCAAAAAGGGAACCCGTCCTCATTCGAGTGACGCTTAATGACGTAACGGATGGACATTAATGAATGAGCATACATAACGTTGATGAACTTTTACTGTGTTGAATAAGCATACACACTTTCGAGTGTATCAGCGGATGATTAACATACGCTGATGAAGTGGCACAGAAACAGTGTTGCCTTTACACTAGTGTCTTTAATTTTGAAGCTTTGATTAAACACCTGTGACTGAATGAATTCATCCAGTTAGTGTTGAATTAACATTAAAACAAATCATTATTTGCACAGATATAATGCATAGTTAACACATACAACGGTGACCTAGAATACATACGTACATACCCACACCTATATTACATATATGGACCATTCTGTTAATACCAATTTTGTTTGAAATAACTCAGCTACACTTCTATAAAGTATAAACCATCACATGGTAGGTGTTAATTCAACTCCAATTTCTATATTTTACTCACAATCTGAATGCTTACAGTACAATGGGGTAAAGAAATATTCAATATTAAATGTTTTCAAATACTCACCTTTAACGTATATCGACTATTTGTCAACTCAGGTCATGGAATTGTCCATAAAGATACAGTTTTTTCCTGGAAAAAAAGCCGTTATAAAGACGTTACAATTTTTTAATTCTGTGCACAGCGCGTGGAATCTGAAGGAGCCACGCGCACTGGGGGGGAGAGGAAAGATGGACACAAAGCGTTTAATCTGCTGTGGGCGCGCGCTCCTCTCTCTCTCTCTCTCTCTCTCTCTCTCTCT
>JAOVVH010002237.1:0-10674 GCA_028566435.1 Scorpiodoras heckelii | reverse complement strand
AACTACAAGAGAGTGTAAGTGTGTGAAAAACTTTCATTCAAATAATTTATCTCATCATATGATTATTAGATCATTACATTCGTCAGCTCTACATGTGTGTTGAGGAACAGTGCATGTGTGTATCTCTTATTTAACTCATGGATTGAATTTTTTCAGATACTTTAAACCTGCTCATTGATTCCATATGAAAGACACCTTGAACATGCAGTATAATAATCTGTATGATCTGCACCTGAAACACTCTTTCCAAAAGCCAGAGTGAAAATAAAAAACTGAAGATACTGGGTCTCATTTTGAATGATGACAATAAATACATTTTATCTGTAATATGAATGACAAGTTTAGAGAAAGTGTTCGATTTAACTTTGAACAAAACGTTTTTCTGCATATCAAAAATGCAAACAATTTAAATATTTGATCAGTTTTAATTGGGTTTTAAACATAGAAAATAAAGATAAATAAGAGAATAAATCAAGTAACAAGTGCACTTCATTAACAGAAACAGTGAGCTAATGAGAACCAGAACCAAAAGTATAAAGTGTAAATCTAAGAGGACAAAAATATTCAAATAGCAAGTGTGCAAAGAGTGGAAAACCATAGTGATCAAAACTAGGACATGATTTAATGGTGTCTCTTACAGTGTTTTTCTTCTGCACTTTTCAGATGTCAGGAAAAAATGCGGTGAACATGAACAGCTCTACGAAGTTGCTGGTTTCTGCTTCTACTAACGAGTCTTTAACCAAAGCCGAACTAAGAGAGCGCGTAAGTGTATGAAAAAGTTTTCATTTAAATAATACATCCCATCATGTGATTATTAGGCCGTTATCTCCATCAGCTCTACATGTGTGTTGAGGAACAATGCATGTTTTAAACATTTGATCAGTTTTAATTAGATTAGAAACAAAGAAAACAAAGATAAATAACAGAATAAATCAAGCAACACGTGCCTCTCATTAACAGAACTGTGAGTTAATGAAAACTTAATGATAATGATCTTTAAACCTGCTCATTGATTCCGTATGAAAGACACCTCGAACATGCACTATAATAATCTGGATGATCTGCACCTGAAGCACTTTTTTTCAAAAGACAGAGAAAAAAAAAAAATACTGAAGAAACTGTGGATCCTTTTGGTCGATGACCATAAATACATTTCATCTGTAATGTGAATGAACAGTTTAGAGAAAGTGTTCAGTTTAAATCTGAACAAAGAGTTTTTCTTTATATTAAACATGCAAATGCTTTAAACATTTGATCAGTGTTTATTAGGTTAGAAACATGAAAAATAAAGACAAATAACACAATAAAACATGTAACAAGTGCACCTCAGTAAAAGAAACAGTGAGGTAATGAGAACCAGAACCAAACGTGCCAAGTGTAAATATAAGTGGACCAAAATAAACAAATAGCAAGTGTGCACAGTGTGGAAAACCATAGCAGTCAAAACTAGGACATAGTAATACGGTGTCTCTTATAGTGTGAAAAATCCTTAATTAAATCGTTTAGATTTACAAGATGTAATTATTATATTTTATGATATAAGTATCTTAGTTGAGATAAATATTACAGGTGAATTGACACAGATTCAGGCAGTGTTTTTTATGTTGCTGTTTTTCTTCTGCAATTTTCAGATATCATTCAACAAAACGGTGAAGACAAATGTGTCTAAGAAGATGCCGGTTTCTGCCCCTACTCCCAAAACTTTTATCAAAGGCAAACTGGGAGAGAGTGTAAGTGTGTGAACAAGTTTTAACTCAAATAATTACTTAATCTTAATTAATCTTAGTAATTAATGAACAACTTTATGAATGACGTACGTTTAAGAACACTAATATTCTGATTGTTTCCTAAAAGCCTTCTTAGTCTCAAAAATCCAGATGAGTTTTAAGTAGCTATTTGTTGAGTCCGCCTCTTCATCTGCGCTGGAAAGGCACCACCATTCGAAAACTGAACCACCGATTTACATACAGTTTCTCATTATTATACCACAACAGTAACATATGGAAATTAATAATTATAAAAACTAATTACTTGGGTTTATTTTTAACCGGTGAGCGGCATTAAGATGAATTGCCCGGCCTCATGTATTACATCATCATCTTAAACAGCATCTCTGATTTAGAAACAATAATCTTTGTATAGATGACTTGTTCATCACTCAAGCACCACTATTACTCTGACTCTAGTGTACTTATTTGTCTAAATGATTGATCAGTCCATTTGATTGATTAAGTGATAACAAACTGAGTAGAATACATGGTTTAATTTACTACTACTTCTACACTGAAAAAAAGCATTTCATTTAATTTAGTTCATTTAAATGTGAACATCAACAAATGATCTCATGCAGTTCAATCAGGTTAAATTGTTTTTTCACATGAATGAAATGATGTAAACCCTTGACTAAAATGAAATATATACACTTATGCTCAAACAGGACCTTAGGACTTTAATAGTAGGAGGCTGTAACATGACCCACTACACCATTACACACAATATGGACAAAATTATTTGGACACAAATCTTACTCAGTGAATTCAGGTTTATTGGAGTCACATTGCCACAGGTGTATAAAATCAAGCACCTAGCCATGCAGTCTGCTTAACAAACATTTGTGAAAGATGCTGAGTTAATGAGAACCAGAACCAAAAGTGTAAAGTGTAAAGCTAAGAGGACAGAAATAAACCCATAGCGAATCAAAACCATAGTGATCAAAACTAGGACATGATAATGTGTCTCTTATAGCATGATAAATACATAATTAAATGGTTTATATTGATATGATTTCATTGTTATATGGTATCATATACGTATATTAGATAAGAGAAATATTACAGATGAATTGTCACAGGTTCAGACAGTGTTTTTTATGATGTTGTTTTTCTTCTGCATTTTTCAGATGTCAGGAAACAAAGAGGAGAAAATGAACAGCTCTACAGAGTCTTCTCCTAAATCTTTCCCTAAAGGCGAACTACAAGAGAGTGTAAGTGTGTGAAAAACTTTCATTCAAATAATTTATCTCATCATATGATTATTAGATCATTACCTTCGTCAGCTCTACATGTGTGTTGAGGAACAGTGCATGTGTGTATCTCAGATTTAACTCATGGTTTGAAGTTTTTTGGACACTTTAAACCTACTAATTGATTCCATATGAAAGACAACTCGAACATGCAGCATAATAATCTGCAAAATCTGCACCTGAAAAACTTTTTCCAAAAGCCAAAGAGAAAATAAAAAGCTGAAGAAACTGTGGCTCATTTCGAACGATGAGTAGCCTATATATACATTTTATTTGTAATATGAATGAACAGTTTAGAGACAAAGTTCAGTTTAGTTCTGAACAGAGTTTTTCTTCATATTAATCATGCAAACATTTGAAATATTGGATCAGTTTTAATAAGGTTAGAAACATACAAAATAAAGATAAATAAGAGAATAAGTCAAGTAACAAGTGCAGGTCATTAACAGAAATGGTGAGTAACTGAGAACCAGAACAAAAAGTGTAAAGTGTAAAGCTAAGAGGACAAAAATAAACCAATAGCAAGTGTGCACAGTGTGGAAACCATAGTGATAAAACTAGTTCATGATATTAAGGTGTCTCTTATAGTGTGACAAATACTTCATTAAATATTTTATATTGAGATGATGTCATAATTATATTATATGGTATCATATAAGTCTATTAGATAAGCAAAATATTATTGATGAATTGCCACAGGTTCAGACAGTGTTTTTATGTTGGTGTTTTTCTTCTGTACTTTTCAGATGTTTGGAAAGAAAACAGTAAAGACGAATGTCTCTAAGAAGACGCCAGTTTCTGTCTCTACTCCCAAAACTTTCAGCAAAGGCAAACTACAAGAGAGTGTAAGTGTTTGAAAAAGTTTTCATTCAAACAATTTATCTCATCATATGATTATTAGTTCATTACCTTCATCAGCTTTACGTGTGTATCTCAGATTTAAATCATGGTTTTAATTTTTTTGGACACTTTAAACCTGCTCTCTGATTCCATATGAAAGACACCTCGAATATGCAGTATAATAATCTGTATGATCTGCACCTGAATCACTTTTTCCAAAAGACAGAGAGAAAAGAAAATCTGAAGAAACTGGTTCTCATTTTGAATGATGACCATAAATACATTTGATCTGCAATATGAATGACCAGTTTAGAGAAAGTGTTCAATTTACGTCTGAACAAATAGTTTTTCTTTATATTTAATAAGCAGTTTTGATTAGGTTAGAAACATAGAAAATAAAGATAATGAATAAGAGAATAAAACAAGTAACAAGTACACCTCCTTAACAGAAACAGTGAGTTAATGAGAACCAGAACCAAAAGTGTAAAGTGCAACGCTAAGAGGACAGAAATAAACAAATAGCAAGTGTGCACAGTGTAGAAAACCATAGTGATCAAAACTAGGACATGGTTTTAAGGTGTCTCTTATAGCATGATAAATACTTAATTAAATGGCTTATATTGATATGATGTCGTTGTTAAATTATATGGTATTATGTACGTATATTAGATAAGAGAAATATTACAGATGAATTGTCACAGGTTCAGACAGTATTTTTTATGTTGGTGTTTTTCTTCTGCACTTTTCAGAGGCCACTAAACAAATCAAAGAAGGTGACCAGGTTTGCAGAGTCACTGGATTCTGCCTCTTCTCCTAAATCTTTCACCGAAGGTGAAATACAAGAGAGTGTAAGTGTGTGAAAATTTTTTATTCAAATAATTTGTCGCATCAAATGGTTAGTAGATAATTATGTTCATCAGATCTACATGTGTGTTGAGGAACAGTGCATGTTTGTATCTCAGATTTAACTCATGGTTTGAAGTTTTTTGGATAGACCTTTAAACCTGCTCACTGATTCCATATGAAAAACACCTCGAATGTGCAGGATAATAATCTGCAAAATCTGCACCTGAAACACTTTTTCCATAAGCCAGAGAGAAAATAAAAAACTAAAGAAACTGTGGCTCATTTCAAATGATGAGCATATATGCATTTTATTTGTAATATGAATGAACAGTTTAGAGACAATGTTCAATTTAGTTCTGAACAGACAGTTTTTCTTCATATTATTTATGCAAATATTGGATCAGTTTTAATTAGGTTAGAAAAAGATAAATAAGAGAATAAAGCAAGAAACAAGTACAAGTCATAAACAGAGACGCTGAGTTAATGAGAACCAGAACCAAAAGTGTAAAAAGTAAAGGTAGGAGGACAAAAATAAACAAATATCAAGTGCGCACAGTGTGGAAAACAATAGTGATCAAAACTAGCAGATGATAATAAGGTGCCTCTTATAGCAGGGGTTCTCAAACTTTATTGGGCCAGGGACCTCTCATGGAGCAAAACATTTTCCAAGGACCCCCCTCATAATCGCGCGACAAATTTAACCATATTGGCTTGTACCCACTTGTCCTGTTTTATGCTTTTGGACTCTTTTATTCTAAAAACATACAGTGCTTTTACCACAATAGTTATTTTATTGCATTTAGCAAACCTAAAGTACAGTTTTTAAAGTTTTTGTCAAATGTAGGCCTACTGTGTAACAAAATAGTGTTTTCCTCACTATACATAGTGATGGGATAAAATTTTATAATTCATCGACGCAGATAACAGTGGAAGAAAAGGCAAAAAACACTGATGTTAACAGACAATATACTGTTGAACAAATAAAATTCCATTTTAGTTTAGAATATTTATTGACATCGATGGGAGTGCGTTTTTATACAAAAAATAAATCGGAAACCACTACAGCAGCCTGTTCACGTCCGATAAAAACTCCTGTTTGTTCTTTCTGCCCACTATCTCTTTCTTTCTACTGTTCTATATATTTATCCTTTGTTGTCTCAAAACTTTTTAAACTCCTCTTCTTTACTAACTCATCCTATTATCTCTTTCTTGTCGTACTTTAGGAAATCTATATATTTATATAAATACCGTTTGGGAATAACCAATAGCATACTGGCTCAGTCACTGCATTAACAAAGACTCAGCACTATGCTGTTGGTAACCAGTGTCTAAATCGTGCTAGAATCAGGTGTTGCAGATCTTTGTTAATTAGTGTGGTGGGGTGTGGGAAATTTAGTTATTTTTTGCTTCCGATTCCCCACTGAAGCGGCTGAAGCCGCTTGCCCTGTTATTACAGTAGCATTTTCTCCATATAAGTGAAGTTTATTATTTTGTAGCAAACTTTTTCACGGACCCCCAGGCAACGCGCTGCAGACCCCACTTTGAGAACCACTGTCTTATAGCATGATAAATACTTAATTAAATAGTTTATATTGATATGATGTTAATATTATATGGTATCATATAAGTATATTAGATAAGAGAAATGTTACGGAGAAATTGTCACATGTTAGGGAGTGTTT
Source organism: Scorpiodoras heckelii (assembly GCA_028566435.1). Classification (NCBI taxonomy): domain Eukaryota; kingdom Metazoa; phylum Chordata; class Actinopteri; order Siluriformes; family Doradidae; genus Scorpiodoras; species Scorpiodoras heckelii. The sequence continues at coordinate 4,284 of JAOVVH010002237.1, read as the reverse complement.
TTTTATGTTGGTGTTTTTCTTCTGCACTTTTCAGATGTCACGAAACAAAATGGCAAAGATGAATGTCTCTAAGAAGACGCCGGTTTCTGCCGCTACTCCCGACTTCTCCAAAGGCAAACTGGGAGAGAGTGTAAGTGTGCGAACAGTTTTTAACTGGAATAATTACTTAATCACATTATTATTAGACCATTACCTTCATCAGCTCTACATGTGTTTTGAGGATCACTGCATATGTATATCTCAGATTTAACTCATGGTTTGAATTTTTTTGGATAGATCTTTAAACCTGCTTATGGATTCTATCTGAAGGACACCTCGAACCTGCAGTATAATTGTCTGCATGATCCGCACCTGAAGCGCTTTTTCCAAAAGCCAGAGAAAAAAGACAAACTGAAGAAACTGGGGCTCATTTCGAAGGATGACCTTGTATGCATTTGATCTGTGATGTGAATGAACAGTTTAGAGAACGTGTTCAACTAACTCTGAACAAATAGTTTTTCTTTAGATTAAATATGCAAATATTTCATGTATTTGATCAGTTTTAATGAGGTTAGAAATTTAGAAAGTCTTTTACTGAAAGTTTAATGTATAGATGAATGTTGAGGAGAAGTTGCCCTGTGGTCTGTTTTATTGGCGTTAGCACAGAAAGTTGGGCCAGTCAGGCTCAGTTTGTTAACTTGTGCTTTTTTGCAGGTACTATGCTCTATGAAGGAGATGAAGCAGTATATGCACTACAGAACGAGTGTTTCAAAGTCTTGGGAGAAGCTGTCCCTCTGGCAACAGGTAACTGCACCAACACTGACTAGCTGCTTGCAGATATGTATATATAAGATAAATAAGAGAATCAATCAAATAAAAATTGCGCCTCATTAACCAACCTACGATTTGATGAAAACTAGAACTAATGAGTAAATATAAATTATTCATTTGTGTAAATGAGTAAAGTGTAAAGTTAAGATTGCAAAAATAAACAAGTGTGTATTTAACGAACGAACCACAGGCATGCATGTGAAGTAGCACTGATAAGTTGCTTTACTTCAGGCAGTCAAAAATACATCCGCTGCTTTTTAGCATGTTCTCTTTGAAGCATCGCACATTCTTGCACACACACTCTCCTGCTGGCTGTCTCAGTCTCACCTCGTTATCCTTTTGGCCATCACTACAAACACAGGACAGATTATTAAATAATGAAGTAGAGCTGTGCACATTCACCTTCATTCCCCTCCCAACTTTGTCTCCGGTTGCTAGATTGCAGCAACCGCCCTTCCAAATACGCCCACCGCTCCTTGGCCTCCACCATTTGGGACTGCCCAGCCCTCTGCTCAATGTGTCTGTCTGTAACACAAAGGGGGAGATTGAAGTTAGGAGCATGCAATGAAGTTAAGACTACCACAGGGTGCTTCTTTTACTGTAGTAAATGCGTGTTGGCACTGCTCTGTCCACTGGATGGCATCTGGTAAGATCAGTCAGGGGGCTTGTGACCTCTGAATAATTAGGGATGAACCTACGATATAGCCAGCCTGCCCCAAGAATTGTCTTACCTCCTTTTTGGTCCACTTGGTGAGTAATTCTGAACTTGATGTAGGTAGGATTATCAACTGGTATAAACTCACGTAGCCAAGCACTCCTGTTGTAGAGCTGGGTTTGGCGTTCTTGAGCCTGGAGCTTCCTGTGTTAGGTGACCCATGGTGTGGAGTTTTTCTCTCAGCTCAAGAACATATTGAATTTTGCTTTTACTACCTGAAGGTCCCTTCTCACAGTTTTCTCTAATGATGTCTAGAATGCTGTGAGGTCTAAAGCCGTAGAGCAAATCAAATGAGGAGAACCCTGTGGAGGCTTTTGGGACCTCTCTGACTGCAAATAACAGAGGCTCAAGCCACTTATCCCATTTACATGAGCCATCTTGCACAAACCTACAATTAATGCTCTTTAACACTCTATTAAATCATTTGACCAGCCCACTGGTTTGCAGAGGATAAACGCTTGTTCAAAGTTATTTAATACCCAGCAGTTCATAGAGTTTGCACAGAGTGTGACATAAATGCAGTGCCTTGGTCAGGATTTCTGTTGGTATCCAAACCTGGCAAATAATGCTGAAGAGTGCCGCAGCAGCACTGCATGTACTGCTTCCGGATATCACATTGCGTAGTCCACCAGGACTAGCACAAAGCGGTCTCTCCATGTTGACCACTCTAATAGCACGACAAGGTCCATTCTAATTCTTTCAAAGGGGACCTCGATTAATTGGAGTGGATGCAATGGCGTTTTTGTCATGGCCAGCAGATTCACCAGCTGGCATTTGCAACATGCCACACACTGGCGAGTGTAGTGATGTGGACTTCATAACGGCGTACATCTCTGGATGTTTCGGCACCAGTGTAATGAACGAACCACAACACGAATATGAAGTGGCACAGATAAGTTGCTTATCTTCAGCCAGTCAACATAACAAAACCAAAAAAAAATCTGCTGCTTTTCATCATGTTCTTTTTGAAGTGATGCACGCTCTCTCACACACTCCTGCTGGCTGTCCCTGTCTCGCTTGTCTCTCTCTCTCTCTCTCTCTCTCTCTCTCTCTCTCTCTCTCTCTCTCTCTCTGTTCTCTTTTCCTCCTTATCCCTTTGGCCATTACTGCAAACTGAGGTCAAATTACTAAATCATTAAATCGCACCCACCTTCGTTCCCCTCCCAACTTTGCTTCTGGTTGCCAGATTGTGCTAGATCATGCCCACGCTGTCATAGTGTACAATGTGGGCAGTGGTAGCTCTATGGTTAAGACAAATCCCACCACAGCTAAGCTGCCACTGTTGGGCCCCTAAGCAAGGCCCTTAACCCTCAACTGCCCAGTTGTATAAATGGGATAAATGTACCGTAAGCCACTCTGTATAAGGGTGTCATGCTATAATGCCATAAATGTAAATGAAATGTGGGGAAACCATAGGGGACAAAACTAGGATGTGACAAGTAGGAGTCTTTTAAAACATGATAAATACCTAATTAAGTGAATTATATTTATGTGATGTCATTATTATATAATTGAGTTTATTCTACTAGTTGATATAGAACAATAATGAAATAATTTCTAGCTGTGAACTTTATGTTTATGGAAGGAATCATTTGTCTTCATTTATGGATGTGGAAAACCATATTGATTTCAAACCTGTCAGATTGTACCCACAGGATCTGTACAACTATTCATATGTGTGCATTCATTTATTCAGATGTTTAAATGCTTGAGACTGAAATGTTAAAGATTTACATTAAGTGGATTTGCTTGTAGTCTCACATAGTCACGTTTGGTTTCAAAAGCAACGTCTGAAAGATCTGAAACGGAGTCCCAGAAAGCATCAGCACTTCAGATGGACGGACTGAAGAGGGAAGGACACGCTCAGGAAAGTGTATGTTTCTACGAGTTTTTATAGCAGTCCATTTACATTTCAAGTGAAGATGTGTTAAATTAATTTACATACATTGATACATTGACCAGACAACTATCACTTTCGCACTCATTACAGTCTATGAATATATGTAAATATGCAAATTAGCTAGACATCAGTATGGGGAAGGCCACTGTTTTAAATACCAAATGTCCATTTTGTGCTCCAGTAATGTAGTAATTGTCCAAACATAAATGTATAAGCAAAATTAATACACAGCTATAACACAAACACAAGATTTTAACCTAAGGAATGCTTTAATATTCAAAATAATATTTTCTGTGATTATTGTTTTATATCTCAAGGTGTGAGAAACCCAAATTATGAGACACAATGCAGAAGAATATATGGAAAGAAAAGCTGGTGAGAAAAAGGACAAGGAATTGGAGCCTGAGGCAAGGCAGTGTGACAACTGAAGCCCACCTATTTCTTAGAGAAATCCCTTTTCAACTACTCTAAATTATTCACATATATTTCAGAAGCATATTTCTATATCTTCATCACCTGTCTGATTGAAAGAGTAATGATTTATAAATTCTGTAGTATCCAGTCACCCAAATGGGTATGGGTTCCCTTGAGTCTGGTTCCTCTAAAGGTTACTTCCTCGTGTCACCTCAGTGAGTTGATCCTTGCCACTGTCGCCTCTGGCTTGCTCATTAGGGATATACATTTACACATGGATTTATATACAGCTGCAATGTTATAATGTTTACTGTTATAAGTAAGCACTATGAAGAATGGACTTATCCATCCATCCATCCATCCATCCATCCATCCATCCATCCATCCATCCATCCATCATCTTCTGCTTTATCTCGCTAGTCGGGGTCACGGGGGGGGGGGGGGG
>JAOVVH010002084.1:0-10686 GCA_028566435.1 Scorpiodoras heckelii | reverse complement strand
AGATAGCCTCTTCCTTACTTTTCCTCTGTGGCTAGGGTGTAATGTAAATTTATGAAGGCAAGTATGGAATGTAGGAGTCTTGCAGTCTGTCCTCTCCCACTATCCATTTCAAAGGTTCCAGATCATAAAGTGAAGAAAGAAAACAGTTCACAGATTCCTTTGTATGGATTTGTTAACTCAGGCATCAATGGGATCTGGTCATTCATGAATGATTACCTAGACTTATCTGGGCTCGTAGACTTGCTGACTCCAGGAGACATCTGTTGAGATTATAGACATTTCTTGATCAACTAAATAATTTTCATAAGATTGAGAGTTTCTATTGTGCTTCCACTTCAACATCTAGTGTTTTCCATGAATATACTGCTTTGAAACTCTTAAAAAGAATATATTTCTCTTTCTGTGTTTTTCAACAAAGTTTCATTCATTCATTCATTCATTATCTTACCCACTTATTCATGTCTCCAGGGTCATGGGAGAGCTGGTGTCTAGCCAGTGTCATAGGGCACAAGGCAGGATGAACCCTAGATAGGGCGCCAATCCATCATAGGGCACGCACAAAGCACACACTCATACAGACACTCACACACTAGGGACACTAGGGACATACAAACACTCACACACTTGGGACACTTTTAGAGACAACAATTAACCTAATATGCATATCTTTGGAGTGTGGGAGGAAACTGGAGTACTTGGAGTAAAACCCATGCGGACACGGGGAGGACATGCAGACTCCATGCAGAAAGGACACAGACCAACCACACCTGGGGATCGGACCCAGAACCTTCTTGCTGTGAGGCAATAGTGCTACAACTGTGCTACAATGCTGCCCAACAAAGTATCAATGTAAGTGAATGTGTAATGTAAAGAAAATCTTATTTTTCCACCTGAGGCTCATAAAATGGATACTGAAAAAGCTGTTTTTCTTTTCTGGTATAGACATCATTTTTGCAGCCCTTATACCAATGTTTAGGGACATAATCTAAATATCATTTAAATATCATGTTTCAAATGAATTTATTTTTTCAAACAATAAAAAACTTCTTTTTTTTACATCCGCCACCACAAGAGGGCAGCAAAAGTGCCCTAAGAGAAACTACAGCCAGGAACTACAACTCCCTAGACCTTGCCATCATTAGCATCACCTGGTGTCAATTAGGTCATCAGCTTCTAGTCCGCGCTGGGGCATAAAAAGACAGAGCAGCCTCTTCCCAGCACGGATCAACTTCTACCGTGTGTTTGAAGAGCTATTGCATCTGCCGAGCTTCACGTTTGCCTAAAGCTAAGTATTTGTTTCCCTTGTTTATTTGTTACTTTGCCTTTCATGTTTTTTTGGACTTTTGTATTCCCATGTCTCAGTCTGCCTTTTTCTGTTTGGTTTCAGTTTTCCCCATCAGAGAGTCGCAACTTCCTGTCTGTCGCCATTTTGTATCTGTCTGCATTTTTGTGCATTTTTGGACTGACTTTGTTCTTGTTTTTGCACCATGCTCTTCCCTAGCATTTTGCCATTTTTGGACTGTTGTTTTTGTCTCCCTCTGAGTGCTAAATTAAACATTACTGCACTTGACTTGAGTTTGTGTGGGATCATTACAGGTTGATCTGCCAACACAATGGAGTCAGCAGACAGCACTAGCTTGCAGCAAGCTTTATTGCATAGAACGCGGCAGCTGGAGGAGGCCTGCGTCACCCTTCACCAGTGGGAGGCTACCAGGCAGCAGTTCAAGACTTCACTCACACAGGAGCCTCGCGCCCTGGTGACTTACCTGAGTGCTATCATGGCAATCTGTAGGGGTGTAAGGGGTTTCTCTTCCAGTGTGATCTGTACTTCAGCCTCAACAAGGGAGGCTTTTCAGGGAAGTCGCAGAGCAGTTGATTATGTGTTAGAGTTCCAGACCATTGCTGCTGAAAGTGACTGGAATGAGCCAGCTCTCCGCGATGTTTTCCGGCATGAACTTAATCCAGAGGTCTAACACGAGCTGGCCTGTCGGGATCTGAAGATGTCCCTCGACAACCTCATCGCCACCTCAGTTGCCTTAGATGACCTGCTATGTGCCAGACCATCCACCACAATCCCAGCAGCTCCCATGGAGGAGCCTGAGCTCATGGTCCTGGGCCCAGTAAAGCTCTCCTCCCAAGAAAGGAAGCGAAGAGCGGCTCTCCAACTGTGCTTCTACTGCGGGGAGGAAGGTCATGCGGTATGCCAGTGTACCACAAGGCCTGAATCTATGCATTGCACCAGTGGTGTGCCTAAACCCCACATTCCGGTGCACGCGGTGAGTAAGAGTTCCTCAAGTGCCTACTCAGTTCACTCTCAGTGTCCAGATTTTTTTTCAGGGCCACGTGTTCTTTGTCTCTGCTCTTGTTGACTCAGGAGAAGCCACCAGTTTCGTTGACCGAGCCGTCACAGAGGTCCATGGCATCCCCGTTCAGAAGCTAAGTGCTCCACTCAAGATCAAGGCCGTGGACGGTGCCCCTATAGGCACAGGCAAGGTTACTCATTGTACCATATCCCTCAGTCTCAGAGTTGGCATGCTTCATTTGGAAGAAATTTCTCTTATGCTATTAGATTCCTCAGCCCACCCTGTCATTTTAGGTTTAGACCGGATGCAACTTCATGATCCGGTGATCTCCTGGAAAGAAGGAGAGATCCTCAATTGGTCCTCATCATGTCTGCAAAACTGCCTAGAGACCAAGGTTTGTACTCCGTGCACCACCCGGGTGGAAAGCCTGAGACTGAGTCCCAAGTTCCAGTGCCTGCAGAGTATCATGACTACCGTGCCGTATTCGATAAAAAGAAAGCCGAGGGTCTATGCCCTCATCGGCTGTACGACTGTGCCATCAACCTGCTACCTGGTTGTATTCCCCCCAGAAATAAGGTATATGCTCTTTCTCTGCCTGAACAGTAAGCTATGGAAGACTATATCCAAGATGCTCTAAAATTGGGCTACATTTGACACTCTTCATCACCCACCTCAGCAGGATTCTTTTTTGTGCAGAAAAAAGGGGGTGGGCTTCGGCCATGCATTGATTACAGAGGGTTAAACAAAGTCTCTATCAAGTATCCATACCCTCTACCTCTCATCCCATTCGCTTTGGAACAACTCAGAGAAGCCAAGATATTCACCAAGCTCAACTTACGCAGTGCCTACAATCTAATATGTATCTGGGAAGGGGACGAGTGGAAAACCACGCTCAGCACCACGTCAGGCCACTATGAGTAACTAGTTATGCGGTATGGACTTTCCTCAGCTCCAAGTGTTTTCCAAAGTTTCAATAATGAGATCTTTAGAGACTTGGTAGGGCAGTGTGTCATTGTTTATACAGATGATATTCTGATTTTTTCTCCAGATTTGACTTCCCACGTAAGCCACATCCGCCAAGTGCTACACCAACTGTTACAGCATCAGCTCTATGCAAAGAAAGAGAAGTGTTTGTTTCATCAAAGCCAGGTAGAGTTTTTAGGTTACTACATTGGCCCAGAAGGAATCTCTATGAATCTCCAAAAGGTGGAGACCGTCACCCAGTGGAAATGCCCCTCCACAGTAAGAGAACTAGCTTCTTAGGTTTTGCCAATTTTTACAGATGCTTCATCCGAGGTTTTAGCACCCTAGCAGCCCCACTCACTAACCTCCTCAAGGAAGGAACCAAAAGGCTCCATTGGGACCAGAATGCTGACCACACCTTCTGCCACCTCAAACAGGTGTTCACCTCAGTGCCCATCCTAAAACAGCCTGAGCCTAACCTTCTCTTTCTCGTGGAGGTCGATACCTCAAGTCATGGAGTGGGGGCAGTCATGTCCCAATGCCAAGGAGATCCCGCCAAGCTTCATCCCATCACTTTCTTTTCTAGAAAATTGTCACCAGCAGAACGCAACTATGATGTAGGAGACAGAGAGCTCCTAGCTATCAAGTTAGCCTTAGAAGAGTGGAGACACTGGCTAGAGGGAGCCAAACACCCTGTCACAGTATTCACAGACCACAAAAACCTGGAATACCTCAAGGCAGCCAAGAGGTTAAACCCACGACAGTCACGCTGTTCATTGTTTTTCTCCAGGTTTAACTTTGTTGTGTCTTACAGTCCAGACTCCAAGAATGGTAAGGCCTTATCCCACCAAGATGAGCCAGGAGAGGACATCCCAAATCCTGAACCCATCCTCCCCAAGTCTCGATTCATACAATCCATTGTCTGGGACCTGGATCGTCAGGTCCAGGAACAACAGCCCACCCGCCAAGGTCTTCAGGCTCCCCAGGTAAACTGTTTGTTCCCATGTGCTCTTTGAGACGTGCTCATCACCTGGGCTCATGTCACGCCAGGGGTCAGCCACCCAGTTACACGCCATACACTAGAGCTCCTCCAAGCAAAGTACTCTGGTCACATATAAGTCAAGATATCCAAAAATTTATTTTGTCATGTTCTGTCTGTGCTCAAGTAAAGGTCCCACACACCCTGCCAGCAGGGAAGCTGCAGCCCCTACCTATCCCAGAGAGACCCTGGTCCAACCTATCCATCGACTTCCTTACAGACTTACCCCCGTCTTAAGGTCAGACAGTCATTTTAGGCATTGTAGATCCCACAGCCATGGAAACAGCTGAAGCTCTCTTTCAGAACATCTTTTGATACTTCAGCCTGCCCGAGGACATCATGAGTGATCAGGGGGTCCAGTTCACGTCCAGGGTCTGGAATGCTTTCATGGAGAAGCTTGGCATCACAGTCAGCCTCACCTCAGGCTTTCATCCACAAGCCAATGGACAAGCCAAGAGGGTAAATCAAGAACTCATTAAATTTCAGCGTTTATTCTTTCAGCACTGTCCCCAGGACTGGGCCTGATATCTGCCATGGGCAGAATATGCACAGAACTCGCTACATCACGTTGCCACAGGACTCATGCCATTTGAGGTAGTCTTAGGTTTTCAGCCACCCTTTTACCCATGGAATGCCATGCCCACAGACACACCCAGCATTGACGCCTGGTTCCGGCACAGCGAACACCTCTGGGCCCTGACCCACCAGCAACTCGCCTGAGCCATCGCCCAAATGAAAAGGGCTGCTGATCGATATTAGGGGAACCACCCCCTTGTATCAACATGGGGATAGAGTATGGATATCAGTCAAAGCCTTTGGGAACCCCACAGACATGAAAAAGCTGAGCCCCAGGTACATCGGTCCTTTTCCCATATTGAAATCTATAAATGTAGTGTCTTACAGGGTCTGGTTACCACGCCACAGTAAGGTCCACCCAACCTTCCACATCAGCCATCTCACCCCCACCAAGTCAGTACCGCTCGACCAAGAAGGAGAACCAAGCGCCCATCTGCAGAACATGCCCAGATCACACAACACTTACATTATAAAAGATATCCTTGACTGTAGGAAGCGGCAAGGGGGGCTCCAGTACCTGGTGGCCTAGGAGGGTTACGGACTGGAGGAAAACTCATGGGTCAATGCTAAGGACATCCTGGACCCACTCATGATCCAAGAAATCCACAACAGCTCCCCCCACAAACCAGGACATCTCAGGAGAAGGAATAGGGCTTCTGGAGTTAGCCCCTTGGAGGGGGGTTCTGTTACATATGCTGGGATGAGAGGGTGGCAAAAGCACCCTAAGAGAAACTACAGCCAGGAACTACAACTCCCTAGACCTAGCCCTCATTAGCATCACCTGGCATCAATTAGCTCATCAGCTTCTAGTCTGCACTGGGGAATAAAAAGACAGAGGTGACTCTTCCCAGTGCCACTCAACTTCTTCTGTGTGTTTGAAGAGCTATTGCATCTGCCGAACTACACATTTGCCTAAAGCTAGGTATTTGGTTCCTTTGTTCATTTGTTACCTTGACTTTCATGTTTTTTGGACTTTGTATTCCCGTGTCTCAGTCTGCCTTTTTCTGTTTGATTTAAGTTTTCCCCGTCAGAGTGTGGCAACTTCCTGTACGTCGTCATTTTGTCTCCGTCTGGATTTTTGTGTATTTTTGGACTGTCTTTGTTCTTGATTTTGCACCATGCTCTGCCTAACTTTTTGCCATTTTTGGACTGTTGTTTTTGTCTCCCTCTGCGTGTTAAGTTAAACATTACTGCACTTGACTCCGAGTTTCTGAGGGATCATTACAGTTTTCTTTTTTCCTAAAACCAAAATTATTCCATTTTATTTAATCCCATAAACAATCACTGTGGGGAGGATGTTTGACTTGAGTGTTTATGCTGAGGATCTGCTCGGTTCAATGCTTTGGAGGGCTCCCTACACATGCACAATTTAAGGTTATTTGCCAGTGTTCAGGAATACAGAGTTTAAGGTTGACCTTTACTGAATTGGACAGGGATGACCTAAAATAGAAGCCTGAGTCGAGGCACACTCTGAATCAAGAGCTGGGGGGAATGGTGGATGGTGTAGAGTTCATTTGCTTTCTTGCTTTAAAATACACCATGTGGAACTATTTTGTGGAGGTATGATTGCAAAAAATGTCTTGATACAAGCTGAGCCACAGAAATTCACCCAGGACCCATTCCAAAAACATGCTCACTCATTTTCATGCAAGCCAGTAAAGTTTCCTGATTACAAGCTATGGCACAAAGGAAGGTCTATGTCTGTATACATATCTGCTCATATTTATCCTTTAGGACATGACAGTACACTTTAGTTAATAAATCGCAACACCTCTGTCATTTGATTTGAAACTGAAATTGCATACTGTTTTAACAGGTGTAGCAGTACCAGCTTTTATCTTTAAGGCATCCAACTAAAACCCCAACTATATTCAAAGCTTTGTTCTTAGCAGAATAAAGCACAGGATAACAGCCGTCCTTATCACCCATGACCCCAAATCAACATCTCTACAAATTAATAAACTCTGTTTTACCAAGCAGATCTACAGAACTTCCTGCATCACAGGGGGGACCAAGGACAAGACAACATGATTCTTTTGCTTTATCATGTCATGAATTCCAACCAAATCAAACCCTTCCACCAGCCTTTAGAAGACTCCCTGCAGCATCTAGTGACCAACAGGAGAAAAATGCTACACCTGGATTTTCATTATACATTATATTGCCAAAACCCTTATGAACTTGAGTGACCTCCCATTCTTTATCCATAAGGTTTAATATGATGTTGGCCCACCCTTTGCAGCTATAACAGCTTCAACTCTTCTGGAAAGGCTTTCCACAAGGTTTAAGAGTGTGTTTATGGGAATTTTTGACCATTCTTCCAGAAGTGCATTTGTGAGGTCAGACATGGATATTGGACAAGAAGGCCTGGCTCGAAGTCTCTGCTCTAATTCATCCCAAAGGTGTTCTATCAGGTTGAGGTGCAAGCCAGTCATGTTCTTCCACACCAAACTCACTCATCCATGTCTTTATGAACCTTGCTTTGTGCACTGGTGCGCAGTCATGTCGGAACAGGAAGGGACCATCCCCAAACTGTTCCCATAATGTTGGGAGCATGAAATTGTCCAAAATCTCTTGGTATGCTGAAACATTAAGCGTTTCTTTCACTGGAACTAAGGGGCTAAACCCAACTCCTGGAAAAACAACCCCAAACCATAATCCCCCCTCCACCAAATTTTACACCTGGCACAATGTAGTCAGACAAGTACTGTTTTCCTGGCAACCACCAAACACAGACTTGTCCATCAGATTGCCAGATGGAGAAGCATGATTTGTCACTCCAGAGAACACATCTCCACTGCTCTCCAGTCCAGTGGCGGTATGCTTTACACCGCTGCATTCGATGCTTTGCATTGCGCTTGGTGATATAAGGCTTGGATTCAGCTGCTCGGCCATGAAGCTCTCTACAAACTGTGCCTGAGTTAATCTGAAGCCCACATGAAGTTTGGAGGTCTGTGCAATTGACTCTGCAGAAAAATGGTGACCTCTGTGCACTATGCGCCTCAGCATCCCCTGACCCCGTTCTGTCAATTTACATGGCCAATCACTGCCACTTTTTTTTAGAATACCACTGACAGTTGACTGTGGAATATTTAATAGGGAGGAAATGTCACTAGTGGACTTGTTGTACAGCTGACATCCTATCATGGTACAACACTGGAATTCACTGAGCTCCTGAGAGTGAACCTTTCTTTCACAAATGTTTGTACAAGCAGTCTGCATGCCTAGGTTTTGATTTTGTACACCTGTGGCCATGGAAGTCATTGGAACACCCAAATTCAATGATTTGGATGGGTGAGTGAATACTTTTGGCAATATAGTGTATTTTCCCAGATAAACCTCACATGTGATTCCAAATACACAAAAACAGTGTACAAACGTATAACAAATCGAAAAATTATTTATACAAATCTAACCCAAACCTGATGTCAATGTGATAAAGCTCATTTGACAAGAACAAAGAATGTTTGCTTTTCAAAAGGCTTTTCATTTGTTTATTTGTGGTTTTCTGTTATTTTCTTTAATGTTTTTTTCTCTTTACCATTGTATATTCTTTTCATTATATCAACTGTCATTATATACTGTGGTCTCATCACAATCAGAGTATTAGAGAATTATCACAGAATTAACTACCCATGTATAACTAAGTGTTTCATATTCCTTAATTTTATTCTCTAAGAGTAGGAGTATATATTTTCTAAGTATTACATGTTAAGATTCCTTTTTGCTTGTTTTCATTTGTATGTTTAACCTGTTTATCTGTAACAACCAATTTTTAATGACACCAATCATAGTTAATGATTCATATAAAGATGATGTAACTTTAAAGATTACCCTGTATTAGGAAAACCCAAGCATTATGGATCACAATGTGAAATGTATGCACATGCATATGAATCAATGAATCAATGAATCTATCTATCTATCTATCTATCTAGATATCTATCTAGATATCTAGATATCTATGTTGTTACATTTGTTTTTCATTTACATTTTCTTTTGTTCTTTAAGCATAAATAGAACTTCACATAAACATATACAGAAAAACTCAAATTGGAATTTTTATGATGGGTAAGAGGACAAATGATGATACATGATCCCATCCTACATTTAAATAAAGAGGACAAAGGCTGATTGGATAAAACCACAACCCAATCCTCACCTCCTCCCATTGGTCAGTGAGGTATAACAAACCTAAGCAGAACCACAGTACCAAAGCAAGTTAGTTTGGAGTTCGGGGTTCAAGAAGCATCAAGCCAGAAGCCAGAAAGAGCGAATTCACTGTCTTTGTTTTGCCCACATTGATCTGGAAGACAAGAAACCTCCTGAAAAACCACTGCTCCATCCACTGGACCACATCTGGTTCCCTCTTTTTAGTGAGATCACTCAAAGGGCTGTTGACATCTGAATAGTTTGGTATAAGCTAGTGATAATAGCCAGCAAGCCCTAAGAACTGCCTCACATCCTTTTTGGTCCTGGGCTGCAGGCAGGCCATAATTGCTGTGGATTTATCAATTTGGGGCCACACCTGCCCATGACCCAGGTGGAAGCCCAGATACTTTACCTCAACCGCTGAATTGTACACTTCTTTGGGTTAGCTGTGAGCCCCGCTTGCCTCAGCAATTTCAGGCCAATCATTTCTGAAAATAATTATAACATCCAAACATGCTGCAGCATATGCTGTATGCAGATGCAATACGCTGTCCATCAAATATTGAAATTTCACCAGAGCCCCAGACAACTCGAAAGAAAGTGTCACAAATTGGTGTAAACCGAACGGTGTGGAGAATGCCATTTTTTCGCAGGAAATGGGAGTCAAGGGGATCTGCCAATATCCTTTAGGTAAGTACAGAGTCAAATAAAAGCAAGCTGTGCCCAACCAATCAAGCAGTTTGTCGATGCAAAGCATGGGATATGCATCGAATTTAGACACTGTGTTGACTTTACTATAGTCCTCACGGAAGTGGACCGACCCTTCTGATTGGGAACAAAAACAACAGGACTACACCACTCACTGTGGGACTCCATGATTACTCCCATATCAAGCATGAACTTGAGTTCCTCCCAGACCACCTTATTCTATGTTCAGGGAGATGATAGGGTGACTGTGAGCCGCTACCCCCAGGGCCATCTCAATGTGGTTCTCTATGAGGTCAGTGCACCCAGGCAGATCTGAGAACACATCTGGAAATTTCCTTTGGAATTGCGCAATATCCATTTGGCAGGTCCCGCCTGAAGAGCACTTTTTTCCTCTCTTGTTGTGGCTCTCTCACCGCATGCTCTCTTGCACTCCCATTTAATCCCTTGCTTACTGTACTACACTGTACTACACACACAGATAGACAGATAGATAGATAGGGAGAGAGAGAGAGAGAGAGAGAGAGAGAGAGAGAGATGCTGCTCCTGACTCTATCACACATATAGGCACATCGGGAATCTGGACCCTTGCTCCGATCTCCAATAGTCATGGAAATGCCCAGTGTCCCCACATCACCAGCAGCCCAGACCAGGCTTTCTATCTGCATCCGTGGGGGTGGGCTCTCAGACCTGTGGGGAAGGCACAAGAAGCACAGGGGAAGGGTGGGGAATCTGGTCACAGACACAGCACTGGGACCAGGGAAGAAGAGGATGGAGCTGTTGTGGAAAAATTATTATTTTTGAGATTATTTAGTGAGAAATTGAGAGACAGATAACCTCACAAAGAAGAGTCCGAAGTTTTATCAGAGTCTATTCTCTGCAGAGGATCCAACCATACACAAGCATGTGTGCAGCGAAGGATGAGGAGGGAGGATGGCCATCAGACCT
>JAOVVH010002073.1:0-10686 GCA_028566435.1 Scorpiodoras heckelii | reverse complement strand
AGCCGAGTGCTGTAATGTAGAACACAACCAATCAGCTGTCTGCTGTTGATGACGTTGCAGGGCGTTTCAAATAGAGCCGTTCTAGTGACCGAGTTCTCAATGAAGTGCCCTTGGGATTGTGTACCCTGTGTAGTGATACAGATTAGGGACCCTTGCGATTGGAATGCAGCCTAAAACGAGTAACGTGACGGCCAATTTGGGTACGTTTGTGTTCACTGTGGCGCTGCTGGATTGCGCAGTTTAACTAATTTTTAATCTGTGTTAAAATTTTTAGGTACGTACATTTTTTTAAATGGCGATTAATTCTTTAACGCATTAACGCGTCCATTAAAACGTTAATTTGACTGCACTACTTTTTATATTTCATACTATCATTCAAGTTAGGGCTTGTAGAATACACACTACAGCTGCAGCCTCAATGCTCCTCTCTCATTAATTTACATAATAAATGGTGGCTGATTGCCCTCTAATTGTTGGCAAAAAGGGAGGGGTGACGTTCTCACAGTCGAGAAATTTCAGGCATGCTAATGTTAAGTATCAAACATTTCTTATCAGATTAGTTTATATCAGCTCTCTTAAGCCATTCCTTTTGTCTGCTCTGGGTAATTCTCTTGCCTTAGCCTGTTCCAGAGTTTAGCTATCATTTAAACATTCTTTTAATTCTTTCTTCTTTGTTTTCTTTCTTTCATTAGTCACTCTCTAGTTGGTTAATAAATGTTTCATTTATTATAACTTGAGTTTGGAGTGTGTCTTTAATCAGGTAAAGGAATCACTGACAAAACTAGAGCTACAAGCTCAGATTTGAGAATAAAATTGTTAATATCAATAACAGTAGTAATAATGGTATAATAATGAAGTAATAATAGTAATAATAATAATAATCATAATCATAATAATAACTAACATTAAATCATTAAGAGATCATCATTTTTTCCTCTGAAGAGATGTGGTATCCTGAAATATTTGAATATTCTTGGTTTGGTGTAAATCCATAATTTGCTATTTTGACTGCAATTTACACCTCAATAAATGATGAATTCTCTGTGATTTCACACTTCCAGCACACACTAGAACATCAAATGCAACCATTTTGTGTTTTCTTTGTTTTTTATTATGCTAACAGGAGAGAGAGATTACATCTCAATGTGACCAAATTGGCAGATTTGCCAGGTTTGATTTTGTTTTGATTCTGCAGCCTGATGGTTTTTATCCTCAGGCTAGGGACTGGATGTATTACATACATTAGATTATGTATTCATAAATTAAAATATATTTCATTTCAAGGAAAAGGAATTCTTCTTCCACAGTCAGCTTGTTTCCTCTTCTGTTGCTGAAGGTAATTCTATTCAAGGAAGAAGCTCTCTGTTCACTTGAATCCTGACATTTTACTTTAATTTCACTTGTCAAGTGAGAAGTGGTCACTGAATAAAATAATATTAATAATAATAATAATGATAATAATGATAATAATAATAATAATAATAATAATAATAATAATAATAATACAACTACTACTACTACTACTACTACTACTAATTTCCAAAAATAAATTGTTACAGATAAGAAACATATTACATACATTTTTTGTAACATTTACTTTTTTGTTGAGAATGAAATGTTTAAAAATCTAAAATATTTTTGTACTAACTCAGTAGTGCAAAATTCATAAAAATAAACATCTAAATATAGAAAATAGACTTTTGCACAGTACTGTATATATTAGCAAAATAGTAATATAAATATTCTTATTCTTATTCTTCATCTCCCAAATGCCATGGCACGCCCTGTCCTTGCCCTTTAGTTATTTCTTTTTAATCAAAATTAGGGCTTTGGTCTGAAAGGTGACTTTTTCTACAGTAATTACTAATATTTTAATGAAATATCAGTTTAACCATACTGCATACACCCATGACAGTGTGGACCCAACCTGGGGTTTATATTCATGAACAGATCACCAAGGCACAAGATATAGATGAGATTATAAATTATATACGGTAGCACTAAATTTGCCTCTAATATTCAGTTAGGAATCTTTTCTTTCTTTATAATTTACACAAAAAATCATTTAATTTGAATCAGGACTTGATTGTCTATACTATGTTTAAATAATAAGCTAATGTTGTTGTAATGATATCACACAAGCGACTGGAGTCAAATGCAGTTTTATTGTGAGCACACAGATGGTGACAAAAACAGATACTAACATATGCATGGAGTGTGGAGACAAACAGAAACAGGCACAGGGACAGAACTACAACGCAAAGTACCAAACGCTCAGAAGATAGAATAGCTCTTGGGGGAAACCAAACTGGGCACTCCACACTCCAGCAAGGAAAAACTAGAGAAAACATAAAACAGAATGATTAGAACAGTTCAAATGTGCAAGGCAAAAACACATAGGCAAACAATCAGTGAATAAGGCAAAAGATCAGAATATGTCCAACAAACAGAGGCAGAGCAAAACGACGAGGAGTTAGAGATATATCATTTTTGTTGGTCCAAAACAAAAAGGATATATCTGGGCACTGGGCAAAAAAAAAGGACTAGAGAGCTCTTCCTAACTAAACTAAACTAACTATCCCTCATCACCTTCAGGTGGTGCAGCTCTTTGAGGATCTCTGGGAAACGTAGTACGTGTGCGCAGTTCTCTGTCGGGGCACTTTTGGTGCCCTTCCGTGGCTGGATTCATAACAGAGCCCCCCACCAAGCGGCTAACTCCGGGAGCCCTTTCTCTTTTTCTGGGGTGGCCTGGCTTATGAGGTGCTGGTCTACTGAGGTACCTGATATGGAAGTCTCTCTTGAGCATAGGGTCCAGGATATCCTTGGTCGCCACCCAGCTGTTCACCTCCGGTCTGTATCCTTCCCATGCCACCAGGTATTCAATACCTCATTGGCACTTCCTGGAATCAAGAATCTCATTAATAACATAAGTAACTTCTCCTGACCTGTTGGTGCTTTTGGGCTCCTGATGCGGTTCCTCCTGGTAATTCAGGGGCCCTCATTGAACGGGCTTGAGCTGACTGACGTGAAAGGTCAGATGCTTGCTGTGGCGGGGAAGCTGGACTCTGTAGGGCACATCATTTATTTTCTTGATGATGGGGAATGGGCCATTGTACCTAGGGCTAAGCTTCTTGGTTTGCATGGGGTTACTACATGCCTTGGTGTATATCCATACTCTATCCTGGGCTTAAATGGGAGTTTTACCTCTCCACTTGTCAGCAAATTTCTTACATACAGCATGGGAAATCTGATTGGTCAGGGACCAAAGCCTCTCAATCTGCTGGAACCATGCTTCAACAGCGGGGTTCTCAGTGGGGGTGGCATTCCATGGATACAGTGGTGGCTGATGGCCCAGGACCACCTCGAAAGACGTCAGACCAGTGGCGGAGTGACGGAGGGAATTCTGGTCGTACTCGGCCCAGGGGAGAAACAGAACAGGAGGAAACAAGCCTTTGGACATCCTGGCTCATGTTAGACCACCAATATGCACTCTCTAGGAGTTTGACAGTATGTGTCCTTGGGTGGCCCACCCCAGGCGTGACATGAGCCCAGGTGATGAGTGACCCCCAGAGGGGTACTGGCACAAGCAGAAGGCCCTGAATGCACTGAGTGTTTCTTCTAGAAGGCTGTTGATCACAAATCTCTTAATCCAGCTCCCAGGCAATGGCATTAACTAATCGGGATTCAGGCAAGACAGGCTCGGGTTCCTTGGTGTCATCCTTCTTGAGACGTATAAATGCTTGATCAGCTTCAGGGTTCCACTTAAGTGTCTCAGTAGAAGTAGTGGCAAAGACGAACTCGAGAGACAGGTGTAGGGGACCCAGGACCATGGGATCAAGCACCTCCGACCCGGGCATAGCTGCAACACTGGTGGGCCTAGACCTCAGGAGTTCGTAGAGCATTATGGCTGTAGTGATGAGAGTATCCAAAGTCATGCATCTCGACACGTGAGCTCCCTCTGTACATCGGCATTGAGCCTCTGACAAAAGATGGCCTTTAAGGCGGGCTCGTTCCACTCGCTCTCTGCAGCAACCATATGGAACTCGAGCGCATATTCTGCTACTCTTCTTGTGCCCTGACAAAGTGCAAGCACTCGCTCCCCGGCTCCCCGACCATCGGTGGAGTGATCAAAAACTTGTCTAAACATAGCTATGAAGTTTGAATAGGAATGAGCCTGCTCACCTGCATGGTGCCATGTGCCGGTGGCCTATTGTAGGGCTTTGCCACTGAGGAGACTGATAATTTCCGCTACCTTTTGGCTATCACTTAGTCCATCTTGGAGGGTGAAAAAGAGGTTGCACTGGAGAAGGAACCCTTTACCATGCATCGGGCTTGCCGCTGTAAGATTCGGGTATTAAGACAGGGACGTGGGCCTTTGACTTTGCTAGTTTCACTATGTTGCCTGAGCGCCTCCCATTGCTGAATAGCAGCACGCACCTCCTCCAGCTGGTGTGTGCTATGAAAAGGGTCTGTTGCATCCCTGAAATGTCTGCTGACTCCATTTGTATGGTGGATCAACCTGTAATGATCCCACATGAGTGATGGAGTCAAATGCAGTTTTATTGCAAGCACACAGATGGGGACAAAAACAGATACTAATATATGCATGGAGTGTGGAGACAAACAGAAACAGGCACAGGGACAAAACTACAACGCAAAGTACCAAACACTCAGAAGATAGAATAACTTTTGGGGGAAACCAAACTGGGCACTCCACACTACAGCAGGGAAAAACTAGAGAAAACATAAAACAGAACACTTAGAACAGCTCAAATGGGCAACGCAAAAACACATAGGCAGGCAGTCAGTGAATAAGGCAAAAGACCAGAATAAATCCGACAAATGCATGGCAGAGCAAAGCGACAAGGAGTTAGAGATATATCCTTTTTGTTGAACTAATCTAATTATCCCTCATCACCTTCATTGGTGCAGCTCTTTGAGGAACTCTGGGAAACGTAGTACATGAGCGTAGTTCTCTGTCGGGGTGCTTTTGGTGCACTCCCGTGGCCGGATTCATTCAAAAGTCAAATTTTCAGTCAAACATCATTTATATGTATATATCTTTATGCAAATATCAGTGTAAGAACCCCCTGGCCAGTTTACCAAATTGTGGTTGTGGTCTTCCAATAAATCTGCTTTCTTGATTAAAAAAACAACAAAAGGCTGTATCTCATCACCCTGGATTCTCTTATGATGCAGAGTGTGTGTTGCAAAGTGTCACTTCACAGGCGTGCACCCTGACCCCCAGCCTTGTCTATGGCAGTTACTTAAAACATTACACATGCCTTTATGCAGGCTGACAGAACTGCTTCCCCAGGTCCATCATCACAAGACAGTCCTATATGGTCTTCCCAAGAAGGCACTGCTGCTGGACATTTTAGGTTTAAACTTTAGGTACTTTGGTTGGCACTCATTGGCACTGTTGAAGCTAATGTATTCTTTGTATTTGACTCTTTCCACTATTGATGCCCCCAGGTTCTCTTAAATCATAGTTTTCATGTTTTAGCAAAGTGGACTTTAGTGGAGTATTGACCAAGCCCCAGTGGTGCACATTTGATTGACTCGGGAGAATATCACAGAATCCCTGGACCAGGACAGAGAGAGCCACATGTGTAATGTGTTCACCAAGGAGCTTGTTAAATTATGGGGCTGGACTACTAATACATTGCTTTACTTAATAGGAATTCAATTGAAAATAATCTGTATTAAATATAAACAAATTGGTTGGCTGCGTTTTAGCTGAAAGCTGTGATTAATTTATCAGTAGATATTGATTCCTGAAAACAATACTGATAAATTTGTGCAAACATCTTCTTGGATCTAAGCTGTAGAGGGAAATGAGGCACAAAAATGCAATATATATACTGTCCAAGTCTTTTCAAAGATGATTTTTAGTTGCAGGCACTTACTGTAAATTTGGGATTATGCTCATAGTATTGGATCCCATTTCTATTGGCTCAACCTTTATCCAGTTCCCATATACCAATGTGCAACAGGTACATGTGAAGCAGGATTTCCATGCAGTTGTTCTGACATCAGTAGATTAACTGTATTGTTATAGTTAATGTTTAATCTGAAAGTAAATCCCAAGGTTTTCCATTCTGTCAACACTGAGCTCACTTTTGATTCACATTTGTCACTGTTATATTTATTAAAATTACAAACATGTGGAAATATTAAACAGTGCAGCTGGATAACTACATTTATTGTGGTGATCAAATGAAAATCTCTGCTTCACAATTTTTTTTTCTCTATTTTAACCCTTTGAAGTAATGCCTACATACCAAATATTTTTTAACTGTGGGCATGTTTGTATTTATGCATTATGAGCAGTGGCAAATTTATTTTATTAAGCTTCATTTCATTTCTTTCTTTCTGTTTTCTTTGTAATGTTGATAAATAATATGCCCTGGTCTAATAGTGGACATGCTGGGAAATCCATGCCAGGCATTTCTTGATGACTTCCTTTTTTTTGACATCTTAGAACCACTAACCAATAACCATTACCTCCACAATGGTATTTTAGTAAAATCGGTAAATATTAGTTTTCTTTTTAATCTTAGTCTTAATCTTAGCTTCAAACACTCACTCCACTCACTGGATTAAAAGAATTATCATGTATATAAAAATTATTCGTTCTTTTTGAAACAGTCAATGGTGAGTAAATGACATAATGCACCTCCTAGAGGCCAACTTGCCAGAAAAAGTCCATAGAACTCACAGTTAGAAAAAGTTTTTGAGCTATTGCCCAAAACGTGCTTTGAGCCAACCACAGTTCAGGGGCCCTGCCCCAGTTGAGGGAAATGCATACCTAGGAACACAAACCTTATATTCCATAACAGACATGTGGAGCTACAGCCATATCAAGTGTCATGTGGATTAGTGAAGCTAGGTGGCCCACCACTTAGCTGTGACTTTCTAGTGAATTCTATAAGTAATGTTTGCAGGACTATAATGTAGCAGACAAGAAACAGTTCTCAAACATCTTAAGATGGACTGCACTATAGCCCTGAACCATTTTGATGGACTGATGTTTTTAAATTAAAAACACATCTACACTGTCCATGATACTTTTCTGATTTCCCTGAGAGAACATAGAGTGATAGTGGTATAAGACCCATTCAGGAACTAAATACATTGTTATTTGGTGAGCAAGCAAGTGCGCATTTGAAGATTTATTTAGGATGTGTTGGTGTGTATTCTTTTGAGAAAGATTTTTTCTAACTTTACTTCGTAGATTCACAATTGTTAGATTCATTCCAGTGTTTCGTAAGTGTCTAGTGCTCAGTTTTTCCTACAGTCATCCTGTCACATTACAACATCAATCACACATAAGTATATGATTAACATCATGAAATGCTCATGGAAAGAATTTTTGTGAACACTATTTTCTGTGACTCTGGTATTACAATCAAAGTTTGAGAAATCCTGTTGCTAATTTTAACTGCATGTGTGTTCTACCAA
The DNA here is from genome assembly GCA_028566435.1 of Scorpiodoras heckelii. Classification (NCBI taxonomy): domain Eukaryota; kingdom Metazoa; phylum Chordata; class Actinopteri; order Siluriformes; family Doradidae; genus Scorpiodoras; species Scorpiodoras heckelii. The sequence continues at coordinate 3,222 of JAOVVH010002073.1, read as the reverse complement.
GTGAGTTGGAGCATTTTACCTCTGCAGTACAAGTGGCTGGTTCAAGATTGGAAAAAGGCCAGATCACAATTTTCGAATCTTAATTGTCCAGTTTTGGTGAACCTGTGCCCACGGACATGCTTTTCTGCTCACCATGGCTGTAAAGAGTGGTTATTTGAATGATCATAGCCACTGGACATTTTTGTTAAAACATTCAAATCAGCTCATCTGGCACCAACAACCATTTTAAAATGGTAGGCTTTCAGAATATTTTAGTTGGAATATATCTGGTTATGTGTGCAGCAGAATGATGCATATAATTAGGAATGGGCAGCTTTCCACTGCTAATGCTTTGTTTTGTGTGCATGATGTCAAATTTCTCTCATGTGCTATGCTATTTAGTTCACATAACTTGACCAGAAGCCCTAAAGAAAGTGTACAATATATGGATCACGTGTACATATCTGCCTTGTCTATGACTTGCAGAAAATGCTTTTTTAACTGAACACGAAAATCAGACCTTCAAATGATCATAGAAAAATATTTTTATATTAGAAAAATATTTTCAATATTTGTAGCTTCACTGTTAGCAAAAGACCTTGTTAAAAAGACCACTGTTAAAAATGACCTTCCCCCAGGCCATTTATTGTGCAGCAAAAGTTTCCAAACCAGCATAAACAAAAAAAATCTTCTACTTTTCACTCGAAAACAGTACTAGAAGCCCTGCAAGCTAAAGGTAGTAAGTACTTTGTTGTGACAAATTTGTCAATTATCTTTCCAAATAGCCTAGACACTGCATGAATCAGTATAAGCTTGGTAACTGCTCCTCCGATCGCCAGTGCTTCCTAATGAATTGGAATACCAGAGAGGCAGTGACCATGCTGTTTCACCGGTGGCTAGGGACATGAGGAAATTGGTTCTTTATTGTCTAACAAGCTCTCTCTGAAGATGTATGTTCTCACAGGAAAAGAGTCTCCATTAGGACCCCCATTTTCACTCTTTACTACATCAGTATGAGGCTCTTACTGCATGCAGCTGGTACCACAGTGGGACGGTGCTCCCCATCTTTCATCACACTCGATCTGTTCGACTTTGGAAAGCATTATTTAGACAGCCCTGAAGCAGTGAAAATAAGAAAGTATGGTTTGGGGGAAATGTTTTGATGAAATAATCTTTCCCTGGGTACAAGGCAGTACTCAGATGATAATGTGGTGGTGATGACCTCTGCCATTTTCTTGAAGGATTTGCAAGCTGAAATGTTTCAGTCTATTCAGGGCGTTCTAAAGGATTCAAGAATTAGACAAGTTTGTGGATATGTCTCATTACATGATAACCCAACATACAAGTCAAAAATGAATGATGAATTATGCATAGTTTTGTAATATTGCATGAAGAAGTCAAAATTAGTGTTGTCCATATCTAATACACATTATTCTTTACACATTCTTTATATGCAGCATGAAAGAAGATGAAATTGTTTCAGCAGGTATGAGTAAGAAAATATATACAAGTAAGCATTTAGAAGGCCTGTTAAAGAGAAAATGTTCTTGTCCTTTCCAACTGGTTTTATTGATTCTAATTATTTTTCTGTTAATAACAGTCATTACACTTGACTGCAGGCTTAGTATTTGCTCTTTCTGTAATCATAGCTGTAACAGCATGAGCTAAACTGAAGGCCTTTTCCTTAAAGTCATGGGTACTATTCCAGAGAAGCCAGTTCAGATTGATATATGCACAGTTTTCCTGAAAGATGTTTACTAGCCTGACTTGCCATGTCTGTAGGGATTACTGCTTTTCACTTTCTTATTTATTTAGCACTGTTTAATGTGGATCTGCTTTCTGGCTGAGCACAGGCTATGGGCTGAGAGTTTATTGATGTGTGAGAGACATACATACTCTCTCTCTCTCTCTCTCTCTCTCTCTCTCTCTCTCTCTCTCTCTCTCTCTCTCTCTATGACCTTACAATACATAGTTTAACCTTATTTAATCAAAGGATCAATCTTCTAGAGAGTTAATATATTAATTTATACTGGCAGAGTACACACTTTAGTTTACACTACAGCTTTAGTTTAAAGCTAAAACCACATCATACCAAAGGGGAACCCTCAGAGAGGGCCTAACATATTGTAAAAATAATATTTTAAAAGTGTGCAGTTTTAATGTTATTTCATCTATTCATAATTTGTCAGTAAACATCAAAACAAGTACAAATCTAAGCAACAAAATGATTCCAATCTGTATTCAATTTGTGTTGGAATGTGAAGAGTTAAATTTAAGAGACGCCCCTTTGCCTCCTCATCAGAATTTTTCCGCCCGTGCACTGGAAAGAACGATGGTGATTGGTGTGCCAGCTATAACTTTACACAGGGCCAGGCCAGTACTAATTCAGTGAGAGGTCAATTCATATTATACCTCTAAATAGGCGGGCTTTGTGTTATTGCTCATTTCTGACAGTTTCCGCCTGCTGTGGGAATACGAAGTTAGTCAAACAAGCAGTGGCTACTGGGTCATGATGGAAGCCGATAGAAAAGTTTCCTCAAGTGAGGAAGACATAATTTCAACTTTATTATCCACGCCTTTTGCTAGGTTAACTTTTAATGAGAAGTTGGAGTTAATCGGCAAAGGACGACCTACACCAGAGCTTAATTTGGTGCAAAAAACTAAGACTTTTGAGAGGCATTTCAACTCCAGCAATTATGCGCGATACAACTGGATGACAGGCTCAACTAAGAAGAGAAAGCTTTACTGTTGGAATTGATGATTTGTGATTTAGTTTGTTAGTTAGTTTAGTTTATCCAAGTCAGCCCATCGCCACCAAAATGCTTCAAGTCATCTAAAAAGGGTAAGATATTTAAAATCTTATAGGCCGCCGTGCCATCTGATTTTATTCTGGCTGCTGATACTGTTGTGAATGTGAAGGTTTATTAATGAAAAGGGCCTATATGCAAAATTACAGCGCATTTTCTGACACTTGTGTTTATGTCGTTAATGACTGCTTGTCTGTGCTGTAGTGATGTAAAGATATTATTTGTGATTTTGTTTTTTTGTGTTGTGTGTAAGAGTTTGAAACCCCAACCCGTTGTCTCCATATTTCTCTGAAGTGCACACCTAGTTTGATATGATTATTTGTTTTGTGCCATTTGTTTGTTGCATTTCTAAGGATAAACTAATGTCTATGATGCTTTAGGGAAGGACACGTTAAAGTAGATCAGGTTTTTTTTTGTTTTTTTTGGGGGGGAGGGG
>JAOVVH010002007.1:0-17275 GCA_028566435.1 Scorpiodoras heckelii | reverse complement strand
ATGTATACTTCATTTGCGTATTGCACAGCTTAATATGTATACTGCATTTGCGTATTGCACAGCTTAATATGTATACTCTATTTGCATATTGCACAGCTTAATATGTATACTCTATTTGCATATTGCACAGTTTTATATGTATACTGCATTTGCATATTGCACAGTTTAATATGTATACTGTATTTGCATATTGCACAGCTTAATATGTATACTTCATTTGCGTATTGCACAGCTTAATATGTATACTGCATTTGCGTATTGCACAGCTTAATATGTATACTTCATTTGTGTATTGCACAGCTTAATTTGTATACTGCATTTGCGTATTGTACAATTCAGTATGTAAACTGTATTTGCATACTGCACTTGCATATTGCACAGTTTAATATTGCACTATCCGCATTATTCACTACTCATATTGCTTATTTGTACACTTTAATACTGTGCTACTTATATCTGCACAGTTACTGTACATACTGCATATAAAACCCATTTACCCATAAAACCCATATAGACCTTACTGTACATACGCATGTCCTTAATAATGTAAATAACACTGTTCTTTCACTTCTGCTTAGATGCTAACTGCATTTCATTGGCTCTCTGCATGTACTCTGCACAGTAACAATAAAATTTAATCTAATCTCATCTAAGCTAAAAATAAAAACTATTTGGACAAAATGGAAGGCTGGCTCTGTTGTAAGAGACAAATTGGACACACTGGAGGTTGTGGCAGAAAAAACAGACTCTCAGTAAGCTGCTTACAGACAAGGCATCACACCCCTGCACACAACAGTGGATAAGCTGAGAAGCACATTCAGTGGAAGAGTGTAATGTGAGATCTTTTCTCCCCACTGCAATAAGACTCTACAATGAGTCACCTTACTGCAGAGACTCTACTGATCTCCTGCTATCAGAACCGTGCTGAGCTCCATCATACATCTCCATATCTATATTATATTATTATGAACTCATTTGCACTGTGTTGTTTTTACCTTACCTAGCATTGTTTGAAACCTTATCCCTGCTCTTTAGACTGACCACTGTCAATCTTTATGTATCAACAGGTTACGACCTCATACCTTTACTGTGTAATACATACTGATGCTGCTCTTCTAAATGTCTTGTATACACTTCATGTTTGTATATAGATATTCCTCATTCTGGTTACTTTATGTCTGATAGGTAACCCCCACCTTCTTATTGTGGTGCTGTGATGCTGCAATTTCCTTCAGTATAGTCTTATCTCTCTTATCTGTCTTATAAAGCAGCTGACTGGGGTAGTTTGAATATGTTTTCTAAATGTAATCAAAATATCGGTATTAAATGAACTGAGCATCTGTCCTAATGACTGTAGACATCTCTGGAGGTAGGTATAGCAGAGAGTCAACGAGAAAGAAAAAGAAAAGGAAATCAGCCACACCCACACTGTTTATGTAACATGATAGATTTCCCAGTGATACAAACTTTCCATCTAATAAAGCATATACTTTTGTATACTCTTCAGTTGTTGGCTTTCTGTCCCTGCTCTTTAATTCTCTCTGGTCTTATTGTTTCTTTTATCCAAAGAAATTGTCAGTCTGTGTAATCGGCCTGAAGAGTCATAAAATAGTAAAGCGAGTCTACATGGAGAGATTGGAAAGAATGGATTATGAACATGTCTCCACAACTGATACCATATCAGCACCAGTACCAGTGACAGTGTCCATGAGTTACTTGATGAGGCTTCAGACAAATCTGCAAGTGGTCTCACAATTAAACCGTACAGCACTCTAGCCATAATGTTTCTGTAAATTGATGAAATGTAACAAATCAGAAATCTTAGCATAAATCCACTAGTTCTGGACTAATGGAGGACTATGAGAGAAAAAAGAATGGTTGTGATGCTTTATCATTACGCTTTGACAGACAGTGAATGCTGAATAATATGAAGAGCCTTTTACATTTCAGAGGGGAAAAAGGAAGGTTTTTTTATGTGAACAAACTGCATACTAAAGTTGGGGTGTGGTTGTTGAACTTGATTGGCATTAGCTGCTCCTTGGTGGAGTATAAACCTCTGTTGCCTATTCATCTGGAAGAGAGGAGAGATTCCAGAGCACTCCTCGAAGGTGGTGAGATCATTTTGATAATCCATAATGTCCTCTGAGAACAGTATTTGTGTCCATTATAGACTCAGTAGGGATTCAAGAAATAATAGGGCCCTGCTTAGTAAAAAATAAGCACTGTGAAAAGGGTTTCTGAAAACGGGTAACATGTCAGACAGCAGGGATTTCAAGCATATGAAGGAATAAATTCATCTCATTCATTCTTAATTACACACAATAGCTACCAAACTAACCACCTCTGCATCCTTGAGAATTGCAGCTTACCTAATTTCACTGTACAACTTGGGGCACTTCTTTTAATTGCCCAGTTCATCTAACAGATGTTTTCAACTAACTGGAATCATACTCAAAAAACAAGAAGTAAGTGTGACGGTCAAAGTCTCCAGAAGAGCTGTGGCAGATTCTCTGAGACACTCAGTAAAACTTACCAGCTAATTACTGTACAGTACGATACAGAAGTCTTAGGCACATGCAAAGACTTACTGTAAAGCAAAAATGCCTTTGAAAATAATGATGTTTCTATGTAAAAGAAAACACTATAAAGTGCAGTATACAGTAATAAACTAAAGGAAGACAATATTCTGTGTCTTTTTCTTATCATATAATCTCAGCATTTGTATTCTACTCTGTCTTAAATAAAGACATGCATGAAATGGTGTGCAAAACATGGGTGAGTTGAATAACAAGTAATTATGATAGAAACCTGTTCTTTACCCATGTCTAAATTAATAATGCAACTGGAAATCCCTTTCATGTCTATTTGAAAGGGCTGGTTATCTTGCATTTCAATTGATTATCACCATTGTTTTGACTTCTGAAGATCCTCATCATGACAATCATACCAGTGTCTGCAAGTCCCAAACTCCCATTATCCTAAGTCCAAGTCTTCTAATCCAGAGCCTATCCCTGCTCATAGTTACCTGATTACTAATAACACTCACATGTTTACAATCACATTAATCCTTTTAAATAACGCAGCTCTCGGTGCTACTTTGTGAAGTCTCGCTCCAGATTTGTGTCTCTGGGGAGACCAAGCCTTTGTTGTCTGCCTGCATTTTGACCTTAACCTGCTTCACGTTATTGATTTGTCTCATTTAGGCCCATCACATGAGCAGTAGCCTGTCTCTGATTTTTGCCTAGTGAAGGTACTGTTTCATATAAGCAATTAAATAGCAGACATTTTTTAATGCTTCATGGTTAGAAAACATTCATGGTTAGTTCATGACTATATAAAGAAGACAATCTGATGTTGTTATGTTTTGTTTCACGCTGGCACATCACATTACCACTTTAGACTAGTGCTGCAGACTATGTGCAGATGAGATACTTCAGTTTTGGTTTTGAAGCATAGAATAAACACATACGTACTTCTTTGTCCATTTGCCAGTTCATGGGTGACTTTTCTTTTTTTCTACTTACAAGCCCCATATCATCATCTCACTAAACAGAACATAGATGGTAAGTGAAATGAAAAGTCTATAAAAATCTTTTTTTTTTTAAAAAAAGCTTTCACTTTTTGACTTAATGTTTCTAGCCCTATAGCTATACTCTTGTCAGATACCTAGGGTTAAATCATGACAGAAGATCTGCTCCAGAAGAGAAGCTGGTTTATATTTATTGGTGAACTAGAACCATTTTAATCAGTTTGGTCCACTAGTATATTTTGCTCAGTCCTCCACTGAACTAGGTTTGTCTGCTACAGAAAAAACAGAAGACCTGTGTACTCTTGATATAGAGTATAATGGAGCTGAATATTAGAATTGAGTATAATAATAAGAGTAACAATTATTGCTATAATTAGATCAACAGTTTCTTTACTCAGCATGCTTAAATGAATAATGCAGCTAAGAGCCCAGGACCTTTTGTGTGACATTTCATGTTTCAAGATGGTTGAGTCATCTTGCATTTCAAACACTAATCATTATATCGACTTCTGAAGTTCTACATCATGTCAGATTGCTCAAAAACGTGTTTGTATCATTGGTTGATTTAGTCATGATCATTTTTCTTTGTTGAATTTGTAATAATGGTAACATTTATTATTAATATTTTTAGATAGAACCAATTTGTTTACTTACCCTGTTTAGGTAATTAATGCAACTGAGATGCCAGGACCTTTCATTTGACATTTCACATTTGCATTTCAAGTGATAAATCACCATTACTCTGACTTTGGAAGCTCGTTATCATGACAAATTGCTTAAAAGGTATTCCTATCTGTGTTGAGCTCACAAATACCAGTTGAAAACTAGAATAATTCAGTACAATAATTATAGCTAGTAAATTTCTGTTACTAAAATAAGCTAAAAGGCAGCTAAGACTTGCATAATAATTCACACTGTCATCCTCTGTTTCAGTGGGCATTGCCACCTTGAGCATGGATCACTGTTTGTATGAAATTTTGCACGTTCTCCCCATGTCCTTATGTCCATTTACTTATTTATTTATTTTTTACTATATAGCACTCAGTTAAAGAAAGGATTATTTATTATCATACTATCCCGTGTCAGCCAAATAAGGATGGGGTTTTTTTTTGTGTCTGGTTCCTCTCAAGGTTTCTTCCTCTTAACTTCTGAGGGACTTTTTCCTTGCCACTGTCAGCATCGGCTTGCTCATTTGGGATAACAGTCAGTTATTATCTTAACCACTTATTCCTTTCCCCAGGGTCACGGGAGAGCCGGTGCCTAGCCGGTGGCATAGGGCGCAAGGCAGGATAAACCCTATACAGGGCACCAATCCATCGTAGGATGGATTAACACACACACACACACACACTCACACACACACTCATACACTAGGGGCACTTTAGAGACACCAATTAACCTAATATGCATGTCTTTGGACTGTGGGAGGAAACCGGAGTACCTGGAGGAAACCCACGCAGACACGGGGAGGACATGCAGACTCCACATAGAAAGGGCCCAGACCACTCCACCCGGGGATTAAACCCGGGACCTTCTTGCTGTGAGGCGACAGGCTACCGACTGTGCTACCGTGCCGCCCTATTTGGGATAATGGTGAGGGTTAAAACCTATAAATTATGTCTGGATTTTATGTCTTTGTAAAGCCGCTTTAGGACAATGTCCACTGTTAAAAGCACTTTAGAACTAAAATTGAATTGAATTGAATTGGATGACCTTGTAAGTTTTCTCTCTGGGTTTTCTGGTTTCCTCCCACCTCCCAAAAATATACATACAGATGGATAGGCTACCCTAAATTACCCCTAAACAGGGTATGAATGTGTGTGCATCCACACTATCCATAGGGACTAGTGTCCCATCCTCATGCCCACTGTCCCCAGGATAGCCTCTGGATCCACCACCACCCAAAGAAAATGAGGAATAGGCTAATTCCTGTTTTTGCTCTGCATACCAACACGCTGGATTTGATGACTACACAGTTACTGTCTGATTTAACTCAAGGGTATATCCATATTGGGTAAACCGTGTTGGAATTGCAGACCTTGAACATAAAGTCCTACCATTTTAGGAGACCAAAAGTATTTAGTTAGTTGTCTGCCCACTTAGCTTTGGTCAGTAGTAGTGATATTCTTTCATCAGTGCATAAAATGTAAAATGTTTCATCTTGGTTGTACATGTGGTATTTGCATCTGGAATCTGTTGCTGACATCTTTAAACGTCTGAAAAAATCAATGTGAAACCTAGACAAGCTCTCAGGTTTGTCAGAATCAAAGGTTTGGATCATTGTCAGGAAAGGCACTGGTGCACTGGAGATTTTAGCAAAACCAGACAACCTGCCAGACCAGAAAAGATCACAGAATAAGATTCTTTTGAATATGAGCGGAAATGGGTTGAATAAATTAAGAACATTCTCCAGGATTTAGATTTAGATGTGTCAGAAAATGCCATGAAGGGAAGAGCATGCCAGAAAAAGCCCGTAGGCTTTATTACATAATAAAAATGAGAGTAATAAAAATAAACCACAAGTACAGAAAGACTAGGTTAAAGTTTATATATGATTAGCCCTCATCCAGCTTGCTAATTTATTAATATGCATTGGATAAATCATTTATGAAGCAACACTGTAGGATTTATGCAAATGTTATGCTACCAAATATTTTCATAGTTATGTGGTTAGTTACGTGTTTTCACATGGAAGTGAGAAGAACTATGATATATTATACTTAGTAGTGGGTTGATTATTCACTTGGTTTTTATTAACAACAATTTTTTAAAGCACTAACCAATTGTCTAAGAAGTGTCCATCTGTTGCCTTACCTTTTGGGTACTATAGTTACTATTTATTCTCTATGTACAGTATGTACGTAGGGTGTAATGGTATATTTGCATTCAATATGCTAGTTATATATGTGACTGTAGTTCTATACTAACCACCAGTGCCAGTGAATATCATCTGGATACTTTGTGCACATGCATACAGGAATGTCATAAAGTTAATGGCATATTAGAATATACAGTAAAGCAACAGTCAAATGTGTCAAGGATCTTACTTTTTTCAACAATGTTTTTGTTGATTTTTTATTTTTTTAAGTTTTTACAGTGGTGCTTGAAAGTTTGTGAACCCTTTGGAATTGTCTATATTTCTGCAAAAAATTGATATAAACTTCATCAGATTTTCACACAAGTCCTAAAAGTATATAAAGAGAACCAAATCAAACAAATGACACAAAAAATATTACATTTAGTCATTTATTTATTGAAGAAAATGGTCTAATATCATATATCTGGGAGTGGCAAAAGTATGGGAACCTTTGCATTTAGTATCTGGTGTGACCCCCTTGTGCAGCAGTAACTGCAACTAAATGTGTCCAGTAATTGTTGACTAGTCCTGCACATCAGCTTGGAGGAGTTATAGCTTCAACTCTGTTATGTTGGTGGGTTTCCTCCTATGAACTGCTCACTTTATGTCCTTACACAACATTTCTGTTGGATTAAGGTCAGGACTTTAATTTGGCCATTTACAAACTTGAACTTTACTCTTCTTTAACTATTCTATGGTAGAATGACTTGTGTTCTTAGTCTCGTTCACTTGCTGCATGACCCACGTTCTCTTGAGGTTCAGCTCACAGACAGATGTCCGGACATTTTCCTTTAGAATTTGTTGGTATAATTCTAAATTCATTGTTCCATTAATGATGGCAAGCCATCCTGTCCCAGATTCAGCAAAACAGGCCCAGACCATGATACTACCACCACCGTGTTTCACAGATGGGATGAGGTTTTTATGCTGGAATGCAGTGTTTTCCTTTTTCCAAACATAATGCTTCTCATTTAAACCAAAAAGTTCTAGGGTAAAAGTTTTCATCTCATCCATCCGCAAAACATTGTTCCAGTATCCTTCTGGCTTGTCCATGTGATCTTTAGCAAATTACAGATAGGCAGCAATGTTCTTTTTAGGGAGCAGTGACTTTCTCATTGCAACCCTGCCATGCACACCATTGCTGTTCAGTGTTCTCCTGATGGTAGATGCATATTAGCCAGTGTGAGCAAAGTCTTTAGTTGCTTAGAAGTTACCTTAGGTTCCTTTGTGACATCACAGACTATTACACACCTTGATCTTGGTGTGATCTTTGTCGGTCTACCACTCCTAGGGATGGTAATAATGCTCTTGAATTTCCTCCATTTGTACACAATCAGTCTGACTGTGGATTGGTGGAGTCCAAACTCTTTGAGATGGTTTTGTAACTTTTTCCATCCTAATGAGCATCAACAACTCTTCTTTTGAGGTCTTCATGAATCTCTTTTGTTTGTGCCATTAAACACTTCCACAAATACACATTGTGAAGATCAGACTTTGCTAGATCCCTGTTCTTTAAATAAAACAGGTCGCCCACTCACACCTGATTTTCATCCCACTGATCGAAAACACCTGACTCTAATTTCACCTTCAGATGACCTGCTAAGCCTAAAGGTTCGCATACTTTTGCCACTCAATAAATCAATGACCAAGTCTAATATTTTTGTCTCATTTGTTTGATTTGGTTCTCTTTAGGACTTGTGTGAAAATCCGATGACAGTTTAAGTCAAATTTATGCAGTCATATTAACAATTCCAAAGCGTTCACAAACGTTCAAGCATCACTGTACATTAACCAACCATCTTTCCTTGTTACCATAACACAGATTACCTGCTGAATGACAAAGAAACATTGATTGTCTGGTGTTCACATCTCAAGAGCATGCAAGGGTAGTGCATTGAATAACAATGCCTGTCCTCAACAAGCAAGGGCAGACTGGGACATGAAAATAGGCATCCTGTAGAGCCACTGACACAAAACAGTCCTGCATTTGCAGAACATAAATTATATCTGATGGCCTTAACGTATGATGGACAGGGCTTTTAGGAGCTAGTTCCCTCTTACATTAAGAAGAGAGCAGAAATCATTGTGATTCTTCTGAATGAGGAACAATTCTTTGTTCTGAAATATGTGGTCTACATTTGTTTTTGCACACAAGAAGCGACAAACTTCTTAAGAATCCTAGAAACATGTCCTTCTGCTTAAACACATAACATACATATTTTGAAATGTATTACAACAACATAAAAAAAGACAAGGGCATAGACACCTCTGGTAATATTTGCTAGGAACAGAAGTGGATACTATATGCAGATACTGTAAAAAAGAACAATAAATTGCAGAGAGGAGAAAGTTGTACAGACAAATATTGCAAACAAACGTTAATGCATCTTGAACATAAAACTAAAGTACATAGTAATCGTCTTCTCATTTATTACACTGGTGTGAAACACTATGTACAGATTTTACAACTTTATGTATTGAAGTAGACTATGTGTCAGTTGAATTAATGAATTTCATGCCCTCAGATATGTAGTACATAAAATGTCTGTCACATCACAATATTTGAAAAACCTTCAACTGGTACTACTTTGTGGCATTATGCGCTCATTGATTGATGTCAAATCCAATTCAGTAAGCAGAAATGTTCTGTCACTGTTTAGTTACTCATGGACTTTGTTCAATCACTCTGTGATTTTCTACTTAAAAACAAGTTGAATCATTTGTACATAGCATACAAACAAGCACAGTCCGCTGGACCATCTGGACCAGAGCTCATACCAAAAGTGTCACCCTAAGGCATACATTTCTAAATGTGTTTATATTTAACAAATAGAATTAAGTTCATCATTGAAAACACTGAAAATCTTTTCTTCGTCCTTTTGACTGTTATATAAAGCTTCAAGTGTATGTACAAATTACAGATTTCAGTTTTTATTGTGTTTTAAGAAAGTGTCCCTTTCTGGAAATGGGGTTTGTAATAATAATGTTTACACACAGTGGAAAATAAGCCTGACATATGCATTAAGGATGCACACGAGTGAGACAGGAAGGGAACTATCAATCAGTCCAGTAACCCACAATGTATGATGAATTTCCAAGAGGAGGCCCCACTTAGAATACAGATGTGGTCAAAACATTTTGTAAACAGTCACACACACACACACACACACATATATTACACACATATATGAGTGCTTCACCATTCCCAAAACAGAGCGAGAAATTACATATGCCATATGGATGACAAGGTCAAGAGGTAATGCTGGAAGGAATGTAACATATACATGGATGACACACAGACCACCGGCAAAATGTTTTGGAGTGGATTTAACATTCCTGTTACACTCAAAGGTTATGAACATTTCTGCATGTGACTTAAGAATCGTCTCTGAAATGTGTCAGGTTAACTAATGTAGTGCTCTATTTGGCTAGTCTTATCAGTAAATATTATGAACAGCTGAATAATATGAACATTACTAGTCAGTTGAACAATGATCCCTTTTACAAGGTGCTCACCTGAAGAAAATAAATGATTAAGGAGCTTGGAATAGATTGACTCAATTTACAAATTCAGCAGCAGGCAAGTGAACAAGGACGAGCTTTTGGGTATGGTTTGTTTTGTTTGTTAAAACAGGGAAATAAAAGTCTTAAAAGACGTTATACTGATTTAGCCAAAATTAAGGCTAAATTTAGCCAAAATTAAGACAAAACGTGTAATCTTTGATGCACTACATTAAGTATTTTACTTTGAGCTTTCATAATATACATTCCACTTGGTAATTTGATTAATTGATTTAATTCAGTTCTTTGAATGTTATTATTATTATGTATATGTTTAATATACAAGGTCTGTCCGGAAAGTAATGGGAATGTGTTTTAATCTTGGGGAACAAGAAGAAATCACACGGATCCACATAGGGGCTGTAGGGTGGATCTGGAACGACTGGAATCTTTTTTTTTTTTCAGCCAAAAAATCTCTAACAGCCAGTGAAGTGTGACTTTGTCATGATTGAGGATCCAAAATTTAGGCCAGAGAACACACATTAACATTAGCTAAGTAGCTAAAGGATGGATCTTCTGAATTTTCTACTATCACAACTCATATTTAACTAATACAAAAACTATGTTTCAAACAAATGTAATAGTGTTATGTGTGTTAATGTGACAGTTTAGTGTATACATCTTCACTGTCAGAACAGTGGTATTTGAAAACACACACACACACAAACACAAATTATATCAGCAATAGATAATTACATGCTCAAGGTCACAAACACTTGTGCCGTGTGCCAAATTTCATGCAGATTTATGGTAGGTTACTGGTCCTGTACACATTCATGATCATATCTTGTATACTTCTAAGGGAGAGTTTAATCATGACAGATGGTGTGTAGTTCAATTGACAATATCCAAGCTGCAAAGCACTCATATGTTCCATGCATACCACTGGTGCAAACATCTCCCTTAGAAGGCTATAAGATATATAAGATTCCTCACATCCCCTGAATGGAACCAAGCAGGAACTCTTAACTATTAAGCTGGCCCTCCAGGAGTGAAGACATTGGCTGAAAGGAACCTCCATCACTTCACTGTATACAGTACAGTGACCATAGGAATTTAGCATGTAGCTTATCTCACCAGGTAAGCCAGATAGGTTCATTTCTTTACCAAATTCTCATTTACTATTTTCTACTGATAAGAATCCAAGAATGCGAAAGCTGATGCCCTTTCCAGAGTTCCAACTGACCCAGCATGCACCTGGACAATCAGTTCTTTGACTTACATTTCCAGTTCACGTCCTGGACCCATATTCGCAAAGCATCTTAATACTAAAAGTAGCTCCTAAACTGTTAATTTAGGCGAACCTCCTATAAATAATGGACATGTCAGTATGAATTTTGTGGCTCCTAATTTTTTTTGACTGACACTCTGTGCATACCTGGAATTAACATGTATCTTGTGTGATCAGGTTGCAAGTGGACAGCTCTAAAGATCTAAAGTCAGTTCACACCTGGCATTAGAATGCATCTCGACATGTCTTGAGTGATCAGATCTAACTACTCTGCTCTTTATGTAAATAAACACTCAAATCATTTACATTTGCAAAGACCAAATACACTGATCAGGCATAACATTATGACCAACTCCTTTTCTCTACACTCATTGTCCATTTTATCAGTTCCACTTACCATATACACAACACACACTAACAAATCACCACATCAGTGTCACTGCAGTGCTGAGAATGATCCACCCCCCAAATAGTACCTGATCTGTGCTGGTCCTTTGGGGATCTAACAAAGTACAGAGAGAAACAGATGGACTACAGTCTGTAATTTTAGAAGTACAAAGTGTATCTATATGGTAAGTGGAACGGAGAAAATGGACAGTGAGTGTAGAGAAAGGAGGTGGTCAGAGGTCAGTTCTTGTTGTTTTTAACCAGCAGGAGGCGGCAATGCACGTCCCGTAGTCTACTGGAAATTTAAAAACAGTAAGGAGAAACAATACAGTATCTGAACAATACAGAAATCAAAACAAAAGATCACTTTAGTATGGTGCTGTTGGCGTGCTACTTCCAGTTAAGTAGTGGATGCCCGTTGAGTTGTGCTCCTTCAGTGTGGTCCAGGACATATTCGCATACACACTGCTAAAGAATTAAGCCATATGTGAGGTAATAGAACATCTCCAAATGTGGTCTGAACGATCAGATCTCAGGGCATCTTCGAGACACATTTGACCCCGTTCACACCTGTACTTAATGGTGGTCTTTTGCGATCTGATCACCCAGGATGCATGTTAATGCTTGAATGAATGGGGCCTAAGAGTAATTCCCTTAGTGCTAAAAGTAGCACCTAAGTCTGGGAGAACTTAGAAGTAGTCAAGAAGACTCCTAACTCATTAAGACCAACTCACAAAGAATAGGAAAAATGGCTACTGTCATTCCACATGGCAATGTTTTGGAAACAATGTTAAATGGCACTGAATTACATGAAAGATAACACCTCAATCATGAGGGAATAATGATTAGTTGTGGAGCTTGTGAGGCGATGCAACAATATCTCCAACCAACCGAAACAACCCATTCAGTGCCAAAATTAAGTGTTTCACAAGTCTGCACTATTTAGCATCAAGAAAAATGCAACTTTGCAATGCGTACAACTTGAGGATGTCCTATTGAGTTAATTGAATGTATATATTTTGATGAAAATTACATTATCCTCAGGACTACACAAACATGTTATCATACAGATGCATTTCGAAATGTGTAATACTTTTGAAAATTGCACCTAGTCTTTTATTATTAAATTTGTATGTGTCACATCTCTGTCTGCTACTCTCAACCCTCAACCACAGGACTCCACTTCCCAGGATTGTTTGCTATCCTGTTGCTGACTTTGCCTGATTCCTGTTTTGTGCCTACTTGTATGATCTTGGATATCCTGTTGCTCACCTGACCCTTGCCTGTTTCTTGATTTTATGTTGAACTTTGTATTGGATTTGGTAATAGACTATTTATTGTATCTGCATTTGCATCTGCTTCCGCCTACCCACCGTGACAAAATACTTAGCTATGAAATGGATGCAACAGATGGACAGGATATTACTTGGGTGCTAACATTTTAAGAACACCTAGTCAGGGAACATGGCCAGCGTATCAAGCTCCACGAATCATAGATGGCGACGCCCACTAGCAACACCACCAACCCCATGCTTCCGCCGGTTGCTTAAGATGACAAATACGGTTGTGCTCAAAATAATAGCAGTGTGTTTAAAAAAGTGAGTAAAGCTCAAAATTCTTATAATAGCTTGTATTTTCATACACGAAAATGCAGTGAGAACACTGCATATTCTATTCCAAATCAAAACATGAATTAAAATTTATCAAATTTGTTATTACTTATAGCAATAATATTAGGCTGTTCAAAAAATCGTAGTGTCTGTGTTTTTCTTTACAAGCTCAAACATTTACTGTACAAACTGAAAATTGCTTGAATATGTAGCTTTCATGTGAATCACTCAACTAATATTTAGTTGTATAACCAGTACTGTATCGAATGGAGTCGACCAACTTCTGGCACCTGTGAACAGGTTTTCCAGCCCAGGACGATTGGACTACATTCCACAATTCCTCTGCATTTCTTGGTTTTACCACATAAACAGCATTTTTGATGTCACCCCACAAGTTTTCTATTGGATTAGGGTCCATAGATTGGGCTGGCCACTCCATAACATTAATCTTGTTGGTCTGGAACCAAGATGTTTCACACTTACTGGTGTGTTTGAGGTCACTGTCTTGTTGAAACACCCATTTCAAGGTCATTTCCTCTTCGGTATGAGGCACCATGACCTCTTCAAGTATTTTGATGTTTTCAAACTGATTCATGATCTCTGGTATGTGACAAATAGGTCCGACACCATAGTATGAAAAACACCCCATATCACGATGCTTGCACCACCATGCTTCATTGTCTTCACAGAGTACTGTGGCTTGAATTCAGTGTTTGGGGGTCATCTGACGAACTGTTTGCGGCCCCTAGACCCAAAAAGAACAATCTTGCTTTCATCAGTCCACAAAATGTTGTGCCATTTCTCTTTAGGGCAGTCGATGTGTTCTTTGGCAAATTGTAACCTCTTTATCACATCACTTTTGTGACACTGGGACTTTGCAGGAGCTTCTTTCCGATAGTTTGGCTTCACATAGGCATCTTCTAATTGTTACAGTACTGACAGGTCACTTCAGACCTTCTTTGATCTCCCTGGAGCTGAGTCTTTGCCATTTTGGCTATTCTTTGATCCATTCAAATGGTAATTCGAATATGTGAGTTTTTGACCTCTCTCCTTATGGGAAATCCATTGAAGAGCAACTTCTTGAAATCCGACAGAGCCCACACCCTGCTGTGGTGGTAAGTTGTGACTGGAATGAAACAGCGTTAAAAGCAGTATATCGACATGGTCTCAATCCTGACCTGGTTATTGCCTGCAAGGATGAAAGTGCCTCCCTTGATGAGCTCACTGACCTCTCTATCCATCTAGACATCTTGTTAAGAAACCACAAAGCTCCCCAAGTCATCCCCAGCGCCACTCCCATCCTTCCACTACCTGAACCTATGCAACCCAGAAGAACCCGAATCAGTGCTGAGGAGAGAGAGACATGCAGATGAGAGCGGTTGTGCTTTTACTGTGGAGAAGCCATACATACCATCACTATATGCCTGAAGCAAGAGGGGAAAGAGATTTGGTTGAGTCTTCAACAAAAGGCCTTTCCTATCCTCTCAGTCATTTTCTCCCTATGTTTTGATAAAACACTTTAGTTTTCAAAGTAGCACCTTTTGACCTGAAATCACTTGAATTTCATGCATAATATAACATACACCCTGTTGTCAAAAAAATGTCGTTTTTTAAACTGATTTACTTTATCCACCCTGAATTAGATGGTTCTCCTACAAATATACCAAAATGTTTTATTCCTATGTGCATTTTAGCCCTATACATTTAAGGTTATCAGTCATCTATTAAAAAAATGCAACATGCAGCTTGCCAGGTTATAGCGAAAACACAAAATCCTCTGTCCTGTAAATATCCTGTAGATTTTCTTATTAATGTAGGTGTTGATTAGTTCTCTCAATCGGTTTAGAAATCAACCAATCGAATAATCAACTAATCAGCTAATCAACCAATTTTTCTTAAATAATGTTAAAATAATTGTAACTGTGTGACTATGTGCATTGAAAAAAAGTGGTGTTGAAATACAGTTTGTGATCAACAACAACAACCACCAAGTTATGGTGAATTTTGCTACAAACTCTTTACAGCTTTGGAACAGAAAGATCCAGCTCTTCTAAGTGCAGTTATTAAACTCCACCCACTATGACTGCCCTACTTACCTCCAGGAGGTCTTCTCTCTGGCAGAATTTAGTTTCACAGTGGATGGACATTCTGCAGGAGAAATTTTCCAGGTTTGAACATGCCTGCCATAAACTAATCTCCTGCAAAGCTGATTTCATTGAAGAGAGCTGGACTTTCTCTCTCTCTCTCTATTTCTCTCTCATAATGCACTCATTGTGTACAGGGGATAAGTTGGTATTTAAGAATTGGACAAGTCCTACCTTTTTCATGGATGTGAACAGTATAGGAATAGTGCTTTCAGAAACAAATTTTTAGGTATGCCAATTAAGAGTAATATGTTTATGTAGGAAATTACTCCAGTCCATATACAAATCCCATTTCCAGAAAAGCTGGGAAACTTTCTAAAAAAGGCAGTAGAAACTAAAAACTGTTGTCACTGGTAAAACTTACTGTATTTTGTTAATATAAAAAATAGAATGTGATGCCTGTAACACAATCAAAATATGTTGGGACAGAGGCAAATTAAGACAAGTAATACAAGTAAAACTGTTCTGGAAGGTTCCACAATTAGCAGTCTAGCTGGTAGCAGGTGAGGTCTTCAAGATTAAGTATAAATGGAGCATCTACCAAAGGCTTAGACTTTGCAATCAAGGATGGGTCATAGTTCACTACTTTGTGCCAGTGTCATGAGAGAATTGTCAGTCAGTTCAAATACAATATTTCTCAGCAAAAGATTGCAAAGAATTTAGGTCTTTCACTATCTATAGTTCATAATATCATGAAAAGATTCAGGGAGTCAGGGGAAATCTTGGTGGGTGAAGACCAAGGGCGGAAACTGTTGCTGAATGTTCGTGACCATAGAGCCCTAAGGTGGTAGTGTTTAAGAAACCGTCACGATAACATGGAGGACATAGCCACATGGGCTCAGGAGTACTTTGGAAAACCATTGTCACTTAACACAGTCTGCTGCTGCAGTAGTATTATGCAGTATTATGCAAAAAGGAAGCCATATATTCATTTTGCACTGAAATACTGGTGAGTTCTCTGGGCCCAAAGTCATCTGAGATGGATCAAAAGACAGTGGAAATGTGCCCTGTGGGCAGACAAGTTTATAACTGTTTATGCATGCATTTTTACAGATTTTATTAGCCATCTAGCTAACATCAGCCGAACTGGGAGTGTTTCTAAGAATATTTATAAATCATATTCAAGTGTTCATAGTCTTCACTGGCACTGTTGGTCATCTAGCTATTAAGAGCTAACCCTGATGTGATTTCTGTAAGAATCTTTATGTCTTATTCATAAATGTTTATTATATTCAGTGGTAACATTAGCTGACATGAGCTAACCTGACAGGATTTCTGTGATATTCACTCTTAATGTTACCTGGCTAAAGGCTGATTTATTCTTCTTGTGCGCAATTCATCAGGACATCATGCACTGACACTTCAAAATGGTGAAGTATTTATACTGGCATGTAAGGTAAGCATGTCTTCTGTGAGGCGCTGTTGCATGAAACACACCAGAAGTAGAGTCAACAAACAATGCTAGTTCTGTGATTCACTGTAAGAATAATAAACAGATGATAACATTGGCATAATGTTTAAAGTAAAGTTTTGAAACAAAATCGCTGCGGAAAAAGAAATTTCACATAATTAATTATAAACCAAAATCAGCTAGATGGTTAACGTAAGTCAACCTGATGGGATTTCTGAGATGGACATCCTACTTTTGAGGTCATATTATTTTAAATATTAGTATACTTTTTTAAAATGTAAGTAATGTAAGTATTATTTTAATACTCAGCTACGTGTGTAGTGTCCTCAAGCGCAGAGTTCGTTTGAGCAGCTTCTTTTATGGTGGGCTTGTGATAAGCAGCATAAAGTGCTGAAGCAATTTCCATGTACAAGATGCACTTGCACATAAAAATGACTCCGGCTCTGAGCTCAGGTCTCAGCACAAAGAATACAAACACACACGCACACACACACACACACACACACACACACACACACACACACACACACACACACACACACACA
>JAOVVH010001947.1:0-10694 GCA_028566435.1 Scorpiodoras heckelii | reverse complement strand
TTCCACCAGAACTAATACTAATACTAATAAATTATTGTGGTCTAAAACCAGGTGTTTCAGTTTCATTGTCCAACCCCGTATATATATATTCAATTCAAATCAATTTTATTTCTAAAGTGCCTTTAACAATGGACATTGTCCCAAAGCAGCTTTACGAAGACAAAAAAAATAACAAACAGAATTCATAGGTTTTATATATATATATATATATACCGATCAGCCATAACGTTAAAATCACCTCCTTCTATCTGCATACTTTGATAGCCCCTTTTTCCCTGTTCTTCAGTGGTCAGGACCCCCACAGGATCACCAGAGAACAGGTACTATTTGGGTGCTGGATCATTCTCAGCACTGCAGTAACACTGACATGGGGGTGGTGTGTTAGTGTGTGTAGTGCTGGTAGAATTTAATCAGACACTGCAGTGCTGCTGAAGTGTTTAACCACTCTGTTCACTCACTGTCCACGCTATTAGACATACCTACCTAGTTGCGCCACCCTGTAGATGTAAAGTCAGAGACAGTAACTCATCTGTTGCTACACAGTTTGTGTTAGAAATCCTCTAATCCTTTGTCATTGGTCACAAGATTCTACCCACAGGTCTCTGTTGTCTGGATTTCTTTGGTTGGTGGACTATTCTCAGTCCAGCAGTGACACTGAGGGGTTTAAAAACTCCAGCAGCACTGCTGTGTCTGATCCAATCCTACCAGCACAACACACACTAACACACCACCACTGCATCAGAGTCACTGCCATGCTGACAATCATCCACCACCCAAATAATACCTGCTCTGTGGTGGTCCTGTGGGGGTCCGGACCACTGAAGAACAGTACAAAAGGGGGTTAACAAGAAAAACAGATGGACTACAGTCTATCTGTAATGAAGCTGATAAAATGGACAAAGAGTGTAGATACAAGGAAGTTGTTTTAACGTTATGGCTGATCAGTGTATATACAATGTATATATGGTGTAGAAATCGGTGTAGAAATCTGCGTATAAATCGGTATATACACGGATCAAACATAACATTATGACCACTTGCCTAATATTATGTAGGCCCCCCTTTTGCTGCCAAAACAGCCCTGACCCTTCAAGGCATGGGCTCCACTAGAACTCTGAAGGTGTGCTGTGGTATCTGGCACCAAGACATCAGCAGCAGATCCTTTAAGTCCTGTAAGTTGGACTTGTTTGTCCAGCACATTCCACAGATGCTCGATTGCATTGAGATCTGGGTAAAAGCAACACCTCAAACTCATTGTTTTGTTCCTCAAACCATTTCTGAATCATGCACCAGGGTGCATTATCCTGCTGAAAGAGGCCACTGCCATCAGGGAATACCGTTTCCATGAAAGGGTGTATATGGTCTGTAACAATGCTTAGGTAGGTAGCGTGTGTCAAAGTAATATCCACATGGATGTCAGGACCCAAGGTTTCCCAGCAGAACATTGCCCAAAGCATCATGCTGCCTCCACCGGCTTGCCTTCTTCCCATAGTACATCCGGTGCCATGTGTTCCCCAGGTAAGCGATGCACACACACCCGGCCATCCACGTGATGTAAAAGAAAATGTGATTCATTACACCAGGCCACCTTCTTCCATTGCTTCCATTGGTCTAGTTCTGATGCGCACATGCCCATTGTTGGCACTTTCGGCGGTGGACAGGGCTCAGCATGGGCACCCTAACTAGTCTGTGACTATGCAGACCCATATGCAACAAACTCCAATGCACTGTGTATTCTGACACCTTTCTATCAGAACCAGCATTAACGTCTTCAGGAATTTGAGCTACAGTAGCTCATCTGTTGGATCGAACTGCACGGGCCAGCCTTCGCTCCCCACCTGCATCAATGAGCCTTGGCCAACCATGATCCTGTCGCCGGTTCACCACTGTTCCTTCCTTGGACCACTTTTGATAGATACTGACAACTGCAGATTGGGAACCCCACAAGAACCGTAGTTTTGGAGATGCTCCGACCCAGTCATCTAGCCATCACAATTTGGCCCTTGTCAAACTCTTAAAATCCTTATGCTTGCCTATTTTTCCTGCTTCCAACACATTAACCTTGAGGACAAAATGTTCACTTGCTGCCTAATATATCCCACCCACCAACAGGTGCCATGATGAAGAGATAATCAGTGTTATTCACTTCACATATGGTGTTGTGGGCACTGGATTATGACAGTTCATGGTAATGCCGTTCTGATTTTGTAATGCTACAGTGACTTTTGAGCAACTAATGGAGTGAGTGTTAGCTGGTTTACCCAAGAACTAGTGCACTGTGTACCTGGACGATGTGTTAGTTCATGCTCCTAGTTTTGAGGACACAGTGCAGCACATAGAGTCAACAAACCTCTGGCTGCATCCAGGGAAGTGTAATCTGTTTTAGTGCCTAGTGAAAGTTTTTGGGAAACATAGTGAGAGGAGCTGGTGTAGAGACTGACGCAGAAAATGATTGTGCCATGAGAGCTCTGAGCAGAGATTTCTTGGGCTGGCATCATACTACCGTCAGTTTGTGCATGGCTTTGCACAGATTGCCACCCTGCTTAAACTGGGAGTTTAAATGGGATGAAGCCACTGACTGCGCTTTCATGTTGACTTGAGAGAGCTTTTGTAGCACACCAGTATTAACATTCCCTATACCAGAGAATTACAAGGGCATCGGTGCTGTTCTTTCACAAGTCCAGGACAAAGTGGAGAAAGTCATCACTTTCTACAGCTGGCATTTGAGTAAGCCAGAGTGGAATTATTGTGTCAGTCAAAAAGAACTGTCAGCCATGGTGGCCACGCTGCAGCATTTCCGACCCTACTTTTAAGGGTTCACTTCAAGCTCCACACAGATCATGAATCACTTACCTGGCTTATGCAGTTTAAAGAGCCAGAGAGTCAAGTGGCAAGATGGATTTCAGTGCTACAAGTGTACGAGTTCACTATTCAGCATTGCTGAGAGCATCACCACAGCAACGCTGATGCTCTGTCACTGTGCACATGTGGAACAGAGGACTGCAATCATTGTATGCACCTGTAGGAGTATTGCGCAGCAGCCACAGCGGTACCTGCTGACATGTTTTTGGATACTTTGGGTCCCAATGACTTCTGCAAAGCACAAGGTAAGGATGTTGAGATTTTTTGGGCACTTGGCTGTAATCTGGTAAAAAGCCAGACTGGGTAGACACAACACCGCATGGGCCCACCACAAAAGCTTTGTGAGCTGACTGGGATGGGCTTAAAGTCAAAGATGAACTGTTGTATAGAGTGTGGGAAGAGCAAGTCCCTGGGAAAACGGTGTGGCAGCTGGTGGTGCTGTGCAGCCTACAAGTCAGAGTGCTAGTAGAGGTGCATGGAGCTGATGAGGAAGACATCCCCAGCAGTAAATTTGTTCAGAAACTGCATCAGTGCTTCCACACAAGAAAGAACCCAAGGGGCTGGGAGCGACACCATTGGGTTGAGATCAGTGAAAGGAACTCTTAATGCTTCAGCATACCAAGAGATTTTGGACAATTTCATGCTCCCAAGTTTGTGGGAACAGTTTGGGGATGGCCCCTTCCTGTTAAAACATGACTGTACACCAGTGCACAAAGCAAGGTCCATAAAAACATGGATGAGTGAGTTTGGTGTGGAAGAACTTGACTAGCCTGCACAGAGTCCTGACCTCAACCTGAGAGAACACCTTAGGGATGAATTAGAGAGGAGACTGTGAGTCAGGCCTTCTCGTCCCACATCAGTGTCTGACCTCACAAATGTGCTTCTGGAAGAATGGTTAAAAATACCCATAAACCCACTCCTAAACCTTGTGGTTTCTTCCCAGAAGAGTTGAAACTGGTATAGTTGTAAAGGGTGGGCTGACATCATATTAAACCCTATGGATTAAGAATGGGATGTCACTCAATTTCATATGGGTGTGAAGGCAGACGAGTGAATACTTTTGGCAATATAGTGTATATGCAGAGACGTGGCTTCTATTTAATGTGTGTTGCATAAATGATAATTGGCACTGCATGAAACATTAGGGAGTTGAGAGGGTTGATTTGAGTTCAGTGAACAAACAAGCTTAGACAAGATTAAATGAAAGTTATGAGCTATGATGGATAGGCCTTTGCATATTTCTTTTGTCTGGCAAAAAAAAGGGCTAAACATTTTTTGTAGGCTAAAAAAGAGGAGTGAAGATGGAAATAGCTTTGTTTTCTTTGATATCAAATGTAATGTAATGTAACATAAAAAACATTTAAAAAATTTAAATAAGTAAAAACACTGATACACTGATATATGAACAAGAAGATGGAAAGCACTGGACTAAAAATCTTATTGGAATCTGCTCTATTGTCAGTACAGTCCTACACAAAATGGTATGGTTGTAATTATGACATTAATTATTGAGAATTACTGAGAGGTTTAATTGAACAATTAAGTATTATTCAACACATCCAGCACATCCTATTGCAAACTCCATTTTCAGAAAAGTTGAGACACTTTATAAAAATGCATTAAAAACTGAATTCTGTCGTTTGTTCATTCTAATTCAGTGTTTCCAATGACAAACTTATTTCTTAAAATTTCTTAAATTACTTGTTAAATATAAACAAGTTTAGAAATGTATGGCTGCATCTCAAAAAAGTTGGGACAGAGACGTGTTTACCACTGGGTCACATCACCTTTATTTTTAATTATACTTTTTAATCATGTGGGAATTGTAGTTATTAAATGTTGCAGTTTTGCAAGTGCAATTGCCCATTCTTTCTCTATACAAGACTTGAGCTGCTCAACAGTCTGTGACTGACGTTGTCTGATTCTCCTCTTCATGATGCGCTATGCATTTTCAATAAGAGACAGATCTGTTATTCCCAGATTTCAGTTTTTTTTTCCAGTCCATCTCAGATGACTTCAGTCCCAGAGAACTCACTGGTGTTTCTGCACAAAATTAATCATTAGCTTACTCTTTGCATAATACAGTTTCAGGTTGCATTTCTTGATGCAGAAGTGGACTGTGCTAACTGACAGTGATTTTCCAAAGTACTCCCGAGCCCATGTGGCTATGTCCATCACAGTAGTATGATGGTTTCTCAAGCAATACCGCCTGAGGGCTCGATGGTCACGCACAGTGATTTCTGCCCTTGGCCTTTACACACTGAGATTTCCCCTGACTCCCCGAACCTTTTCATGATGTTATTAACTGTCGATGGTGAAAGACCTAAATTCTTTGCAGTCTTGCACTGAGAAACATTGTTTTTGTACTGACTGACAATTCTCTGATGAAGTTTGGCAAAAAGTGATGAACTGCGACTCATCCATGCTTGCAAAGACTAAGTCTTTGGTGGATGCTCCTTTTAAACTCAATCTTGATGGCCTCACCTGTTACCAGTTAAACTGCTAATTGTGGAACCTTCCAGAACAGTGTTACTTCTGAAACCTTTTCAGTCTTATTTAGCCTCTGTACCAACTTTTTTTAAGTGTGTTGCAGGAATGACATTTTATTGTTTTTTATATTTATAAAATAAAATTAGGTTTGTCAGTGAAAACACTGAAAATGTTGTCTTTGTACTTTTATCAATTAAATAAATGTTCAAGTGATTTAACAAA
The DNA here is from genome assembly GCA_028566435.1 of Scorpiodoras heckelii. Taxonomy (NCBI): domain Eukaryota; kingdom Metazoa; phylum Chordata; class Actinopteri; order Siluriformes; family Doradidae; genus Scorpiodoras; species Scorpiodoras heckelii. Next base: position 5,120 of record JAOVVH010001947.1, on the reverse strand, counting down.
TTATAGTTTTTAGTTTTTAGTGCATTTTTGGAAAGTGTCCCAACCTTTATGGAAATGGGGCTTGTATTTTGCATTCTGTATACTGTGATCCAACAATTAATTTTACATACAACTTAATGATGCCAAGACATACTACACTGAAGTCATGAAAAGTCATGACTGGCACTTATCTGGTATACTTTCATTTAACTAATAATTTATTTAGCAATGTCTCTGGTTACGATGCCCCTAGTTTTGTGAAGCAGTTAAGTCTGGAGATATTTTTCAGTTCTAAATCCTCGTTAATCTTGCTTAACTCAATTCTGTACACTGTAAAGTATGTACATACCTCACTGGCTCCTTTGCACATTGTTCATAGTGCTTCTGCTGTAAAGATTATCGTACATATATAGGCCCAACATACAACAACAAAAAAAAAACCTTCAAACCGGGCAGCCAAATTTTTATACGTAAAACCAGGGTTAATTAATCTGTCAGTCATATAGACAGGGACAAACATGTTCAGATATGCTCTGAATATTTCAGCCACTGCCTTCATTCAATGCAAACATTTACTTTACATTTATATGAACTAGGAAAGTAAAAATCTGCAGCAACTGTGAAAGTGTGTAGAGGCCTGCTTAATTTACTGCATGACTGCTTAATGGGAACTTTGGGAACTTAATGGGAAGTTTTAAAAGTAATCATTTACATTGCTCCACATTAAAGATGTTTAACCATTAATAATCTTCATTAATAATCTCCATTTACTTTTATTTAAAAGTAACCTCTGTGAAACTAGTTATTCTGCATGCAGGTAAGTCAGCTGTTTTACTTTTAGGTGTTAGGATGTTATAACCCATAAAGGATTTACCATGGTATCGATTACATCTCAATTAAAAAAGAGCAGGTGGACAGTGTTTAGTCGACAGAGATCAGTGCTGGATGTTGAAATGGAGCTGCTTCAGTTCCTTATGGTGCAGCCACAACGAACAAAGGGCAGCCCACTGCATCTTTTCTGACTGCCAGTACTTTTCCACGCTCTGAAATAGCAGACTCCGCCCAAAAAACCCTCAGAGACATACACCGAGAGAGAGAGACAGAGAGAGAGAGAGAGAGAGAGAGAGAGAGAGAGAGATCAACTTAACTGAGAAAACCCAGAGACTGTCAACAATATAAAATTACACAAAAACAAAACAACCCCACTATCCAATGAGGTGCTGATGACGTTATCGCTCTCAAAGGATTCAGATAACATTCACTCTGTGGTTAGAATTAACCAAAGCCATAAGAAAATTTAGTATATGTGACAATTATGAGATGACTGCTATCTGGCACATTTAATTGAAAGCTTATCTCCAAGCCCAAAATGGTATTTATTAGCACCAGTGCAGACAGATCAACCGGTTTTCTTAAAATCTTTGAGAACATAATTTTAAATCCCAGCTGACAAAATCTTTGACAAATTCACCTGCACTGTTTTTTTTTTATTTCTGTAATGAGAGTTTACTTCAAAATGCTGCTCACACAAGTCCCCAGTTTGACAAATAAAACACATTTTAACCTATGTGTGCATTTTCCTATTTTTAAAATGGAGCAGCATCATTGCACTCCCTTTATGGAAAAAACATTCACAGAACACCTGGAAAAACTTGATAGACTTGACCGCACTTTCTTGGAATCAAGCGTTCCTAGAAGCATAATGGCTATAAAACCTTCAAATTTAATATCTTGTGATCGCACCAGTAGGCAACTGAAAACATACTACAGCCAAAAAGGTCTTATTTCTGATGAGGGACCATAAATTACTCACTGCTCACTCAAATTACTCACTGTTGAGAGACAATCAAAGCTTTCCCAAAGCTACCTACATGTACCAGAGACTCAGTCCAAAGCATTATGATACCAGATTACACTATTACTGCCTAAGTCATAATAACTGTGTGAGCTTTTGGTGAATACCAAGTAATCAATCAATGTTCCACATAAACTTGCATGTAGTCTTTTAGTGTTTTAGAGCCATATGTGATCTGTTAGTGGAAAAGTACTGTGAAGGGGGATTGACAAGCTGAGATCAACAAAGGAAGATGGAGGGAATACGAATGGGTGTGACATATGAGGTGAAGGAAGGGAACAGTTCAGAGAGATGCAGAAAGTGTGAAGCAAAAAAAAAAAAAAAAAAAAAGGAAAGAAATGGAGAGCATTCTGTCGTAGAGAAAACAAGGTAAAAATAGGAAGTGTCTTTTCTGTCCTGGAATGAACCCAGCTGCCACACTGTGTGCAGTGTGTGTGTGTGTGTGTGTGTGTGCATGCATGCATAAAATGACAAGTGTGTCAGCTATTTATTTACCTGCACCCAATTGTAAAGTATACTTGCCCAAATCTGACCTAAAAATGCCAATCAAACACAGCAAACTACTAATCGAGGTTGTCCTTTAGTCATGCTCTAACCTGCACCCACTGAGCCTACTCTAATGCTTTAATGGAAGTTCAGACATATTCACTTCATAGGACAAGTCAGACTACATATCATTAATATACAACAGAGATAAGGGGTGGGTTTAGACGAGTTTTATGATGACAGGTGTTTTATATCCTGTTTGTTGTTGTATTTATAGAGATTTACAGTATGTTTTAAAAGGATACACTGTTTTACCCATTTTAGTTAGGGATACAATCTTCACTTACCAGTACAATATGTCAGACATGTCAGACAGACATAAGGGCCAACTGACAGACAGATGCCAATGACAGGGAGGTGGAAACACTGTGGAAGACATGTGAAATGCCACATAAGCTACTGTTTGAATAATGAGGCTACACTTCCTTTTTAAGGTTTCATTGGTTAATCCTGCCTTATATCTGGATGACCAGTTGAGGCATACAGAGGAGAAATACAAGTAAATCTCCATCGACAACAGAAAAGCAGCATGAAAAAACATAGCATTTATACACTAATAGTCACATCCTGACTCATTTACAGTAGGTATGCTAAAGAAGTAAACACAGCTAAATGTAGTTTCATAATTTTACTGTTTATTTTTTCATACAGTATTTGCCGTACCTTCACACAGAATACAGTACTAAAAGCATTAGTGGATTTTGGATGATGTAGGTCTGTTGTAAATATTGCCGTAATTCATCTTTTGCCTGTCTATGTAATCATAGTTACATTTTGGCCAGAGCTCTAAGATGGTTAGGTAATTTGCAAAAGCATTCTGTTTGCAGATTTCCATTCCACGTAGGTCTTAACTGAATTTGCAGTGTGCTTTACAGGTGTTTAAGGGGTGGATTGATGCATTCATTTAAAAGGTAATGACTACCTTTTCTGAGTTAATAACAGTCAGTCAACTTCAGAACTTCAGAATCGCTTATAATAATATTCAATAATTTTCGATTCCCCAGCCAGGTGGCCAGGGTCCTTCCTGTGTACATAGGCTTCCTACCACTGTCCCAAGACATGCAGACAGGTGAACTGGAGATAATTAATTGCTCCTCGGTGTATGTGTAAATGTGTCTGTCTGTATGTCTGCCCTGTGATGGACTGGTGACATGTCCAGATTGTTCCCCTGCCTTTGGCCAATGAGCACTGGGATAGACTCCAGCACCCTCCATGGCCAGCAGTAGGATAAATGTCTTAGATAATGATTGAGTTAGTGAGAAATGTATGTATGCAATATAATATGGTTTGGATTTTGGAATTTTCTGCCAGTTTTTACTAAACACTGAGCTGCATTTGCATCCACACCAGTCTTACACATCTGACAATCATTCTCTGGGTTTCGATATTGAAATCCTGTGCCTTGTTGCAATAAACCTTTCACCATAATTTCATATGTGCCTGATGTGTTCATGTAAAGGTGCTTGAGACTGATATCTTGAGTTACTGTCTTTGGGGAGTTGTGCATGCTCCCTAAAAAATGCTAGTAACTATGATAAATTGCCCCTAGGTGTGAATACGTTTGTGAAAGTGTGTATGGTACCCTGCGATAAACGGGCATCCTGTTTGGGATGTATCCCCACCTCGTGCCCAGTATATTCCCATGATAGGCTCCTGATCGACAAAGAGCTTGCTAAGGACAAAGCAGCTACTGATGATGAATGAATGTGATCATTATTAATATAAATAAATAGACACAAATGAGCAACCTTCAACATGTGGTTCTGCTAAAACAAGTTTGTCTTTATTTAGTCATAAAAAAATTAACTAGATTTTAGTTCAATCTGTTCATTTACAGCTAAGCTGAAAAGTGATTAACATATCAAGCTAATTTCAGCTTAGTAAACATCCATCACTTTCTCTGACTGCAGGTTGCAGCAAAACATTCATTCTTGAAAAACTTCATGTATGGTATATAAAGATTGGTATGCTTGTTCTTTGCTTTAGGATGAACAGTTTTAAAGTAAGACACAGTTGGTATGGAGGGTTTTGTAATTATTCACTAAATTACGGTGCTTTTTTTATTAAACATAAGAATACAACAACTGATAATGAAAGTAGTAACGGAATGTAGGGGGTGGCATTGGGACAACCAATGAGTAAATAAAAACTAGACTATGTCAAAAACCAAAGAATTTCTGTAGTTTTCCTACATGGGATGTGGGTGTTGACCACCTCCACAAATGCCTTTCTGCAATTTTGGACCTCATCAATCCCAGCGTCATTGGGCAAAGGCAGGGTACACCATGGCCAGTCCATCGCATGGCCAACACACACATTCACACCTACGGGCGATTTAGAGTGACCGATCAACCTAACGTGCATGTATTTGGACTGTGGGAGGAAACCCGAGTACCCGGAGGAAACCCATGCAAGTACGGGGAGAACATGCAAACTCCACACAGAACGGCCCGGACCGGGAATCGAACCCGGATTGTCTTGCTGTAAGGCGATGGTGCTAACCACTACACCACCGATATTCAGCCGCCCCAGCTAAATATCAACAACTTTAAATGTTATATACAAAATTAGTATAGGAGGATAATTACTAAATAGTCTTTGCTAAAAGTACTGATAGGCTCTGTTCCCTCCAACATTCCAAGGATATTTGCAGATTTATTATTAATTTTTAGGATTCAACCAATTTCATCCAAAGCAAAATCTGGAAATATAAATAAATGTGTTAATTATAGAATTTACA
>JAOVVH010001928.1:0-10696 GCA_028566435.1 Scorpiodoras heckelii | reverse complement strand
TATGTAGAGAAACAGATGGACTACAGTCTGTAATTGTAGAACTACAAAGTGCAGCTATATGGTAAGTAGAACTGAGATAATGAACAATGAGTATAGAAAAAAGAAGGTGGTCATAAGGTTATGCCTGATCGGTGTACACAATGCACACTCTGTACGCTGTTTACAAGAATACAGCAATTTATGGTCTTTTTAAAATAGAGCTTGTTTACACATTTGCAGGTAGACTCCTTTTTTAATGATGACCTCACTTTGACGGCTTTAACACTTCCTGTTTTTAGGGCCTCACTGATTAAGTTCCTACGTGTGTGCATATTTACACATAAGAAGATGAACTAATAGAAACCTCAGCTTCATCCATTTTCAGTCATCAAATTTGCATGGATTACTGTACTGTTATATATGGAATATTCTGTCAAATTAAATTGCTTATTTTTTATTACATTTACAGTATTTTAGCAAACAATCTTATCCAGACTGACTTACAGAAGTGCTTTGTAGTTTTTTGTCAAAAGCAAATCCTCAAGCTAGCTCATGAGGTCAGGGACTAAGATTACCGTCAAGAACATTTTGTGTCATTTTATACTGTATTATTGCATTCATTAAACAAAAATACAGAAAGTAAGCAGACACCAAGCCAAGACAAACAAAACTAGTTGTTCAATTATGACAAAAGAAATATGGCCACAGACATAGAAGTGAGTTAAAATAACTTCCATTTCTCCCTTTCTTCTGATCTTTCATTCTGTGTCTTCCATTTCTCCCTTTCAGGCTCTACACTGATTGTTCATTTCAGGCTCCCAGCTGTCGGTGCACTTGACCTTTTATGGAGTTTTGTGGGAATCACTAAATGCAAAAGGGCTGTAGCTCACAAGTGTATATGCACACAAGTATGAAGAAAGTCAGTTTTTCGAAAACGTTTTTAAATCTGGATTAAATTTTAGTTTGGTTTTCATGTGCTTATTATTATGTGTATTATTACCTACATGTCACCTCAGAAGTTCTATAGTATTAAACAGTCTGCAGTACAGAAACAAGTGTAATAATTAGCCAATTTTAAAGATCTGTTGTTACTAAACAGAGAAAAAAAACATTTATGGAAGTATTCAGCGTCGGTGCTGTCAGTAAGTTTTCCAATATGGGAGACTCTGTGTTTTGCCATGTTTTTAACCATGACTAGATGAGATTATTTTTTTTTAATTAATTAGTTATCAGGAAAAAAACCTGTGGCCACAATATATTCATACTTGAACACAGCTTATTAAAAATAACCACAATATCACCTTAGCAGCACAGCAGCTCTGTAGAATAATGCAATTAAATGCCATTTTGATTAATGAATAATTTACAGATTCATAGGACAGATTACAAATTACAAATATGTAATACATGCTTGCTGTTGACAAGGTACCCAAGCAAGTATTTTATGCATAAAATTATAAAGTAAAGAATAAAGTATTTTAGGCTTTTAGGAACAAGCACAGCTTTGTGTCTCACACTGATTTCTTAATCCTTCATTATTAGCATTTATTACTATTAAGTAGTATGTGTTATTTGTGCTGATTTCTGCTGCCTGGGCTTTGCTATCCATTTTGTTTCAGCAGTTTTCATGTGTCTTGGCCTTTCCCTGGTACTTGGCTGTTAACCCAGATAAAATTGTTGAGGTTTTAATAATTTACCACACAAAAGAAATGCTCTTAGCCAAACGTCCAAGTGGGTTAAGAAGACAGATTAACACAGCTGCCAAATGTCCAAACCCCTTTAAAATTAATTACATACAGAACACTACTACTACTGATTGAAGTAGTAACTTGAAACATTAATAAAAATTAGAGCTGTCATGCCATGAATTTTTTAAATCATGTTAATAGTGGTTTTAACGCAGATTTTGATTTGTGTTTTATGGCATCGTAGGGCCATTGAAAATGTTGATGCCGTTTATCACTGGTTTATTTTAGAGAAATGACTGTTGAATGTTGCCTCATTATTCACCTGACATTATTTGATAAAAGTGAAATATTAAAGATGATTGATGTCTTTTCAGCTCCGGTTTCCTCCCACAGTCCAAAGACATGCATGTTAGGTTGATCGGTCACTCTAAATTGCCCACAGGTGTGAATGTGTGCATGAGTATGTGTTGGCCATGCGATGGACTGGAGACTTGTCCATGTTGTACACCGCCTTTGCCCGATGACGCTGGGATTGGCCCCAGGCCCCCCATGATCCCGTCTAGCGGAAGATAATGGATGGATGGACGGATGATGTCTTTTCAGTTTTTCATTTTCATTCACTGCACAGTGTGTAGGGAGCTAGAGTATATCACTTCGCAACTTCGCAATATAGCAACCCAAAAAGAGCTATAATTTCTTCATTCTCCATTGTTCCTTTCAATCTTTAGCAATGTTCATGATAGCTAACCAGCCAGGAGATCCTAACATTCAGCATGAGAGATCAGAGCACTGTGCATGAAGTTAAACAACCAAAGATACATTACAAAGTTAAAATACATCACCCACAGTTCATAGACGTTTCATCACATTTATTTCAAAAGTGCCTACATCATACAAAATTAGTCTGAACAGTGCTATTTGATTTATCATGCTAAATACAGCCGAGTGCTGTAATGAAGGCACGATCTCAAGACTGTCTGCTGTTGATGACATTGCAGGGTGTCCAAATGGAGCCGGTTTAGTGACCGAGTTCCCTATGAAGAGCCCTTGGGATTCTGTAGCCAGTGTAGTGTGTAGGGAGCATGGATACAGTTTAGGGTCCCTTGTGATCAGAATGCAGCCCAAAATGAGTAACATAATTTCGGAATGCTTGTGTTCACTGACGGCACCGCTGGTTTGTGTAATTTAACTGATTTTTAATCTGCATTAAAATTTTAGTGACGTTAATTTTTTAAATTGCGATTAATTCATTAATGCGTCAATGCATTCATTACCAGGTTAATTTGACAGCACTAATAAAAATCTATCTACACTATCCTGGTCCACTATAACAGCACTTTACCTTGGAATTCTTTTTCCTCGAGTTATTCATTATACCTAATCAAAAAGGAACATTTTAGCTCCACGATATTCACAGAAATATCTTTTTTCGTTATTCTCAATGATTAAAGAATATGGGGCTCTTACTGAAAATCCAATAAAAACTTAAAACTGCAATTTGTTAAACTGCTTGAACTTTTATTTAACTGATAAAAAGTAACAAGAAAACATTTGTTTGTCAGTGTTTTCACAGACAAACCTAATTGTACACTTGTATTAAAAAAAACAATAGAATGTGACACATGCAACAGACTCAAAAAAGTTGGGAGAGAGGCAAAATAAGACTGAAAAGGTTATACAAGTAACACAGTTCTGGAAGGTTCCACAATTAGCAGTTTAACTGGAAACAGGTGATGTCATCAGGATTGAATATAAAAAGGAGCATCCACTAAAGGCTTAGTCTTTGTAAGCAAGGCTGGGTTGTAGTTCACCACTTTGTGCAAAATTTCATGAGAGTCAGTTCAAATACAGTGTTTCTCAGTGCAAGACTGCAAAGAATTTAGGTCTTTCAAAATGTACAGTTCATAATATCATGAAAAGATTCAGGGGGTCAGGGGAAAACTTGGTGCGTGAAGGCCAAGGGTGGAAACCACTGCTGAATGTATGTGACCATCAAGCCCTCAGGTGGTATTGTTTGAGAAACCATCATGCTACCATGATGAACATAACCACATGGGCTCGGAGGTACTTTGGAAAATCATTGTCATGTAACACAGTAAACTGCTGCACCAGGAGTTCTCTGGGCCCAAAGTCACCTGAGATGAACCAAAAGACATTGGAAGCGTGTTCTGTGGTCAGACGAGTCCACGCTTCAGACCATTTTGGGGAAAAATGGATGTCGGATTTTATGTGCCAAAGATGAAAAACCTTCCAGACTGTTATCAACGAAAAGTGCAAAAACCAGCATCTGTGATGGCATGGGGGTGCATCAGTGCCCACAGCATTGGTGAGCTGCATTTATGTCAAGGTACTATTGATGCAAAGACTAATGTTGATATTTCTGAGAGGCATGTGCTGCCAACAAGACAACATCTTTTCCCAGGAACTCCATGTCTATGTCAACAGGACAATGCCAGGCCTCATTCTACACACAGTTACAACAGCGTGACTTCATAGACATATAATGCGTGTGCTGTCCCCTAAGTCTCTAACTGAAAATGTATGGTGCATCATGAAGCGGAGAATCAGACAATGGTGACCACGGACTGTTGAGCAGCTCAAGTCTTGTATACAGCAAGAATGAGCAAAAAATTTAACTTGCAAAACTGTAACAATTAGTAACTATATATCTTTAATTCCCAAATGATTAAAAAGTATAATTAAAAGAAAAGGTGATGTGAACCAGTGGTAAACATGCCTCTGTGCGGCATACAAATGAGCCAATTAACGTGGTTTTGTTTTTCGTGTGGTCGGTCTTTGGAGTTTTAAAATGGCGCAGACCACGAAGTTCTAGTCGTATTGCCCTAATTATGACATTTGTAGAGGAGAAATCCTTTCTGCGATATAACCTGCCATCATTCAGTTTGCTTTTCAGAGACCTCAACATGACATCATGTCCATCATTACAGCGTACAAGTGTCCCCGATTAAAATATTGTATGCAATGCTGCAGGATATCTGGTCCTTCCGTATGGTCATCATTTAAAAACTCCAAAGACCGACCACACGAAAAACAAAACCGCGTTAATCGGCTCATATGTATGCCGCAAAAATGGGCAAAATGCCACTCGATCGCTGTCCATCTTGGGTCACCATGAACTATTGTTCAGCACTCCACCTTCTGGATCAACCTTGGAGTTGGTACATTCCCTTTCCGGTTGATTTTGTCATTTGTAAAAGTGTTTCGCTCCTTGTTAATTTTTTTTCCTGTTCTTGTTGTTTCGCGTCTTGTTAATTTTGAAATGTAAATTTCTTTTCTGAAATGTAAATTTGTTTCAGATTATGTAATGATGGTTTGCACCTCTTGGCCACCGTAGGGTTAGGAGGGTAATTGCTTTTTTACATGGGTGATATAGGTTTGAACAAATTTTTATCTTCAGTTGATGAAATCATCATTTAAAAAAAGCATTTTTTGTTTACTTCGTTGATCTTTGTCTAATATTAAAAGTAGTTTGATGATCTGAAGCATTCAAGTATGACAAATATAAAAAATAGAAGAAATTGGAGAGGGGAAATTGGGGATATATTTTTTCACAGCACTATAAATCCTACAATATAAGACGGCCAAGGATTGATCCTTGAGAAATACCTGACTTAACAGAGATGGCAGGAGATTTATATAGTATATACCCATGTTGAAAAGATTTGAATGAAGTAGGAGCATAAGCAAAAATATCAGCTGGTGAAACAGTAGCACCTGATTGCTGTGAGAAGCAGGTGAAGCGTCTGAGTCTGGATGTCAGCAAGAGGAAATCTTTCGACACTTTAAAGATTCCACACTTGGCCCTGATACCTCGGTCTAATGCCAGGATTGATTCTAGACTTGTTTTGCATACAGCATTATTATTAGGTGCTTGTTTTTACATGCTGTGAAACATTCATTCTGAATTATATGCAAGATCTGTCTGCAAGGTCTTTAAGATAATAGGTTTACTGCTTTTGTTGTTTTTATTCTTTTTTAAATGAGTGTTTCTTTACTTTTGCTTGAGACTGAACAACTCTTCAGGTGAAAACATTTAATCAAAGCCGCACTTGCAACTCATTTTATACAGTTTTGGGTGGTTCCAGAGGAAAAACCTGAAGATTTTTCACTTCCCAAAAACAGTTTATATCGCAGTTTGTGTCACTCTTTCTTCAGGGAATTATCTCACCTGGATAATGTAGAATGAACTATACTCCAAATATACACTGAAGAAACAGAAAAACTGGCACTATGCAAAACACATAGCAACACCACCTATGCACGTCATTGGTTGCATCCACTAGTGTGTATATAAAGCAGTAGACATCTAGGGAGGTTTCTAGAACTATTTCTGCTATGAAAATGGCAAGTCATCACGTTTTTGCGATTTTCAACATGGTTTAATAGTTGGAGCTCGTAAGATGGGTCATTGCATTTTGGAGGTAAAAGCAACGTTTGTATTTTCACATATGAGCATTTCAAGGATGTACTGCGACTACAAGAATTCTGGCAAAACCTTGAACTTATGACAGCAGTGTGGCTGTAAAAAGAGTCTGGGTGAACGTGACCAGTGTCAGCTGGCAAGAATCGTTTCACGTGATAGGCGTGGAACACTGTCTCAAGTAACATCGGAAATCAATGCTGGGGCCTCAACAAACATCACCGTGAGGACTGTGCAACGTTCCCCCCAAGGTCCTGTAGGGGGACCTACCAAGTATTAACTGGTATACCAGTTTTTCTGGTACTTCAGTGTATTCCCACATACTGAACATCCTTTCAACAATGTTTGGAAGTATTTCAGTACTGTTTAACTAGATATTATATTACATTAGCTATAGAAGAATAATGCTTTATAATTCCACTATGTAATGTCGTGCAGAAGAATGTAAGTTTCTTTTAAAGGCAAGGTCAATTTTTTATATCTGTGTGACAGATGCAATTTTGAATTTATTAAACATAGAAACTGCAATGAGAGATACACTATACAAACATCGATCTAACAGGCAGAAGAATTTGTCACACATTTTAATAAGTGGAGTGGACACAGAGACGATCTGACAGGATGATGAAAAACAGTTTCAGTTCAGAACTGAAATGTCTAAAATTCTTACAAGCTCTTCTGTGTACACAGAGCTGGGTGAAATGTGTTAGATTTTGTCTTTAGAAGATTTTATAATGTCAGTGCATTTCTTATTACAGCTAGAGGCTGGTTGATGAGTTTGCTGAAAGCTTATTAACAGGGTTTGATGATGATATGAGATATTGCAGTATGCATCCAGAAGGGCAAGAGAGTGAACAGTGACTGTGATTTAAATCCAGAACCCTAGATGTAAATGGAGGCAAGAATGATTTCCAATTTGACAGAAGCAAGATTCTATACTTAGTATTGCCAACTTAGTGACTTTGTCACAGGCTTTGGTGACTTCTTCTTCTTCTTCTGCTTCTTCTTCTTCTTTTTTTTTTTTTTTACATTTTGCTCATTTGGCTGATGCCGACCTTCTGATTCATAACTCAAAGCTGTAAAGCTCACTTTAAAGACCTTTAGAGCAAATTTATTTCCCAGCAAGAGACTAAGGGACAAATCTAGTTGCCTTCTGAACATTATCGACATTATCGACTGATACACCCTCCCTCTAATTATTCCACCCAAAACCATTTTCCTTCCAGTCTATTTTCCAGCTTCTTACTACCTCTGCTTCTTTATTCTGCTATTCTCTACTATTCTGTTCTCAATTAGAGTATTTTGAAAATAGATTGTGTTGCTATGACCAGTTCTTTCTGTAAAAAATGTTATAATGTATTACATGCATTCTGATAAAACTCCTATTCTATTCTATTCTATTCTATTCTATTCTACCCTAGATCTCTTCTCATAAACCTCTATTCTGTTCTATTCTCATGAACTACTTGTCTATTTTATTTTCTTCTGTTAAACCTCTATTCTATCCAATTCCATTCTGAAAAAACTGTTCTCTGATCTTCTCTTTTGTGCTCTTCTCTTGTAATGAACCTCTATTCTATTCTATTCTATTCTATTCTATTCTATTCTATTCTATTCTATTCTATTCAACTGCTCTATTCTACTCATAATGTGCTTCTATTCTATTCTATTCTATTCTATTCTATTCTATTCTATTCTATTCTATTCTATTCTATTCTACCTAACCTCTCTGCTCTTCTCATAATGAACCTGTATTCTCTTCTCTTCTAATGAACGTCTGTTTTATTCTATTCTATTGTATTCTATTGTGTTGTATTCTATTCTAGCTAACCTCTCTGCTCTTCTATTAATGAGAAAAAATAAAAAATAATAAAAAATATTCTATTCTATTCTGTTCTCATCTGTTTTGATGTACCCAACCTCTCTGTTCTTCTCATAATGAACCTGAGATATACTATCTTATTCTGTTCTCTTCTAATTAATCTCTATTCTATTCTATTCTATTCTATTCTATTCTACCCAACCTCCCTGCTCTTCTCATAATGAACCTGTATTCTATCTTCTATTCTATTCTATTCTATTCTATTCTATTCTATTCTATTCTATTCTATTCTACCTAATCTAACTACTCTCATAATGAACCTGTATTCTATCCTGTATCCTATATTCTCTTTTCTTCTAATAGACCTCTATTCTATTCTATTCTATTCTATTCTATTCTATTCTATTCTATTCTATTTTACCCAACCTCTCTGCTCTTCTCATAATGAACCTGTATTCTATCTTATTCTATTCTGACTAGCTGTTCTCTTATCTTCTCTTATTTTTTCTTCTCTTCTAATGAACCTCTATTTTATTCATTTCTATTCTATTCTACCCAACCTCTTTGCTCTTCTCATAATGAACTTGTATTCTATCCTATTCTTTTCTCTTCTAATGAACTTCTATTCTATTCTATTCTATTCTATTCTATTCTACCCCACATCTCTGCTCTTCTTATAATGAGCCTGTATTCTATCCTATATTATTCTGAAAAAAAATTATATTCTATTCTATTCTGATTAACATCTATTCTATTGTATTCTATTCTGAGAATACCTTCTTTTCTGATGCAAAAGAAGCTATACAATGTTTTTCAGAAAAAAAAACGTATTTCTTATTGTAACACACTGTTGATCTGTGAATGATTGTGCCAATTTTAATGAGTATACAAATTTGGTCTATTATGTCATCTGGTGGCTTACTGAGTATGCATTAGACAAGATTCACTACAATGAAGACAAATACAAGAAAAGTTGGAAAGGTGACCCAACTTTAGTTTGGAAAGGTCTCCAGGAGTTATCACCAATTCCAAAGTGAGAAAAACTCCCCTTCTTCTGAATGACAGCCAACTCGCCAACAAAGTCAATGAGTTCTACTGCAACACTGAATACACAAGACTTCAGTCTTATTTTCTTCAGCTTTTCTCTGCCATTTAACCACCTTCCTACCAACCCAAGCATTCTCATCTCTGTCCCCACTCATCTCATCATTAATGAGCAGGATTTTAACAAACATTTCAGCAGACAAAAAGTGAGAAAAGCTCAGAGACCATACCTAGTTCCACCACCACCCTAAAGCACTGCTCTGACCAATGGTGAAAAGTCTGACTCTAGAAAGGAAGTCGAGCAACTGGTCTGGATTGGTCTGATTGCAGCAGCAACCACCTGCTGCTCAACTCGCAAAAGAATGTAGAGATCATGGTGGACCTCAGGCACAACAGCCCCTCAACAACAATGGCTTTGTGGATTTCACTGTAGAGTTAATCAAGTTCCTTGGCACCAGCGTATCCAGGCACCTGAAGTGGGAGAGGAACACAGTCTCCATAGCCAAACGTGCACAGCAGAGAATGTTCTTTCTGAGACAAATAATGAAATTCAACCTGCCCCTGAGCGTGATGATCCAGTTCTACACAGCTTTAAATCATCCATAAAGATCTGGTTTGGCTCCTCCGCCTCACAAGAATGAGCCAACGTGCAGTGCATAATCAGGAAAGCAGAGAGGATCACTAATTTTGAAGTGAGCTGGCAAAATTACAGCTGACCCCTCTCAAATTGGACATCACCTCTTCCATCCACTTCTGTCTGGTTTAAGAATCAAGTCCATCAAAACTAGCACAACCAAACATGCTAATAGATTTTTCCCCAGTGGACAACTTGCACTTTAACTTAAACTAAACCAAACAACCCTCCTATTATACGTATTAGACTATATACTTACGAGTTCTGCCCAGAAAGTATTGAGAATGAAATTCCCACGCTCCGAAGGGCTTACGCTTGGGAACGGTGGCTCAAGGTCAGTGAGAGTGGGATTTCAGATAAACAGTAGGACCCGTTTCAGTTACATTCTTGACTTCGCAGTGCCCAGACATTTGTTGTTTGTGAAATCCTGCTGAAGTGCCTCATCACTGGAACAATGCAAGCAAGTTTGGAGCAAATGTTGGATCGTTTAACAGGAGAGCACAATTTCCTGAATAGAGTGATCACAGGACATGAATCGTGTGTGTTTGAACATGATCCTGAGACAAAAAGACAAAATGCTGAATGGCACATAACAACATCACCTGGAGCAAATAAAGCTCGCAGAGCCAATCAAAAATCAAGTCACTTTTCAAATTTTGATTCTCAATTGAACGTACATATAAATATCATACCAGAAAGCCAAGATTAAAACACGTTTGAAAGGCCATCACTTAGGCACAGTGAAGAACATCCACAGAGCCACAACCAAGCTCTGAACACACTCCTAGTTGATGATTTCAAGCACTGCTGCCAACAGCGGTGTTGTGTTCACAAGGATCATATTTTGAAGGTGATAGTAATGATTTGTAAATTGTTTCAATAAATAAAATAAAAATAACTTACTTTCTGGACAGAAATTGTATAACAGTATAACCACTGTACAGCATAATGCTTATTTGTACAGATGTTACATTTTTGCAATATATATAACATTCTGTAATATGATTATATATACGGGGTTGGACAATGAAACTGAAACACCTGGTTTTAGACCACAATAATTTATTAGTATGGTGTAGGGCCTCCTT
>JAOVVH010001710.1:0-10708 GCA_028566435.1 Scorpiodoras heckelii | reverse complement strand
ACATAAATAAAAATCAAAGGTATAAAACAATAATAAAAAGAAATACATGATATTTTAATATGTAGTGCTTAGACTGGCAACTGTAATGATCCCACACAAGTGGACGGAGTCAAATGCAGTGATTTTATTTTGACGCAGATGACAGCACAAAACAAAAAGAGCATCAAAAAACAACAAAATGTGAGCACAGAGCCTGAAACCCAAAATGACAAAAAAGGGGAAACAAAGTATAACGAAAAGTCCAGTCCAAAGCTCAGAAGTTTCTCAAACGGGGTCGTGGAGAAGGCAGGAAAAACACACGCTCTGGCTCCAAAAACTAAAAGGGAGAACAAACAAACAAGCATATGAGAAGAGCAAGTCAAAATATGCCAAAACGCCCTAAAAAAGAAAACGGGAGAAAATGTAGCAAAAAGGAATGAAGAGAGAGAACAAAATACTTAACTTGCAGGCAGAAACAAGCACATAAACATGAGTTAGTAATATTGATCCATGCTGGGCTTTGCTTTCTCCATCCTTTTATTGTTCCCAGCTCGGATCTCAGGCTGATTAAGGTCACGGCCACCAGGTGAGGCTCGTTGACCTCCAGAGGAGGAAGTAGTTTTTTCTTGTTGTAGTTCTTTTTGAGGGTTAGGGTTAGAGGTGACGGACATAACAAAGCCCCCCTCCAAAAGGGCTAACTCCGGGAGCTCTGGTTCTTTTCCTGGGTCGTCCTGGCTTTCTTGGTGCTGGCTTGTGAGGGTACCTGTCATGGAATTCATGAAGAAGAAGGGGATCCAAGATATCTTTGGCAGCTACCCAGGAATCTTCTTCTGGGCCGTAACCTTCCCAGGATATCAGGTACTGGATCTGCCCTTGTCGCTTCCTGGAATCAAGAATCTTTCTGACTGTAAATATCTGAGCCTAAATCTTGTACCTTATTGGTGGGTGGAGCTCCCCCCCTCCTCCTTGGCTAGAGGACCTGGCTTAGCATGCTTGAGTCTGCCTACCTGGAATGTCGGGTTGATTTTGCTGTGGCGTGGCATCTGTACCATGTAGGAAACATAACTGATTTTCTTTGTTATGGGAAATGGACCAATGTACCTGGGACTGAGCTTCTTATTGTCCAGTGGGTTGCCGAAGGCCTTGGTGGAGATCCATACTTGGTCACTGGGCTGGTACACCGGGGTGGGTCCCCTCTTCTTTTCAGCTGCTTTCTTCATTTGCATTATGGCCTTGGATAAGTGTTGGTGGGTGAGGGCCCACACTCGTTTACTTTTCCTGAACCAGTGGTCCATGGCAAGGGTGTCTGTGAGTGTGGCATTCCAGGGATATAGCGGGGGTTGATGACCTAGAGTCAGCTCACAAGGGGTCAACCCTGTGGCTGAATGACGAAGGGAGTTTTGGGCATATTCGCCCCAAGGAAGATACCAGGACCAGTCTTGAGGGCGATGTTGGCAGAATAAATGCAGAAATTTGGTCAATTCTTGGTTGACGCATTCGGCTTGACCGTTGGCTTGGAGGTGATACCCTGAAGTCAGACTTACTGTGATGCTGTTCTTGGTGCCAGGCCTATAAGACAAAACAAAGTCAAAGCGTAAAAAGAAAAGAGACCAGCGTGCTTGGCGTGGGTTAAGTCTCTTGGCTGCCTTGATATACTCGAGGTTATTTTGGTCTGTATGTATCATGATTGGATGTTTGGCTCCCTCCATCCAATGTCGCCATTCCTTTAGGGCCAATTTTATGGCCAGGAGTTCACGATCTGCTACCCCATAATTCCTTTCGGCTGGCAAGAGCTTCTTCGAGAAGAAGGCAATGGAGAAAAGTTTTGCTGGGTCTCCCTGGCATTGTGACATGACAGCCCCGACTCCTTGACTAGAGGCATCGACTTCTAAAGCGAATGGTAGGTCAGGATCAGGTTGCTTGAGGATGGGAGCAGTGGTGAATGCGTGCTTGAGGTTTAGAAAGGCTTGCTCGGCTTCTGAGTTCCACTTTAACACCTTAGGCCACTTTTTCAAGAGATCGGTGAGTGGGGAGGGTAACTGGCTAAAATGACATATGAAGCGCCTATAGAAGTTTGCGAACCCCAGAAAGCTTCGTAGTTCCCTTACCGTGCGGGGCCGTTCCCACTGAATGACTGCCTTGACCTTCTGGCAGTTCATGGACACCCCTTCTGGTCCTATTTGAAAGCCCAGGAACTCTATCCGAGACTGGTGAAATTGGCATTCCTCTCTTTTTACATACAACTGATGCTGGAGTAGGCGCTTTAGAACCTGGCGCACATGTTCAACGTGGGTAGGGAGGTCTGGTGAGTAGATCAAGATATCGATATAGACGATGACACAGCGCTCTAGAAGATCTCTAAAAATGTCATTGACAAAATGCTGGAAGACACTAGGGGCTGAAGCTAGCCCATACAGCATAACCAAATATTTGTAATTGCCAGTTGCTGTACTAAATGCAGTCTTCCACTCATCTCCCTCCCTGATTCTCACAAGATTATAGGCACTTCTAAGGTCTAGCTTAGTAAATATCCTGGCTTGACGAAGTTGTTCTAAAGCTGATGGCACGAGAGGAAGGGGGTAAGGCTACCTGATGGCGATCATGTTTAGACCTCGATAATCTATACACGGACGAAGCCCTCCTCCTTTCTTTTCCACAAAAAAGAACCCCGCTGAGGCGGGTGAGGAGGAATGCCTGATGTAACCAAATTTAAGAGCTTCCTGGATATAGTTCTTCATGGCTTGATGTTCTGGCAGTGAAAAAGCATAAATTTTATTACGTGGCGGAATGGTCCCTGGGAGGAGGTCTATGGCGCAGTCATATTGTCGGTGTGGAGGTAGGCCCTCGGCCTTCTTCTTGTTCAAAACTGACAACAGGTCCCGATAGGCGGAGGGAACTTGGATCTGAACGTCACCTTCTGGACTCTCCACCTGAGCAGTGCACAAAGACAGAGACTTGAGTTCTAAACAGTTATTGAAACAGTACTTGGACCAGTGTAATATCTCTCCTTCTTTAAGGAGAAGGCTGGGTCATGAGTTCTCATCCAGTCGATCCTGAGAATGACTGGGTGCTTGGGTGAGTCAATGATCATGAACGTGAGCTCCTCTTTATGAAGCACACCTATTCTCAGGGTCAGTGGTGTAGTCTGGTGTGTGACGACGCCGGTTCCAATGGGGGCCCGTCCACAGCCTTGACCCGAAATGGTGTGGGTAGGCATTGAGTAGGTATGTCGGATGCTTGTACTGTGGCTCGATCCATGAAGCTGGCTGCAGCCCCAGAGTCAGAGCAGAAAAGGACAAAACAAGGCTCTTAAAAATAATCTGTACTGGAACTACAAATTCACAAGGAGTTTGAAGAAATCCTCTACTCACCATGTGCACCGGGGTGTGTGGTTTAGGCATACCACCGGCGCTGGTAGTAGAGTCAGGCCTGATAGGACATTGTCGAATGGCATGACCCTCTTTTCCACAGCAGAAACACAAGTGAAGAGTGGCTCCACATCTTCTCTCTTGGGCAGACAGGTGTAGTGGACCGATGATCATGGACTCTGGACCCTTCCCCTGAGGAGGGGCTGCAGTGACGGGTGGTGCAGTGGCAGGTCTGGACCTCAAAAGGTTATCCAATGCTATGGCTGTGGTGACGAAGGTGTTGAGTGTCATGTGCAGATCACGGCATGCCAGTTCTCTTTGGACTTCAACCTGGAGACCTTGCCAGAAGACAGCCTTAAGGGCGGGCTCATTCCAGTCGCTCTCTGAGGCTAATGTTCTGAATTCCAATGCATATTCTGCTACACTCCGATTACCCTGAAACAGCGTCAATATTCGCTCGGCGGCCCCTCGGCCATCAGCGGAATGATCAAAAACTTGGTGGAACAAAGTAACAAAATCTTCATAGGTGCTTTCACGCTCACCTGATTGATGCCAAGCGGCCGTAGCCCACAGGCGCGCCTTGCCACTGAGTAGTCCCAATCATGGTAGCCACGTTTTGAGAGTCCATTAATCCACCATCTAACGTAAAATAGAGTTTGCACTGGAGGAGGAACCCTTTGCATTCTTCAGGGTGGCCACCGTATCGCTCTGGCAATGCTCCTGGAGCATATGCTTTTGCCGTAGAGAGCTTTCTATCTGGTGTTTTATCGAATCCCAATGACGAAGGGTAGCGCGAACCTCCTCTAGCTGCTGTGTGCTGTGCAGCAAGGCTTGCTGCACGTTAGCGCTCTCTGCTGACTCCATTGTGAGGCGGATCAACCTGTAATGATCCCACACAAGTGGATGGAGTCAAGTGCAGTGATGTTATTTGGACGCAGATGGCAGCAAAAAACAAAAAGAGCATCAAAAAACAACAAAATGTGAGCACAGAGCATGAAATCCAAAATGACAAAAAAGGGGAAACAAACTATAATGAAAAGTTCAATCAAAAGCTCAGAAGTTTCTCAAATGGGGTCGTGGGGAAGGCAGGAAAAACACACGCTCTGGCTCCAAAAACTAAAAGGGAGAACAAACAAACAAGCATATGAGAAGAGCAAATCAAAATAAGTCAAAACACCCAAAAAAAGGAAATGGGAGAAAGTGTAGCAAGAAGGAACGACGAGAGAGAACAAAATACTTAACTTGCAGGCAGAAACAAGCACGTAAACATGAGTTAGTAATGTTGATCCATGCTGGGCTTTGCTTTCTCTGTCATTTTATTGTTACCAGCTCAGATCTCAGGCTGATTAAGTTCACGGCCACCATTTGAGGCTCGTTGACCTACAGAGGAGGAAGCAGTAGTTCCTTGTTGTAGTTCTTTTTGAGGTCGCTTTGGGTGCCCTCTAGAGGTGACGGATGTAACAGCAACTGCAGGGATCAAACCCTGATTGCCATAGTGGACTCTGAAAAGGAAAAGGAAAAGAGAAACAAAATCAACCCTGCGGCATTAAATAATTTGACCAGTGGAGCGCATCTATTGCAACACATGGTGGAGAAACAAAATAGCCATTTTAATGGCAAGTGCACACCGGGCATTTAATTATAGAGCTAGGAGACTTCAGCAGATTTTTAATGACTGTACCCTGAGAAGAGGAAGTGTTGGGTGGAGAGGTGTGTAGATATGTGTAAATATTTTCAGACACATATTTAATTTACAGGTGCAACTGTAATTGTAACAAACACACTTCAGCCAAACAGTTTTTTAATTTTATGCTTAGATTTCTATCTATCTATCTATCTATCTATCTATCTATCTATCTATCTATCTATCTATCTATCTATCTATCTATCTATATTGCACCTTTAATTAGAAACACTCTAAAACATATTTTCATTATGTTTGACTTGCAGAAAACATAAGACACAATCCTCTACACTCTGTAAGTTACAGGGACTCAGTGCTGAACTAGCAGACAGTCAAACATCTGAAAATCACATGATTAAGTTACAGCTAGCAGTATCATACTCATAAAAGCAGTGAGTATCAGTACTTTACAGTTTGACTACAAAACAGAATTCCCTATTAATTTAATACTCTGTTCTAGCCTTTAAAATATGGCTTAGAGTGTTTTGCATGTTTACTTATGCATGTGTGTATGTATGTATGT
Organism: Scorpiodoras heckelii; assembly: GCA_028566435.1. Classification (NCBI taxonomy): domain Eukaryota; kingdom Metazoa; phylum Chordata; class Actinopteri; order Siluriformes; family Doradidae; genus Scorpiodoras; species Scorpiodoras heckelii. The sequence goes on along the minus strand of JAOVVH010001710.1, from coordinate 5,154 downwards.
GTGTATGGGTTAGGGTTACTGTTAGCATTAGGGTAATCCTAACACTAACATTATTTATTTATTTATTTACCATTTTGTTACTATTGATTTTCAGGGAACTTCTGTAAATCTAACATGCTATACCTGTTGATTTTATTAACATTTACACTTAAATGTAAGCTATATAGAAATGTTTAATGTTTAAAGGATAAGTGATCGATCAGTTGCTTTAGACTTGTCTTTTAGACAGATCAGTGAGTATAGATCTTCAGCAGATTGGATACCCCGAATAGAGGAAGTGGTGAGATGTGGAGGTGTGTGTAAAATGTAAAGGGGGATGGGGAAAATCTGACTTTGAATAAATGGTTGTATAAAATGAGCCACTAAAATATTAGTCAAGCTAATAAGACGATAGAGATAAAAGATCAGATCTTCACACATCTGCTGAGATCATGAAGATGAATCGTGTGTTTCTGGTCCTAGGCTTCGTCCTGATCATGGCGCTCTACTCAGATGCACAGCGTGAGTTTATTGCACACTTTTTATGTAGTTATACAACATTAGTTGTATTTATAGTATAGTTAAACATTACTTGGTTTACTTTCCATTGTCAGAAAACATAAAGAAATCTCAATAATGTATGCATAGCAACAGCTTATATACAAGACTTTACAATCCTTTACAATAAAATAGTAAATTTTACACCAGTATGAGACTTATGTAATATTATGTAAATGGCTACTCGGTGCACATACAGTAAAGCAACAATGATTACAAATGTCCTACATGTGAAAAATAAACCTACACTCTATACATGTGAAGTATTAACACAGTGTACAAATCACATGTGAAAATAAAAATGTGTCCCAAATGTATCAAATATAAAGTGTCTACAAATGTGCATGTGCAAATTTCACATCTGATGTTTTTTCAGTAATGTTATTATAGTATTAATGAACAGAAAAACAAGCATTACAAAGTTAAGCAATAACAACAGTATTATTATTATTATTATTATTATTATTATTATATTATTATTATTATTCATAATAGTAGTACATTAACATTATAAATTTAATGTATAAATAATAACAGTTTCTCTCTGTTAAATTTATCCATGTTTCTATTTGAAATTAACACCTCACCTGTCTCTTGCTTGACTTTAGCTTATGGCCCACAGTCTGAGGAATGCTGTTTCCAGTTTTTCCCTGGCAAAATTCCTCCACAAAACATCCTGGAGTGTAAAAGGACAGGCTCAAACTGTTCACAGCAAGGCTTCATGTGAGTATCTGACAATTACCATTGTATTATGTGATTTAATAAAAATAAATTAAATTTAATTTAAAAAAAAGTGAAATTAAATCCATTTATAACTGAGATGAGAGTAGGTGAGATTGTACTGAGGTGTTTGTGTTTGTGTGTGTTTCAGTGTTACTACATCTAAGCATTATAAGCTGTGTGTTCATGAAGTCACTGCCAATGGAGGAGCTAGACCTTAATGCTACAACACACACACACACACACACACACACACACACACACACACACACACACACACACAAACAAAATAATAAAGCTTGAGCTTTCAACAAACTATTAAACTTCAAGCTTAACTGTTTATTCACCATATTACTTTTATCAACCGTTTATTAGGATGCTTATGGATGTCACTGATGCTTAATGCAGTACAGATTCAAATAAAGATATAAACACACCATTGAATGAACTGCATGATTTATTAACATGTCATTAAAATGTGTGAAAATAAAACTGATGAAGTAGTGATGTAGGAGAAAATTATTCTTTCATCAAAAATAATTTAAAATCGGGGGAGTTGGGAGTTTGAATCCCAACAGTGTCTCAGTGATCTGTGTCTGGGAGCCAAAGGAGCAAAACTGGTCGTGTTCTCTCACATATCCCTTGTCCAAAGAGGAAATTTCAGGGCCGGTTTGGAGCCAGTGCCTAGTCTCAAACCAGTTCTTCATGTTTAGACAGACAAAGAACCAGTTTTCTGCCAGGAAAATGGATTCCAGAGTGGCACCAACACTTAACTGATCAAGAACCAAGAATCGCTTACATCACGGGCCAGGGATGAGATTGTTGTGACCAGCTAAAACTTTGTGACTACCATTAAACCGACACAGCTTGTGTAGCATCTAGTCTAGCAAAGTTTAATACAAAGAAGAGGAATGAATGTAAAATCGAAGCTGCAGTATCCATTATTATTGTTGCTGTGCTTGGTGCTAACATTTACTGACATTATATTTATGAACAATTTGATTCATTTCACTTTCGCTGCCTGTCCTAAAGAGAGAGAGCAGCGATGTTTGAGAAAGCTAGAGAGTTAATGAGGAGAAGGAGTAGTGTTAGCGAGAACAAAGCAGTGAATAAGGGAAATTAAACATTTTAATATGTTTTATGATTGTTTCACAGCATTTACGTTTTAAGGCACAAATAAATATGGCCAAAGTTTTTCTGTGTGTATGCTGGTGAAGCGCATGTTTCATCCTGTCTATTGTGGTCTCTCAGCTGCAGTGTGTGTGTGCATGGGAGTGTGTGTGGCTCAGCGTTGCCCCCAGACTAAGTCTGGGGAAAACAATTGAAAAAAACGGCAGTTTTGGACATTTTGTTGAGATGTCTATGTTTGAATCTCATCCAGATCTTACCCAATCTAGTGATTATTTTGCAGATAAACATTCTAAACCCTGCCCCATAAAAAAGAAACAGTAACGACAAGCCATTCTTTCGAACATATTTATGAAAGTCTCATCGCCGTAAGATCCTTCAGAAAGCCACTATTCTCATCACTAGCTGGGTTGCTACTAAGCAGAGACGTATACAGTGATGTAATGACACGGCTCTGTGATGGCTCTCTAGTCTGTGGAAAAGCAAACAGTGTTTTGTAGGTTTGCAAGTTGAACCAACTCTGAACCAGAACTAGCACCTAGTTCACATTGGTTGAAAAGGGGTAGCAGTGACTAACCAGCTGTGGTGACAATTGGGACAAAACATACATCCATTGTTAAAAGGGCTTTAGAAATAAATTTGAATAAATAAAATGAAGAATAAAGTGTGATGTATATTATATATTGTATAGACTCTAAATTATATGTATTTAGTACTAGAGAGACACCAACAACTGGAACCAAATTCCTTGTGTGTGTAAACATACTTGGCGAAATAAAGCTGATTCTGATTCTGATTTCCGTCAAGAGTGTTACGCTGCCCTGTGATTCAGAATGAGCAGTAGTTCAAACAGATGTTACTGGCTAGTTTCATGTGTCTCAGGGGAACCTGAGGAGAAATTACTAATGGTTTTAAGCATTCTTCATATGCAAGGATTCAAGGATTCAATGAGACTTTGTCATTCGCATCACATGTGGTACATGAGGTGAAACGAAATTGAGTTCTCAAGGTTCAAGTTTACACCCAATTATACCCATATATACACATAGTAAGAGAAAAAAGTAAGGTGAACTTTGAGTAGACATAAGGTGCAGATAACAGCAGCATGGAACACAGCAACATGAGTAACAGCCGTATAAAGTGATATGTGCAACATGACATAATAATGGCACTGATTTCAATGCCACAGCATGAATGGAATAATGACAGCAGCATGAATAAAAAAGGCATGAAAAAGTGGCATAAAGTGTCAGTGGACAATGAAGTGATTCTTTACCGTGATTGTCTATTGTGAGTTTAATAGTCTTACAGCTTCAGGGAAGAATATGTTCCTTAGTCTTGTTGTCTTACACTTAAAGCTCTGCAGCCTCCTGCCTGAGGGAAGCGGGACAAAAAGTATTTGTGTTGGGTGAGTGGGATCCTTCCTGATGCTGGTGGAACTCTTCCTGCATCTGGAAGTGTAAATGTCCATAGTGGTGGGGAGTCTGACTCCCACAGTCCTCTGTGGAGCCTTCACCACCCTCTGCAGAGCTTTCCTCTCTACAGCAGTGCAGCTTCCCTGCCACACTGTGATGTTGGAACACAGCACGCTCTCCACCACACATCTGTAAAAGGAGGTGAGGACTGAGCCCCCGAGTCCAGCATGCCTCAAACGCCTGAGGAAGTAGAGGCGCTGGTGTGCCTTCCTAATCAGACTGGAAGTGTTGTAGCTCCAGGTGAGGTTGTTACTCAGGTGCACACCCAAGTACCTGTAGCTGCTGACCATTTCTACCGCAGATCCTCCGATGTGCAGGGGGAGGGGGGCAGGGTCTGCCCCGTCTGAAATCCATAATCATCTCCTTTGTCTTCTTCACATTGATGCAGAGGCTGTTTTTCCTGCACCAACTCTCCAGGTATTCAACCTGCTGTCTGTAGCCAGACTCATCACTGTTTGTGATGCATCCAACCATGCTGTGTCGTCTGCAAACTTAACAATATGACAGCTTGATAGCTGAGCAGTGATATGTGAACAATGTAAACAGGAGGGGTCTCAGCACACAGCCCTGAGGGGAGCTGGTGCTGTGGATAGTGGCCTCAACCTTGCAGTTTCAAAGGGCTGCAGTGTTTCTTAAGATTTGACAACTTCTATAGAGCACTCATTAGGGACTTTAGTTCAGTGGCTGCTTCCCTTGAATTTTGCTCATAGGAAAATCTAAAGAAGCTTAAGTGGAATGAAGCAGCCTGCAGGACATGTAGCATTCTAAATCACAGCTTCAGACTTATCATTCTTTGCTCCCACTGATTCTTTGTCATCCAGATCTATTTTTACCTTTTGGGGTGCAGGTTGATGATTCAGAAAGTGGCATAGAAGCAATCCTATTACAGCCTCATGGCAACCCCATGACTGTACTCCTGTGCATTTTGTTCATAGAGACTCATAGACAAAATTACAATGTTAAAAAAAGGGCATTACTGGCCATCAGGTTTACAGTGCAACATTTCCTCATACTCACTGATAATTTCCAAGTGACTATTCTTGTCAGAACAAACAAACAGAATGGACAGCTCCTAGGTCTTTTCTGAAGACATCTTGGTTCTCTCATTAATTTCAGAATTCCTTCTTTAAAATCCAGATGAGCCTTCTCTCAGACTTAGGGACAGACCCAGGTGAAGCTGTGGCTAGGCTATGGAGTGACCCATTACAGGTGGGTTGGTTCAATTCAATTCAATTTTATTTCTAAAGTGCTTTTAACAATGGACATTGTCCCAAAGCAGCTTTACAAAGACAAA
>JAOVVH010001702.1:0-10708 GCA_028566435.1 Scorpiodoras heckelii | reverse complement strand
AGATAGATAGATAGATAGATAGATAGATAGATAGATAGATAGATAGATAGATAGATAGATAGATAGATAGATTAGCTATTCCACATAAAAGTAAAATATACAAAAAAGATAAGACAACAAAAATAGAAATATAGAAATGAATATATGTAAAAATAAGATGATGGCAACAAAAATAGAAATATAGAACTGAATATAGAATATAGAACTGAATGTAGAACTAAATATAGAATATAAAGTAAAATATAAAATAGCAAGTAAAAGTACAAATATAAAATAAAATAGAATATAAAATATAAAAAATAGATATAGAACATGTGATGGAGGTAGTGCAATTAACCATTGTAAACAGTGTAAACCAATACAGTACAGTTCAGTAGTGCAGTTGTAATGTCAGCAGTGCAAAATATGCAAATATATAGAGGGGTATGTCTATTCAATTGTCCGGAGTACAGCAGAGCCACAAGATTATTATTTGCTGTGCTGAGATGAGTTGAACAGTCTAATGTCCTGAGGGACAAAAGACTTTCTGAATCTGTCTGTGGAGCAGGAATTGGGCAGCAGTCTGCCGCTGAATGAGCTCCTCTGCCTGATGATGGCTCTGTGATGACAGTGGTCAGCATTGTCCATGATGGTCAGTAGTCTTGTCCATGATGGTCAGAGGGCCCTTCTCTCTGCCACTGATGTTAGGGACTCCAGTTCTGTTCCCAACACAGAACCAGCTTTCCTCACCAGTCTGTTGAGTCACCAGGTGTCCCTCTTCTTAACGCTGCTTCCCCAACATACTACTGCACAGAAGAGGACACTGGCTACCACTGTCTGGTAAAACATCTGCAGGAGTTTCTGGCAGATCCTGATAGACCCAAGCCTCCTCAGGAATTAGAGCCTGCTCTGTCCCTTCCTGTAGAGGGTGTCAGTTTTTGCTAACCAGTCCAGCTTTTCGTCTAGATAAACTTCAAGATATTTGCAGGTCCTGACCACCTCCACATCAACCTCCTCGATAGAGATTGGCTGCAGAGAAGGCCTGGATCTTCTGAAGTCCACTAGCATCTCCTTTGTTTTCACAATATTCAGCTGCAGGTGGTTGGATTTGCACCACATCATAAATTCCTCTGTCAGGTTCCTGTACACTCTCTCCTGTCCATTACGCACACACCCTACAATTGCAGTGTTGTCTGAGAACTTCTGCATGTGGCATGACTCCAAGTTGTATTTGAAGTCGGATGTGTACAGGGTGAAAAGCACTGGAGAGAGCATGGTCCCCTGTGTTGCTCCCGTGCTGCTGATCACTGTGTCTGAGGTGCAGTCCCTGATTCTGACATGTTGTGGTCTCCCTGTAAGGTAGTCGGTGATCCAGGCGACCAGATGTGTGTCCACCTCCATATCCATTAGCTTGTCTCTCAGTAGGAGGGGATGGGGGAGGTTCAGCAGCAGTCAGTCCATGGTCTTCATCTCATGGGATGTCAATGTGACTGGCCTGTAGTCATTCAGCTCCTTTGGGTGTACCTTCTTGGGAACTGGAATTATGCAGGATGTCTTTCATGTGACACGTAACTTTCCGAGACACAGTCTCAGTTTGAAGACATGTTGGAGGGGCTCCCCCAGTTGGTCGGCGCACTTGTCTGGGCCTGCTACCTTCCTGGGGTAGAGTCTCCTCAGCTCTCTCCTGACTTGGTCTGCAGTGAAGGTGGGAGGACTGCGGGAGTGGACGTTTATTCTGGCTGATTGTGAGGTGGTGGAGGTGAGGGTGACCGCTGATCTTCTGGGTGTGCTGGTGGAGTTGAAGTGATAAGTGCTGCAGGAGGAGAGAAGGAGGGGGCAGCAGTAGCAGAGCAATCAAACCTGTTATAAAAGTTATTAAACTGGTTTGCTCTGTCCACGCCCCTATCTGCTGAGCTGCCGCTGTTCTTTTTGCAGCCTGTGATGGTTTTCTCCGCATCCCAAACCTCCTTCATGCTGTTTTCCTGCAGCTTCTGCTCTACTTTCTTCTTCTCCTTGGCTTCGGTAAGTTTAATCTTGAGTTCCCCCTGTACACGATTAAACTCTGTCCAGTCTCAATCTCTGAATGCCCTCTTCTTTTGGTTGAGGAGGTCCTTGATATTGCTGGTAATCCAGGGCTTGTTGTTCGGGAAGCAGCGTACAGTTTTTGTGGGAACAGCAACTTCCACGCAGAAGTTCAAGTAGTCTGTTATGCAGTGTGTCCCCTCAATGTCCTCTCCATGTGGGTCCAGCAGCAAGCTCCAGTCACTTGTCTCAGAGCAGTCCTTGAGGGCTTCTTCTGCCTCAGGAGACCAGACTCTGAATGAGCGTGTTGTGGCGGGCTGCCTCAGTACCAGTGGTTTGTACTGAGGCTGTAGGAGAACCAGATTATGGTCTGCTTTCCTCAAATGCGGTAGTGGGGTTGCCCTGTATGCATCCCTCACATTTGCATACAGCAGGTCAATAGTTCTGTTCTTTCTGGTTGTACTATCCACAAACTGATGGAAAGCAGGGAGAGTTGAGTCCAGTGTGACATGATTGAAGTCATAAGAAATCGCAAAAAAAGCCTCAGGGTGTCTGTAGCGCTGCAATAGTGGAGTGAATGACGTCACACAACGTCTTCGCGTTCGACCGTGGAGGAATGTAAACACAGGTGAAAATGACGTGTGTGAACTCCATGTAATACAGACGGAGACTCACCGCAGTTCAATGTCCCAACAGCAGATGATCTCCTTCACATTTATGTGTCCAGGGTTGCACCATCTGGTGTTGATAAATAGTGTGAGCCCCCCACCACTCTATGTGTCCCTGTCCGCTCTCACTATGGTGATTCCAGATTCCACGTTAGCATTCGGAGTGTCGCTGGTATGCCATGTCTCTGTGAAACACAGCAGACTACACTCCCTGTAGAGCCTCTGATTCTTAACCATTCCTGCTAGCTCATCAGTTTTGTTGGTCAGCGAGTTTACATTTCCCATAATCACTGAGGGAACTGAGGGTTTGTACCTCTACCACTTTTCTGTGTTCTTAGTCTTTAGCCTATCCATTAGCTTAGCTCCGGCTCTGCAGCCTCAATACTTCCTCCTCACTTCCTCCTCAATTGTGTGGACAGTGCCCCCGCGTCCCTTAGGTCGTAGGGCCAGCAGTTGTTCCCGAGAATAAACACAATATTCTCCGCTGCCACACATCTGAAGTAGACATATCCACAAGATATAATAATGTGCACAGGAGATGTGTGTATTAAGTACAAACAAAATAAAAATTGGATCTCAGCATGTCTAGCAGACGTTGCTTCATGAAGGCAGCTCACCATCTCAAGCTAAATCCAAGCAAGACGGAGCTGCTTTATATCCCAGGAAATGCTGGTGTTCATTGTGATCTCTCAATTTCCTTTGAGAACTCCCTGATCACTCCATGTTCAGAAGAATGTAGCCTTGGAGTAGTTGTAGACAATCTACTCTCTTTCACAACTCATGTTGCTAACCTGACACAGTCATGCAGATTTCTCCTTTACAACATTCTGAGAATTTGACCATTTCTCTTGAGGGAGAACACCCAGGTACTTGTTCAGTCTCTTGCCATCTCAAGACTTGACTACTTGAACTCCCTTCTGGCTGGCCTTCCCATGCGTGTCATCAGGCCCCTGCAACTAATCCAGAATGCTGCAGCTTGACTGGTATTTAACCTCCACAAGTTCATCCATGTCACTCCGTTGCTGTGCACCCTTCACTGGCTTCGCCTACAAAGCCAAAAAAAGTCCAGCCCCTCCCTACCTGATGGCAATGGTCAAAGCCCGATGCATACCTAGAGCCCTTCGTGCCTCAAGTATGGCTCGACTTGACCCACCGTCATCCAGGATACATTGGAGGCACTCCAGACTTTTCTCTGTTCTGGCATTCTAGGTGGTGGAATGAGCTCCCCCTGAGTGTCTTAACAGCGGAGTCACTTGCTGCCTTCAAATGCCAACTGAAGACCCACCTCTTTCGAGGGCACTTAAATGAGCACTAACTAAAATCTTTTACTGCAGTTACAGCAGCTATTGTATGGGCCATGTATCATTTTTACTGGTTTTGTGTAATTTGGGTTATAGGACTTACCTTACTTGTAATTTTATTAGGTAGTGTATGAATAATTTCTAGCATTATCATAGCTCAAATCAGGCTGAATTCAGGTCTAACAGATTTAGCTTTGGATATTCCAAGTTTATGACTAAACACTTTTGTAAGGCGCTGTAGATTTGAGCATCTGCTAAATGCTGTAAATGTAAATATAAAAACTCTAAAAACACATTACAGATGGAGCTACTGGGAAGGCTGCCGCTTGGAAGGCCTCCTGCATGTGGTGCAAAGGTGACAAGTATCAATTCCCCAGATGCCCAGACTTCATGGAAAAGAACCTTGAAGATCGATAAAAATGTATGAAGAAATACGCTTTGTAACGGATGTATGAAACCAAGTCACAGCACCAAGGAATGTCATCATCACCACACTTGTGATGTATGCAAGGAAAGCCACCCTACCTGTCTCCATGATTAGAACGACAGAGGACGTGAGGGTAGACATAGACTTGTATCCGTTGTGAAGACAGCTTCAAACACGGCAAAAGAAACCAGAACAGCCATGGCACTGAACCTCACTAGATGGGGTCAGTCATACAGCATTTCAGTGATCATCCCTTTGAGGGTGTCCTCTACTACAAACCCATCCAAGGAACAGCTTGTCTATATATTATTAGACACATACACAGAGTGACAGAACCTTCACTGACAATGAAGTAAGCAACGAATTACAAGCAGACCCTGTGGTAGGGTATCTGGACTCCATGTGAGAGACTACAATTCATGTGTTCTTGCATTCAACTGCATTCCTGCCAACTGTGATCATGTACCCACTCTTGAAACAGCAAAACAATAGCCTCACTTAAGAGCAATCACTCATATGATGCCACCTCTCCTTAATGGTGCACATTACAGGATTTTCAAAACTGTTTTTAAAATGAGACCACAAACATAAATATTGATTTTAAATGACTTTTAATCTTTTACTCATAAGAATGTGCACACTAGACGATTCAGTCGAGAAGCATGACTACATACTTGACGATTATGTGTTTCATTAACTATTAAGCTATTTCAGAGTGGGATCACACAGAAGATGGCATCAGCATGGCTTATAGATTCTGCAGCTTATGTTATTTATAAAAAAAAAAGCACCATGTGCGTTATTATTCATTCTTTCAGTGCCCTGCCTTTTTTGTATCACATCTAGTTGTTGATGCTTCCTGGTTAAACTTGCTCTCATTTGCTATTGGCATTGTTTCTTTCATACTACAGGATTTTAAATCGTTTTTCCATTCACACTACAGGATTTCAAGTTGTAAATTTCAAGCATATTTGATATTTACAAATCAAAATCAGGGAGGTTCAGATTCAGTTGGGAGCAATAAGATTATGGCCGTAAACCCCTTACACTTCAGGATCTTTTGGGCAGATAATCATTTCAGATCAGCCTTGAATCAGGGTCCACCTCCATGATTGTCAGGAGGAGCAAATTGGACCAGAGTCACAGAGCACTAACACCCAGTGAAGGACTGCAAGCCGTATGCCATCCTTACAGAGATTGGGTGGAGCACTGTTGATGAAACAAAATACAGCCTGTCTTAGTGTTACTATAAAGGAATTCCTTCAAGTAGCATTGATGGTTGTGATGAGACTTTAAGGACAAGAAATGACAAAGCTGTCAAGATGCTCTCATTTTCCTGGGCAAACTCAAAGAAGGCATAAGGAAAAATAACCAGGGACATTAGCAGATGCCTTTGCCGTTTAATGGTCACAATTACCTGATAACAACAAAATCGATGAAATCAGGCTCAGTCGTTTATGATTAAAAGTTCGATAGAGATGAGAAAAATAAGAGGAAGTACACAATGTAAATGAAAGGAGTCATTGAAAAAGGTGATGCTAACGAGGTGCACAAACAAGAAGCTCAACATGAGCGATGGTACATTCGCCATCATGGGATCTATTACCCTAAAAAAGCCAGAAATACTGCATGTCATGTTTGACTGCTCTGCAAAGTATGGCAGCAAAACCTCAGCCAATACCATCTTTCAACACTTGTATCTGCATTCTAATTATGCAGATGAAAACTTTGGGTCATAGTAATCAGGAGAGAACTGAGTTTCCCCTAGTTGTGTATACTACAGTCTGAAATACCTAGCCAAGGAAAGCAGTCACTCATATCCAGTAGGAGCTGCATTTGTGAAAAGAGGAATATACTGTATGTGAATGATGGTGTCACAAATACAGACACTGTGGATAAGGCCATTCATTTGGCACATGAGGCAAGAGGGATATGAGCCAAAGGTGATCTCCATCTTCACAAATTTGTGTCAAACAACCTTGCTGTTCTGCAGTAGATGCCAAAACACAGGATGTAACTTTCAATGACATACCACTGGAGTAAGCATTAGGCATTTACTGGAGCAAATAAACATAGTTTGATGTTACATACATTTTACATACATACATTTCGCAAGTTTAATGTCATGGAAACAGAGATGCACCACTTTTCGGATGCAAGCACCAGCAGATATGGTCACTGCTCTTATCTGAGAATCCGGGAACCAAAGAGGAGAGTTTTATTGTTCTCTATTGATAGGAAAGGTCTGCACTTCTCCCACAAGGTTGACTATAATACCAATGTTTGAATTAAAAGCAGCAGTGATTTCAGTCACCCTTAGCAATATGCTCAGAGAGGAGATGGTTATGCTGATGAGAAAGAGTACTTCTGGACACACTCAAATGTAGTTTTAGGCTACATACAATGCATTCAGAAAGTCTTCAGACCCTTTCAATTTTTCACATTTTGTTATGTTGTGGTCTTGTGCTAAAATAAACATAAAATAAAATACTCCCCTATCAATCTGTACTCAATACCCCATAATGAGAAAGTGAAAACATAATTTTAGAAATTTTTGCAAATTTATTAAAAAGGAAAAACTAATCTTTCACATGGGCATAGGTATTCAGACCCTTGGCTATGACCCTTGAAATTTAGCTCTGGGGCCTCCTATTTCTCTTGATCATATTTGAGATATTTCTACACCTTGTTTGCAGTCCACCTGTGGTAAATTCAGTTGATTGGACATGATTTGGAAAGACACACCCCTGTCTGTATAAGGTCTCACAGCTAACAATGCATATCAGAGCAAAAACCAAGCCATGAGGATGAAAGAACTGCCCGTAGAGCTCAGAGACAGGGTTGTGTGGAGGCACAGATCTGGAGAAGGCTACAAAAAACACATGAAGGCCCCCCTGGAGTTTGCAAAAAAGCACCTAAAGGACTTAAAGGTGCTTTTTTGCAAACTCCAGGCGGGCTTTCCTGTGTCTTTTACTGAGGAGAGGTTTCTGTCTGGCCACATTGTCATAAATCCCAGATTGGTTGAGTTCTACATGATGGTTGACTGTCTGGAAGTTTCTTCCATCTGCATAGAGGATCTTTGGAGCTCAGCCAGAGTGACCATTGGGTTCTTGCTCACCTCTCTTACTAAGTCCCTTCTCCCCTGGTTAGTTAGTTTGGTGGGGCGTCCAGTTCTAATAAGAGTCCTGGTTGTTCCAAACTTTTTCCTTTTAAGAATTATGTAGGCCACTGTGCTCTTGGGAACTTTCAGTGCAGCAGAAATTTGATAGAGACCACTACTGATGACAGAACTCAGTAGAATAGCAAGCTAGTTGCATACCAAAACTGAACAATACAAGTATGCAAGAAAAGACCCTTTGAACCCTAGACATAAAAACTGTAAGTCAAGCACTCTCCTGAAGTGACAGGACCCATAAACACTTAGTTAAGTTCCAAACTTAAACAAAGTGTATATTTTCAGAAAGATACCCAGTGGAGCCCATGGCCCAATATGTGACATCACAGGCAGTTTCAATGCGTTTCTGTTTAACCCTCAGGAAATTTCTAAGGGCTGTAAATTAGCCCCAGGGAGAGGAGCTTCAAAGGTGTTTCCCATAAAAATACAGGCTATCAGAGATTTTCAGAATTCAGAATTTTCAGTGATACCACATTAAAGATATCCACATGCACAATCAGATAATATATATCTCATCATGATACGATCTACTATCCCTGAGCTACGTTTTCAGGAATTTGACAATGATTCTATGACAAACCCACAGTGCGACCTAGTGATGGACATGAGAAGTGTCATCTCCCTCAGGATTTCCAAAGGACGTCATCTGAAATATCTTGTAAATTAGTCATCACTTCCAATGTTCAATTCATAGCTTAACTAGGAAATGTGTAGAAGATTCTCATGATATTAATTAATCACTAACTAATAATTGTAGTTTCTCTTTTATCAGAAAATATTAATCTGTTAACCGTAACTGTTTTTTATTGTATATATGCAAGTAATCATAATCAGTGCTAGTAATTTATTGCCCCTTCACTAAATCATGCAGCTATGCATAGATGAGTGCTTGGTCATTTGATGATAATGATGGGATTAGAAGTTTCAGAATGTAATTAACTCCATGGCATGCAAAATACATGTTCTTAATAAATCTCATATTCTGTTGTAGTAATCATATGTAATTCATAGGGTAGATTAACGGGTGCAACATGTGTGAGGACGAATATGATGCAGGGTAACTGGATGTGTGAGGAAGAGGGTTTGTCGAGAAGGGCGTGCACTAGAGCGGAAGATCTTAGCCCGAACCCGACGGGACCCGACAGGTCGGGTTGGGTTCGAGCTTAATTTCTGTCATTTTACACGGGCTCGGGCCGGGCTCGGGTTTGCGCGGTAAATGAGTGGCCAGGTGATGCATATCGATTAGCGCCAGAAACCCAGCTGGCATTTCACCGATTATTCACCATTAAATCAGTGTCAGGGACAAGATTGATTCACCGTTGTATTATGTTTCATTTTTGAAAAAGTGAATCAACGTTGATACCGCGACGCTGTTTCAACGTCTTGCTTTTAAACACAAGATGCAAAAATGGAGGAAAAGAGGAGGTGAAACGGAGGCTGGATTCCGGTGATTACGTTTTGGTTGCACCGTCAGTGGAAGTAAAGTCTGAGGTGTGGAAAAGTTTTGACCATGTCCATAATGAGAATGATGAGCCAATGACATCTGGATAGCCTAATGTCGGGCTGTAAACGGGTTCGGGCTTTTAAAATGGTGTACTTGTCGGGTTCGGGTCAGGCTCGGGTCGAATTCCGTCGGGCTCGGGTCGGGTCGGGCTTGACTTTTCAGGCCCGATTACAGCTCTAGAGTGCACCTTATAGCAAGGCATGAACCAGCCCACACAGACTCGAGAGTATGCTGACACAAGTGAACTTTATTTACATGAGCATTCCAATCGTCATAAGCACATGCTATATAGACCTCATCAGAATCAGAAACCTCCAAAGCCACATAAGGACACGTGTGGTCGAAGCATTCCTCATCATCTGAGGAGACATCATACATGGAAGCCAGGTGATACGGAGAACCAGACATGGCAACAAGAAGATTAAAAACAGAAACCGGAGACAAGAATCAGTGGCAAAACTGGAGGTAAACATGGGAACTAGGAAACAAGAAGACACGGCAAATGGAAGGAAACACAGGAACTAGGAACAGGATAAATTTACAGGCAGGCGAAGAGAAAACACATCCCGGGGCACAAGAAACACGCCAATAACGAACACCAATCACAAAACAATGCTCCGCAAACAGACACAGGAAAGGCAGCTGCATAAATACAAAACATGTGATAAAGATCAGGTGTGCAGTCAATAATAATGCATAAGTAATTCCGCAGCGTCTTAAAGGGACCGTGCCGCAATGCTGCATTTGTGTGCATCAAGTTTATATTCTTGCTTATAGGTAAACGTTTTATTAGAGAGAAGTACTCATGGATTTTTGAGTAGTAAAATGATTTGCCAGTGTGGCATATGTAATTATGTTTTTTTTTTTTAAATGTTTTTCTTTGTTTTGTGAAATTAATTAGTTTTTTTTAACCAAATCTAAGAAACAAAAATTGCTTATGATGACTTGATAAAATAATTCACATTTTCTCCAAACAAGACTGACCAAAGAAATAACTTCTCCGCCTTAAGATCTGACATATTAACATGATCCGACGCACACCTGCAGGGAAAGAGTGGTCTAGACCAGGTCAAGAAGAATTGTGACTTCAAAGAAAATTAAAAGTTTGAGCCTGGTCCTATCACCTGATAGTTAGGCCTAAGTGACTGTGGCATTATAAGTGATTCACTTCTTTTATCATGCCTCTGGTCTGGAGACGGCTCCTTTGCAACAGCATGACTCAGAATCCTTCAGTCATCACCACCATCATCATCATCTTCTTCATCTTCATCAGTCTTGTCATCCATGGATCTCAGCAGAAAGAGTGAGGTGATTCCCTACTGTGCATATGCATAGAATTGGTGCTGGTTTTGGTTATCTGTCCTGTTCTTCAATTTAAGTCTAGATTAGTTAATTATCTTACACTTCCTCATCAGATTAGCTTATTTCATCCTTCATAAAACTCTCAGAAGATCCACCATATCACAAGCCCCCAATAAATGGCTCTATATCCCCACAGATGAGAATCTAGCAGATCCTGAGGAAGAACTGTAAATGTGTCTAATTGGTTCACTGGTCCTACAGGGGTTAGACAATGAAACTGAAACACCTGGTTTTAGACCACAATAATTTATTAGTATGGTGTAGGGCCTC
>JAOVVH010001696.1:0-10709 GCA_028566435.1 Scorpiodoras heckelii | reverse complement strand
GAAATACAACAGCTCCATGATCAGAAACATTAAACTCTGTAACCTGCAAATTAGATGGGGAAATACATGGGGTAGTAATAAATACAAGGTCCAGAATATGACCATGAGAGTGAGTGGCCGAGGCTACATGTTGAGTGAGATCAAAACAATGCAGTAGGTTAAGAAGGTCAGCAGATTGAACACATTTACTGGAGTCAATATGAACGTTAAAATCACCCAACACTAACACTGAAGGCAATAAAGGACAGAGCAAGGCTAGCAGTTCAGACAGCTCTGATAGAAAAACAGGAACAGAATTTGATTTAGGTGGACGGTAAACCAACAAGATCAACAATGGCTTTGATCCAGCTATTTTCAGACCAAGACATTCATATGTAGTTGAAGGGCGAACAATCAACAGAAGTTTCAATCTGTGCTCTCAAAACAGTCCTATAGCTGATACAGTGCACCCTATGGCCATGTTTTTACAGTCCATGTGGCTGGTGGAAATCTCTTTCTGCAGGGTGTGTATGCAGGAATCAACCGGAATCAAGTGGTTCGGACTGTATTTTTTGCGTAAATGTGTGGAAGAATAAGCGGAAGAATTATAAGAAGTAGTATGTGGAATAACAATATAGCGCTTTTCAAGAGCTATAATAATTATAATAACTAGATTTGCATTTCCTGAAGGGAATACATAGTGCTTGAAAAGTGTTGCAAATGTGTGTGTGTGACTGCATATGTCTGTTTTGTGCTTTTGTGTGTGAGTTTGAGTGTCTTTATGTATGTGTCTGTTTTGTGTGTGTGTCTTTATGTATGTGTCTGTGTTGTGTGTGTGTCTGTGTATATGTCTGTTGTGTGCTGTTGTATGTGAGTGTGTGTTTATGAATGTGTCTCTTTTGTGTGTGTTTATGTGCAGGTATAAGCATGCAGTTTGTGGGGTGCAAATACTTTTGCTCAGCAGGTTGATGGGGCTCCCAGGACATTGTGTATATGGCAAGAGCCCTAATGTGACATCATTTGGGGGCAGTAGTGAACTTGTGATTAGGATGTCTACCCCATGATGGGAAGGTCCTGGGTTTGATTCCTGTGGTCGACAGGACTCGGCTGAAGTGTCCTTGAGCAAGACACCTAACTCCCAATGGCTCCCCGGGCGCTGGCTATGGGTGCCCAGTGCTCCGGTCATGTGTCCTCACTAGTGTGTCTCACTGCACAGATGGGTCAAAATGTGGAGGTTCAATTTCGCTGTGTGCAAGCACAGTGACAAAAAAGTGTCACTTTCACTTTCATCATCAGTGGCAGTTATAATTTGAATTACTGCTGTGTGTGTACTAATGGAGATGGAGAAACTGTATCAGCACAGGAGAGTCAGTCTTTGTTGCAGACTTTGGAAAATCCTTGTTTGAGATGATTCTATCTTTCGAACAAATGCTGATAACTCGGAAAATCTTTAACCTATTGCTTGTGTATGTCAGTATGTGTGTCTTTATGTATGTGTCTGTTTTGTGTGTGCGTGTGTGTGTGTGTATGTGTGTGTCTGCGTATATGTCTGTATTGTGCCGTTTGTATGTGTGTGCTTTTATGAATGTGTCTGTTTGTGCGTCACAGAGTGAGGAGGCCCACAGAGTGAGGAGGCAACAAAATGGGCCAAAGACAAAAACCAAAACATAAGAACCCTGAATGCTCAGAAGATATCAAATGGCAGGGGCAAACAAAACAGTGTACTCCAACACTCTGGCAAAACAAGTCTTCAAAAACATAGAGAGAACAGGTTAGGGATCTGAGAAAAAGGTAGACTGTGAACAAAAATGAGAACAAGGAAAACAAAGAAACTAGGCTACAAATGGCGGGCAAGACAAAGTCCATAAACACAGAATATAGTTTCAAAATAGCGAGACAACATCAAAGGCACAAAGTGTTGCTGAGCCGCGAGGGAGAACCTTCTTGGCGTTCTTTTTAATCTCCCATCTCGGCTCATTAACCTGTGTCTGGGATTGCCTCCAGGTAGAGGCAATTACTGGGGGACTCTGGGTAATGTAGTATGGGTTCGTTGTCTTACCCTAGGGTGACTTTTGCACCCTCCCGTGGCTGTGGTCATGACAGAACGCCCCCAAGAGGCTAACTCCGGGAGCCCTTTCTCTCTTTTTGGGTCTACCTGATTTGCATGTAGCTGGCTTACTGGGGTACCTTCTGTGGAAATCCTCTATGAGGATGGGATCCAAAATGTCATTGCCTGTGACTTAGCTGTTTTCTTCAGGTTCGTACCCCTCCCAAGCCATGAGATATTCAAGCTTGCCTTGGGTCACCTGGAATTAAGTAGTTCTTTTACTGTGTAAGTTACATCACCTGATATGCTCGTTGATCCTGGCTCTGGTTGTTCATCCTCCTGTTCGTCCAGGGGACCTCATTCGACTGGCTTGAGCTGGCTAACATGAAAACTCAGGTGCTGGACCCTGTAGGAGACATCGTTAATACGTTTGATTATGGGAAATGGACCGATATACTTTGGGCTCAGCTTCTTGCATTGGGTAGAGTTGCTTAAAGTTTTCGTGGCCACCCACATTCAGTCTCCAGGCTTAAACTGGGGGATCTTTCCTCCTCGTTTATCTACAAACCTTTTTATTTGAGTGAGTGCATGGGTGATTTTCTGGTTGGTGAGGGCCCAGACTCTCTCACTCCTTCTGAACCAGGAGTTGACTGCAGGGTTCTCTGTGGGGTTGGCATTCCAGGGTTACAGTGGTGGTTGATAGCCCAAGACCACCTCAAAGGGTGTCAAGTGGCCAAATGCCTCAGGGAGTTCTAGGCATATTCTGCCCAGGGGAGATACCAGGATCGATCTTGTGGCTGGTGCTGATAAAACAGGCAGTGGAATTTCATCAGCTCCTGGTTTACGTACTCTGCCTGTCTATTGGCCTGAGGATGATAATCTGAGGTGAGGCTTACTGTGATGCCTAGCTTGTCCATGAAACTGCTCCAAACTCTGGAGGTAAATTGGGTGCCCCGGTTGCTGACAATATGATCTGGGATACCAAAATATTGGAGTACTGTCTGGAACAAAGTCTCTGCCATTTCCATGGCCGGGGGTAAACCCGCAAGTGGGATGAAGCATACTGACTTCGAGAACCGGTCCACGATGACTCGGATAGTAGTAAGACCTTGAGAAAGGGGCAGTTGACAAAGTCAATGACGATGTGGGAAAACAGTTGTTCTGGGACAGGCAGGGGCTGGAGCTTCCCGGCCGACAGCGTTCTGCGTACCTTGGCCTGTGCACATACAGCATACGATGAGATAAATCTAGGAAAATCTAGACTCATACTTGGCCACCAGTACTTACTGAGCAGGAGGTCAAGAGTGTGGCGGGTGCTGAGGTGGCCCACTCTGGGCGTGACGTGGACCCAGGTGATGAGTAATCTACGGAGGGCAGTGGGAAAAAACAGAAGGAACAGGGGACACTGGTTTTTCCTCCGGGAAGGTTGCTGCACCTGGATCTGTCGGTCAAGTTACCATGTGATGGCATTGCAAATTTTGACCTGGGAAGGAGGGGCTCTGGCTCCTTAGCGTCGTCCTCTGGTTCATACTTCCAGGAAAGGGCGTCAGCCTTTCCGTTCTTGGATCCTGGATGATAAGACAAGAGAAAGATAAAGCGTGTAAAGTATATAGCCCACCTGGCTTGGCGAGGATTTAATCTCTCGACTGCCTTCAGGTACTCCAACTTCTTGTGATCAGTGTAGACGAGAACAGGGTGTTAGGTGCCCTCTAGTCAATGTCTCCATTCTTTGAGGGTTAGCTTTATGGCAAGGTGTTCTCTGTCCCCCACATCATAATTTCTCTCCACGAGGGTCAGTTTTCTTGAAAAGTAGTCCACTGGATGCAGCTTCAAGCGGTCTCCCTGTCTCTGGGACAACACTGAGGGCACTGCTTTCTTGAGTTTATTAAACGCCTCTGAGGCTTCTAAATTCCATTTAAGAACCTTGCCATTCCCTTTTAACAGGACAGTTAGGGGTGTAGCCACTAAGCTGAAATTTTTTATGAACCTTCCATAAAAGTTTGCAAATCCCAAAAATCTCTGGAGTTCTCTGACCATCCCTGGATGTACCCAGTTAACCACTGCCTCCATCTTGTTCAGGTCCATGGGGACCCCTTCTGGCCCAATGTGGTAACCTAGAAACTCGACTCTAGACTGATAAAATTGGCATTTCTCCTTCTTGACATAAAGGTGATGGTGGATTAGTCTCTGGATCACTTGGCGAACGTGACTGACGTGGGTAGTTAAATCTGGGGAGAAGATCAAGATATCATTAATATAGGCTATGACACACTCACCGAGCATGTCCCTGAACACCTTATTGACAAAATGTCAAAATACACTTGGAGCCGAGGCCAGGCCATATGGCATAACCACATGTTTATAGTGGCCAGAGGTGGTGCCAAATGCTGTTTTCCACTTATCGCCAGCCCACACTCTGATGAGGTTATAGGCTCTTAGTTATAAGTCCAGTTTAGTGAATATAGTGGCCTCCCGGAGCTGTTCTAGAGCTGAGGGAACAAGTGGGAGAGGATAAGGATATTTCACTGATATCTTATTGAGCCTCTGGTAGTCAATGCATGGGCAAAGACTCCCCCCTTTTTTCTCAACAAAGAAGAACCCTGCAAATGCGGGGGATGAGGACTGATGAATAAAGCCCAACTTGAGGGCTTCTTGAATGTAGTGTTCCATTGCTTGTGTCTCCGGAATGGACAGGGCATAAACGTTATTCCTGGGAGGAACACAACCTGGCAAGAGATCAATACAACAATTGAAAGGACGATGGGGGGTAAACCTTTGGCTTTTTTCTTACTAAATACCTCCATGAGATCTTGATACTCGACAGGCACTTAAACACTAGCCTAAACCTCAGGGCTTTCCACCTGCATAGTTCTCAGGGGCCAGATGACGGGCTTTAAACAGTTGTGAAAACATTTCTGGGACCAGGATTGGATCTCCCTCCACTTCCAGGATATGAGTGGATCGTGCCGACCCATCCAGGTTAACTCCAGGACAAAAGGGTACCTGGGAGAGTCTGTGATCATGAAGGAAATCTCTTCTTCATAGAGTAACCCCACCTTCATCTTTAAGTGAGCTGTTCTGTGGGTGATAGCACCTCTCCCGATGAGTCCCCATCTATGGCCCAGATCTGGAGCTGGTGTTGTAGTGCTTGGACTGGGATGTTGAGGGACTCCGTGGTGGTGTGGTCCATAAAACTGCTGGCTGCTCCCGAGTCGATTAGGTCTGCAAGAGGGAGAAAACAGTTCTGAGAGTTTATCTGAACATTGATAATTAGTTCAGAAGCATAGCAGAATGGGTTGTGACTCACCACGTTCACCAGGGTGTGGGGGTTAGTCACACCACCGGTGTGTTGCGCTCCGAGATTTACCTGGCACTGGCTGGGGCCATAACCCTCCTCTCCACAGTAGAAGCATAGGCAGTGTAGAGCCCGACACTTCCTCTCCTGTGGAGACAGGCATAAGGGACCCAGTACCATGGGTTCAGGAACCGCTGACCCAGGTGTTGTGGAACCACTTGCAGGTCTGGACCCCAGGAGGTCATCCAGCTTTATCTCAGTAGAGATGAGCGAGTCAAGGGTCATGCAGGCATCTCGGCAGGCCAATTCCCACTGTACCTCTGTGTTTAGTCCTCACCGGAACGTGGCCTTCAAGGCAGGTTCGTTCCACTCACTTTCCGTGGCGAGGGTTCGAAACTCAAGGGCGTATTCCGCCACCCTCCGATCTCCCTGGAACAAAACAAGCAACCATTTGCCAGCTCCCTGGCCATCGGCTGAGTGATTGAACACCTGTCTAAACTGCGCAATGAAGGAAGCATATGAGCGTGCCTGCTCACCTGCATGGTTCCAAGAGGCGGTAGCCCATTGCAGAGCCTTGCCACTAATGAGACTGATAATCATGGTGACTTTCTGGTTGTCCATTAGATCTCCTTGTAGGGAGAAGAAAACATCGCACTGGAGGAGGAAGCCTTTACACCCATCTGGCTTGCCGCTATAGTGCTCGGGAAGGGAGACAGGGATATGTGCTCTCTGCATAGTGCTAGCCCTGTCATGCTGCCTTAGTACCTCCCATTCCTGGATTGTGGCGCGCACCTCCTTCAGCTGCTGTGTGCTGTGAAGTAGGGCCTGTTGCAAAATAGAAATGACTGCTGTCTCCATTGTGATGTGGATCAACCTGTAATGATCCCACACGAGTAGCTAGAGACAACTGCAGTTTTCTTTTGCACATGTATAATATGGATAAACACAATGTACATAAACAAAGCATAGAGTGAGGAGGCAACTAAATGGGGCAAGGACAAAAACCATAACATAAGAACTATGAATGCTCAGAAGATATCAAATGGCAGGGACGAACGAAACAGGGCACTCCAACACTCTGGCAAAACGAGTCTGCAAAAACAGAGAGAACAGGTTAGGAATCTGAGAAAAAGACAGACTGTGAACAAAAATGAGAACAAGGAAAACAAAGAAACTAGGCTACAAATGGCGGGCAAGACAAAGTCCATAAACACAGAATATAGTTTCAAAATAGCGAGACAACATCAAAGGCACAAAGCGTTGTTGAGCCACGAGGGAAAACCTTCTTGGCATTCTTTTTAATCTCCCATTGCGGCTCATTAACCTGTGTCTGGGATTGCCTCCAGGTGGAGGCAATTACTGGGGCACTCTGGGTAATGTAGTATGGGTTTGTAGTCTTACCCTAGGCTGACGTTGGCGCCAACGGTGGACATAGTCATGACAACAAGCCGATTCTGATTTCTCATGCAATTAACATGCAAGTCAATGGTTCAGATTTCCATCCCTAGTGCCGAACAAATCATCATAACTCGAAAAATAATTTGTCAGATGATGAGATATTTTGAACTTTTAGAAAAAGGACCTATCTCCACCATGTAAATGTTAAATGGAGTCTCTAGGTGAAAGTATAAGGATTTTGAACAAAGAATGTTCAGTGAAAATTCAGTTAATTTTTTTTCAGTGAAAGTTAGTGTAGTGTTGCATTACCACTGACTTTTCCCATAAGAATAACTAGATTTGCATTTCCTTAAGGAAATACATAGGCAGGTTTTTGGGGCTCCAAGGACATTGTGTATATTGCAGGAGCCCTAATGTGACATCAGTGGCAGTT
Organism: Scorpiodoras heckelii; assembly: GCA_028566435.1. NCBI lineage: Eukaryota > Metazoa > Chordata > Actinopteri > Siluriformes > Doradidae > Scorpiodoras > Scorpiodoras heckelii. The sequence goes on along the minus strand of JAOVVH010001696.1, from coordinate 3,557 downwards.
ACAATTGGACTTACTGCTGTGTGTGTTGTAATGGAGATGGAGCCACTGTATCAGCGCAGGAAGAGACAGTTTCTGGTGCAGACTTCAGAAAATCAGAAAATCTTTAACCTATTAAAGACACTGTGTAGGACTGGACCCTTTGCTGATCATTTTGATGTAAAGATTATCTGGATTGAGAAGAAAATGTCTGAGTTATGACAGTTTACAAACACATGAAAATTTAGGACAAGCTGATTCTAATTTTGTCAAATTAACATGCAAGTCAATGGGGGCAGATTTCTGTCCCTAGTTCCAAACAAATCTTCATAACTCGAAAAATAATTTGTCAAATGGTGAGATTTTTTGAGACTTTGGAAAGGGCAAGTATCTCTACCATTTACAGTTTGACTGAAGTCATTAGGTGAAAGTATAAGGATTTTAGACAAGAATGTTCAGTGGAAAGTCAGTTAATGTTTTTTTTAACTCACCACTCTGACTATTCCCATAGGACTAAAGGAATGAAACTGAAAGAGTGATGGAAAGAGAAGTATGAGCACCATCTGTCCATAATTTGACAAGGCGGGTCAGGGTGGCTCCAGGTCCGAGCATGCCAATTTTTGTGACTGTATCTTGAAAATTACCAAATTACAGCATTTTAAAAAAAACTTCCATTAATTTATAATGGAAATTTTTCTTTTTTAAAAAATTTAATTTATTAAAAACTATAAATCACATCGACACCAATCATATATAGCACACCACACAGCGCGATTATCTACGCATCTGTGTTTGAACCGTGTCTGTACGTTAAGTGGTTCGGGCTGTATTTCTTGCATAAATGTGGTGAAGAATTGGAATAATTATCAGTAGTAGTATGTGGGATAAAAGTATAGTGCTTTTCAAGCACTATAATTATAGAAATCAGGATTTGGTTCAGTTTTGATAACCTATATGTATATAATTGTTTATATATTGAATGTGTAATATTTTATATTTAATTGTGGTTAAGATTGGTTTTATGTCTGTGTTCTGTTTAATGTACTGCTCCTGTTCTCTGTGCTGTGAAATGCAGTCTTATAAGGTTCTCCTCTGCTTCCATCTACTGGCAAATGTTGGTAGTGTTCCGTGTTTAAGGAATCGAATGATGATGAGCATGGGACGTTATTCTGCTTGGAAAGCAGAGTATGGTGCTTGACTCTTGCTTGACGATTCTACTTGTGTTTTTGTTCCTGAGCCTCAAGGTTGCCTTTGAAGGCATCCTCGTTATGTTTATAATTTATGAGATGTGTATGAACGACTATGGTGGCTTGGTGGGTAACACTGTTGCCTCACAGCAAGAAGGTCCTGGGTTCGATCCCCAGGCAGGGTTGGTCTGGATCCTTTCTGTGTGGTCTCTATGTCCTCCCCGTGTGTGCATGGGTTTACTCCAAGTAAACTCCCACAGTCCAAAAACATGCAAGTTAGGTGAATTGGACATACAAATTTGCCCCATGACTGTGTTTGAAAGTTGAACTTGTGTATCGATGTAAACTTGTGCTTGTCATGTATAGCCACCGATGCTGGAATGACGTTAAAAACTAATAAACAAACAATGAATGACTCTAATTCAGTTAGTTTATAACTTTGAAAACTATTTAGTACAAGACTACATTATGTTATATTACATGCTGGATAAGCTAACCTAGCCTTTACCAGCACTCTGTTAAATTGCATTCTGAATGGATTGTATTATATTTCTCAGTTTTTCCCTACTTCAACCGACTATAAAGAGTGAACTGGAACTTGTCTTCTATGTGGTTTGTTGGAGAAGAGTTAACTTGCTGTTGACCCCGGCAAGACGTTGGAGCAGAACAGTACAGTCTGAGATTGGGGAAAACTCTGTTTTGAGAATTATAGTGCTTAGATCTAGTATTACATAATAAATTAATTAGAACAGTGATTGTGTTTCCGCCTCAAAACATCAACCTTTTACTCCAGATTGATAAAACTTATAGACTTAGAAATCCCTGAACTAGATTTTAAGAACAGACACAAATAAGTTAAAGAAATGCAACAATGTCCTCATGTCCTCATGAGCTTTGAAAGTTGTTCATATTCACATTAACATTTTTAATACAGACTTCTGGTAAAATTTCTGGCAAAAATACAGTACAAGACTCCTGCATTGTTAACTCCCAAAACACATGTGCACACTCACACATAGTAGTTGATGAAGTCTCCATGAACTGAGGGATGATCGTGTAGCAGCTGCTGCCCTTGATGCAGAAGAATTTCTTCACAAATAATGGAAATTCTCTACAACAAAGTGGCACAACAAAAGAAAAAATTACAACCACGTCTATAATCAAAACGAGTTTCACAACATAAGCAATGCACAACGTTAACTCGAATCTCGTAGGGATAGGCTTCACTGCGGATGGTCAAAAAAGAAACATCAGGATTAAGCCTCACAGATCGTTTGAGCTCTCGCCGAAGCATACCATCCTGTACATACTCAATAAATTGATCACGCACCAAATGGTCTGCATTCGGAATAGATCGAGGGCTTCTACATTTAATTACCTCCATCAATGATAACAAGGCATGTGAATACTCATGTAATGATTCACCCTCTAATTGCCTACGCTGGAAAAATTGTTTCTGTAGACCGATATATGACTGAGAGCATCCATAAATCTCTGATAAAACAGTTAAGATTATCTCAGGATCATTTCTTTCACTTACAGGACAAAATTTAATTTCAGTCTTAGCCTCACCATCCAAATGGTCATATATAAACAAGGCCTGCTCGACTGGGGACATATGGCGGCTCTCCAAGGACCTATGAACCTCCTCCACTCAGTCCTCCACTATTAAAGCATCTGTAGATTTACCCAAAAACCTGGGGCATTTCCTCTCCCTAGGCACATACACATAACGCTCAACTGCACCACGCGTATCTAAAAGCTTACTACTCCTAGTCCCTTCATTAGCACTAGCGCTACTGCTAGCCCCACCTGAAACCCTTAATCTTTCGTTATCAGCTTGAAGCTGTTGCACATATTCTGCTAAAACCCTGAGGTGCTACTCCATATTAAGGTCTGTCACAGACATATCAAACAAAAAAAGGAGAAAAGAGAATTAAAAAAGAAAAGAAATACAAAACCAGACCAAATATTGGTTGACCAAAATAAAAAAAATCTTCCCTGAAGGCTTGATTCTTGGTCCCAGCCAGTCTTCAGACAATAGCCATTGTTTTTTCCTTTATCACAACTAAACTACTGGGTGCCACAAATCTAACACAACCTCAAGCCAATTATGAGTGCCTTTCTCTTCCCTGCATCAGACCTCAGGATCCTGCCGACTGTGCCACAAATGTGGCCCTCACCAAGTGGGTGCACCAGCCAATACCTCAATTTCACGCACTCCACTGTAACACAAACTGTACTTTCTGAATTTCAAGGGCACACAAAACTCAAATGAGACTGATGCAGTAGAAGAGCTTTTATTTTCTTAATGGCTTAATGGGCGGCACGGTGGTGTAGTGGTTAGCACTGTCGCCTCACAGCAAGAAGGTCCCGGGTTCGATCCCCGGGTGG
>JAOVVH010001651.1:0-10711 GCA_028566435.1 Scorpiodoras heckelii | reverse complement strand
TATATAAAACAAAGGACTTTGTCACAAAGCAGCTTTATAGAACTCTGCATATAAAATGTATGCCAGAGGTGACAGTGACAAGGAAAAACTCGGTGAGATGACATGAGGAAGAAGTAACCCCGAGAGCAACCAGACTCACAAGGTAATCCATCCTTATCTGGGCAACACCAGGACACTAAGGTACACTGTACACTGAAGTACCAAAAACTGGTATACCAGTAAATACTTGGTAGGTCCCCCATGGGATCTTGGAGGGAATGTTGCACAGTTCTCACACTGATGTTTGTTCAGACCCCAGTAGACAATTCTGATGTTACTTACGGCAATGTTGCACATACATCTATCATGTGAAACGATTCTTGCCAGCTGACACTGGTCACGTCCACACAGAGTCTTTTTACGATCAAACTGCTATTGTAAGTTCGAGGTTTTGCCAGAATTTTGTAGTCACGGTACACCCTTGAAAAGAACATCCACAGCCGAATTTATGGTGTCTGGGTGGTACCATATACAGTAATCCCATAGTGATTAAGCTCATTATCCAGGGCCATGCTTAGTAGCAGCTAGTGATTTTCATGTGGCAGTATTTACACCTGGGGCAATTTATCTTAGCTGAGCCCTTTTTTTTGCCCTGGCCCTAAACCGCTCACTGCTCATAGTCCTCTCAGCTAATCATGAAGGTATTGTTCAACCCAACACATCTGAGTGTAATATTATAATCAGTTTCCACATGTTCGGGTGAATATGACTCAACCCTATACCTCCTGCTGCCTACACACACACACACGCGCGCGCGATCAGACTGATGAATTACCTTACTGTAGCTCTGTAGGGGAGACGTGAAGTTATGAGCCTGACGAACAGGAAATCTGAAGCGGAACGGCCACAGCACTGCAGACCTACCTGAGAGCTGAACTGTTTCTCTACAGAAATCAAGCAATCTGCAATGAAAATTATAGTCTACATTATAAACAGTGGCATTTGAACAAATCTCTAAACTCCTCTTGGTGCTTGTGAATAAGACCTTGTGAAGGAGTCGCTTGTAGAGCAGGAGGCATGATTTGTTGGAATGGTGACCGAGGGGAAAATGCTCATGACTCAGCTCGCTTTCAGCCCTGCTGACTGCGCATGACTCAGCATAACTGTGACACCTCTTCAACTGTTTCAGTAAATTGTAGGAAGGAAATAATTTTCCTTGGATGCAACTGTGATGTCTTCAGCAATATCCACAGTACCTTCTGGGCTTGAGCTCTGGTTGAATGTTTAGAAATGTTTATTGTTTCATAATTTAAGATCAAGTAAATATTCAATCCTTTCCATGTAAAGCCCATTCAATGCTCTCAGCCTTAAATCCATTGTCTAATCAATCTTTGCTGTTTAAACCCACTTGCTAATGAATTGTCAATCATCAAAAGCTCACTTGTCATTTAGTCTTATTCTCACTTTCTAATCAAGCATGCCTATAAACGGTTCTTCCCTAATTTGCAGAGTTTGTTCACCATAGGGATTAACACACTGCAATGTGTCTATTCCAATCTGCAGCATACTTACAGAGCAGCCCCTTCACACATCTGGGCCTGTCTGACCATCTTTCACTGCTCCTCCAGCATACACTCCCCTCAGGAGGAGAACTAAGCCATCCACAAAGACTGTAAAAACTTGGCCAGAGGGTGCACTCTCAGATCTGAAGTATTGCTTTACTCACACAGATTGGAGTATTCTTGAACAAAAGGATCTACAGGGCTTCACTGACACTGTAATATCTTACATCAAGTTTTGCATTGACAATATCCTTGTTGAAACTGGAAGCCCAAGTGAGGTTCAGTCACTCCTGATAGCCGGTATCTCCACCTTCAGGATGGGGAACAAGGCCCTATACAGCTGAGCAAGGGCAGACTAAAAGAGAGGCATTATAGGTGTGAAGGAGTCCTATAAGAGAAAGTTGGAGGACCGTTTGTCAAACAACAAACCACGTCAAGTGTTGCAGGGAGTACAAGACCTCACCAACTACAAAGGGAGCTCCTCTGTGACCCTCAGGCTGATGCCTCACTGGCAGCGTCATTAAACCACTACTTTGCCCACTTTGAGGAAATGAGGCCCCACACAGTCACACTGCCCACACAGACCGCAAGCTCACACACTCACTCTCCAGGGACATCAAGTTAGTCATGTGTTTAGTTATGTGAATACGAGGAAAGCTGCTGGTCCTGATGATGTACCTGGTGAAGCACTTAAATCTTATGCCAATCAACTTTCAGTGGTCTTTTCGAAGATCTTTAATCTCTCCATGATGCACACCACTGTCCCACCTTGTCTCAAGTCAGCTACCATAATAACAGTACCCACAAATTCAGACCTGCAACGTCTTGAGAGTACTCAGAAGGAACAGATTGGAGGAGAAGCTGCTATAATACTCTGTTGGTTCACCACTGAGAGTGTACTGGCAATCTCCATCAATGTCTGGTATGCTGGCTGCACAGTGGCTGCAGAGAGTAATATGGTCTGTTGAAAAGACATTCAGCTGTCCTTTGCCCTCTCTGGATGAAATCGCCAGCATCCATGACTCTCCAGAGCAGGGAAGATCACCCATTTAACACCCACATGGGACATTAAATATGACTGTTATCTGTTTACAGAATGTGCAATATACAATTTTTGATGTTCAATAACAATTCAATATGTTATGTGCAATAACACCTTCAACCTCTTATCTTAACACAATCTATCTATCTATCTATCTATCTATCTATCTATCTATCTATCTATCCATCCATCCATCCATCCATCCATCCATCCATCCATCCATCCATCCATCCATCCACCCATCCATCCATCCATCCATCCATCATGGTACCACGCTGGAATTCACTGAGCTCCTGAGACAGACCCATTCTTTCATAAATGTTTGTAGAAGCAGTCTGCATGCCTTGGTGCTTGATTTTATACACCTGTAGCCATGGAAGTGATTGGAGCACCTGAATTCAATGATTTGGATGGGCGAGTGAATACTTTTGGCAATATAATGTATCTGGCATAAATTCTATAAGATACTTGTGTAAATGAACTGAATGTATGGCAGAAAATAATAAATGTGTTTCATTACTGGTGGCACAGTAATATTTTTAAAGTATAATACAAGTGTTTTCTTTTCAGCCTAAAATGACCAAAAAGTTTTTTCATTTAATTCTTGAGGAGTCTTAGAAAGAAGATCTAATATTCACTATCATGCAGGATGTCTTGACCACAACATGAAGGTCTGATTACTCTGATAAGGTGAAAAAGCAGAACGCCCTCAGAATGACCCAGACTCATTTAGACTTAATGGAAACTTCAGCTATTGATGGATACAGAGAGAGCAGCACAGAGAAGATAAAGAAAGTATCATTATTATTACTGTTATCAACATTGCTTCATTTTATGGATTAATGAAGTCCTGGTGAATCACCAAATTATCTTGAACTCTGTGAGAACGTATTTTACATAATTTCTACACAAATGAATGTCTAGCTTCTCAACCAAATAATATTATAATAATAAGATTTAAGCATACAAATTACACACCATGGTACTTCTTGAGTCTGATTTCACGCAGACATTACAAGATTTTGTCAGTAGTTCACAGAAAATCTCAAAAAAGTCAAAAATAAAAAATAAAAAAATTTTATTGAAGGAACTGAGCAGATGCCGCTCCTTCAACTGTATAATGACCTTATAGTAAGTAAGCTCCAGTGTATTCTTAATGACTTTACTCAGACATTTTAGATGATTCAGAGATACAGGACAGTGAATGCAATTTCTGAACAGAGTGATCACAGGAGATGAGTAATGGGTGTTCGACCTAGGATCCTGCGGCAAAATATGTAAACAAAATCCATTAAAATAACACGTGTTTCCTTTGTTATGTTGCTTCTAAGAAAAACATTCACCTATTATCAGTGATTATCAAGCGTTCACCTGTTGTAGGTTCAATTTCTGACAGTTCTACTGCCTGTCAGTGTGGGTGTGTCACGGGTATGAGAAAATGCAAACATGAATGAGTTCTGGAGACGCAGATCCACCGGAGCCGAGGCGCGATTTCATTCATTCGTCCATTATCTTCCGCTTTATCCCGCTAGTCGGGGTCACAGGGGGGGCTGGAGCCAATCCCAGCGTCATCAGGCGAAGGCGGGGTACACCATGGACAGGTCGCCAGTCCATCGCATAGCCAACACACACATTCACACCTACGGGCAATTTAGAGTGACCGATCAACCTAACGTGTCTTTGGACTGTGGGAGGAAACGGGAGTACCCGGAGGAGACCCACACAAGCACGGGGAGGACATTCAAACTTCACACAGAACGGCCCGGACAGACCGGGAATCGAACCCGGATCAGCTTGCTGTGAGGCGACAGGGCTAACCACTACACCACCGTGCCGTCCGAGGCGCGATTAATTCAAACACAAAGAACAAGCACAGGAACAAGAACAGTAACTTAGCGCCAGGAGAATATTGTGAGGAAGAGTGGATGATGACCACCGATGGGACTTGGGTGCGATTAGGACTGGACCACGGAGCACAGACATGCATAGCACTAAACTGTCACAGAAGGCCAGCCACAGAAGCGGAAACAAGACAGAGGCAAAGAGAGAGAGAGAGGGTGAGAGAGAGAGAGAGAGAGAGAGAGAGAGAGAGAGAGAGAGAGAGAGAGAGAGAAGAAGGGAAAGTGGAGGAAAAGATAGAGAGGGAGAAAGATGCGGAAACAAAGAGTAAGAAGGAGGAGAGAGGAAAACTCAAAGCTGGAGGATGAGAGCAAGTGGAAATAGGAGACGGAGGGAGAGAGTGAGGAAGAAAAGATAACACGTCAGATGAGAACCAAAGTGAAGAGTGACAGAGAGCAAGCAACAGCGCGAAAGACAGGGCAGACGTGGGCGGAGCACTCGCACAGAGAGGGGGAAAGAGTACATGAGCACAGCATGAGAGCGTGTGAAAGCGCAGGGGAGCTCGTGCGTGCGTGTGTGTGTGTGTTTGTGTGTGTGTGTGTGTGTGTGTGTGTGTGTGTGTGAGTGTAAATGTGGTGTGAGCGAATGAGAGGAAGAAGGCACGCGAAATAAATTGCGGAAATGAAATGAAAGTAAAGAAAGCACAAACAACTAAACCGAGGAGGAAGGGAAAAGAGGGAAGAAGAATAAAACACAGAACCACAAAGAACCGGAGGGTAGAACAGAGGCAGAAAGCACAAACAACGGAGGAAACAAAGCAATGGGAGTCGAGAAGGACAGCTGGCAACGAGGGAAAATAGCAAACTGAGAAACACAGAACCCGAAAAGCCAACGGGAAGAGAAGGAACAGAAAGATGGGAGACGGAGGAGAAAAAGAGCACGGAGCTAGCACTTAGAGGGAGCTTAGACGCTTTGGTGAAACAACTAAACGCTTATCGGCGTGTGGCGGGAGAGAAGGGAATTCAATAGGGTGCCTAGGGAGGCAGAAATGAGTGTCAGGTGAGAGTGATTAGTACGAAGGAGAGGAAGAGCCAATGGAGGCAATGAATGACACTGCCATCCATGGTCAGAAGCCAAAGAAACAAACTCTGCCAATAGCAAAAATACATACAAGCCCTGGTAGGTCATTCTGTAACCCAAACCATCTCAGACTATCTGATCATGTCATCAAGTCATGTAGCTATTCATTTATTAGGTCTATATTTTTTAAAGGCGTTCATTTAGCCTTTTCTTATTTTATCTAATGTGTGACATGAAATGACAGTGCAACATTTCCGGTACGTCTACCTTGGGCACAAGGAGGGTAGAACTGGAGTCCGTTTCAGGAGAACACACTCCTTGGGGCAATTTAGCACAGCTAATCCATCTTCCTGCACGCTTTCGAGAGGCGAGAAGTGAACCTGGAGGAAACCCACACAGACTCAGGGAGAACATGTGAAACTCCACCCAGGCAGGAACCCAAGCTCAGGATCAAACCATGGACCCTGGAGCTGTGAGGCAGCCGCACTACCCACTGCACCACCATGCCACCCAAATAACTAATCTTATAGCTGATTCGATAAGGACGGTAATCTCACACATTCTGAAGAATTTACAACATACCAGAAAAAGTGGTATACCAGTTAATACACCTCACGAGCTCCAACTCTTAAACCTCATTGAAAATCGCAAAAGCGTGATAACCTGCTATTCTCACAGCGGAAACTGCTCTAGAAGCTTCCGTAGATGTCTATCAGTTTATACACGCGCTGGCGGATGCGACCAATGACGTGCACAGGTGGTGTTGCTGTGTATTTTGCATAGTACCAGTTTTTCTGGCACGTCAGTGTACAAGTTCTCCCTCTGCACTCGGTGTTCAGTGAAATCTTTCAAAGTTTATTTGTAACCATCTGGATCCTTCAAATCCTTATGCATCTTTATAGCAATGTTAGAGTAATTTACACTACAGCGGTGTGGAATTCTCAAATCTGATTGGTCGAAAGGCGTTGATTAATTTTCTATAACCGTAGCTCTGACGGCAGTGACAACTGCAATCCAAGTCACAGGTACTGAGTACAGCGCTCAGTCTACTACTTTGCTGTTTCTATAGTAACAGTCGCTCTATAACAAGATGTTCTACACAACCTAAGATGAATAATAACAGGATTAATTATTTTTTCTTATTATCAGTCCCGGTTTGAGTCTTAGTTTGGATTACTGTCTGTGCGGATCGGCGATGCTGAACAGCCCCTAGGCGTGTGCGGATGTGTGTGTGTGTGTGTGTGGGCACTCGTCGTGTGTCGTAATAAGCTCTGGAACCTGGTTACTGAAGATGAATGAATTGATTCATTCAATTACGAAGAATTCTTGTTAAATGTTAATGGCGAATAAACTTGGGAACTGATGTCATGTCATGCTACATTATCAATTACGCCTGGATAGGGTCAGTTCATGCAGTCTACAATGATGTTCATGTGCTGCAAGAGCTGAAAGCGATGTGCTTCCATGGACTTCCCGTGCTTAAAAGTGAATCAGAGGAGAAGGAGTTGTATCCCAGACTCCAGAGGCATGCCAGGCATTGATATTTGGATCAAAACTGCTGCACTGACAGCAGACAGGCGTAATGATCATCCAGGTCTACCTCATATCTCTTCTTATGTTTCCAGACAATTTTTCATATCTGATGTGTGGTCTCAATGCCTTTTGAGCAATTTATAGGTTCTGTTCACTTACAGCCCATGTAGAGTTCACAGATGAATAGGAACAGAACCCGAAAATCTACAAGAAGCCAAAATGTGACAGTCATTCAAACCGGTGTATTCAGTTTACATTATAGTTACTGTGACTTTATTAATGCTGTGTTACTGACAATTAAAATAACTTATGTACTGCACATTTACACATATAAGCATACGTTAAAGCATTAAGCATATGCACTGAAGTACTAGAGCCTATGCAAAATCCATAGCAACGCCACCTATGTACGTCATTGGTTGCACCCGCCAGAGTGTCCAGATATACAGCGACAGACATCTATGGAAACTTCTAGAGCTGTTTCCGCCATGAAAATGGCAAGTTATTTTATATTTTATAGTTTAAGATTTTCAACGCGGTTTAATAGTCGGAGCTCGTGAGATGGGTCATAGCATTTCGAACGTACGACAGCAGCGTGGCCGTAAAAAGACTCTGGGTGAACGTGAGCAGTGTCGGCTGGCAAGAATCGTTTCACGTGATAGGCGTGCAACACCGCCTCAAGTAACATCGGAATTCAATGCTGGGACCTCGACGAACATCAGCGTGAGGACCGTGCAACGTTCCCTCCAAGATCCCTTTGGGGGCCTACCAAGTGTTAACTGCTATACCAGTTTCTGTGGTACATCAGTATATACTGTATATGCACAGTGAATATCAAGACACATGGAATTCATCTTAGCTAAATGACTCTTGTATGTGCGGGATGTTTAAGCAGATCACAGTTTCGAATCTAAAATGTAAAAGTATCAGGAACAGGAAACTTATTCTAAATTTATGACATTCAATCATTTTCTTAACCGCTTATTCCTGTCCCCAGGGTCACGGGAAAGCTGGCGGCTAGACGGTGGCATAGGGCGCAAGCAGGATCGACCCTAGACAGGGTGCCAATCCATCGTAGGGCACACACACACACACACACACACTCTTATACACTAGGGGCACTTCATAGACACCAATTAACCTAATATGCATGTCTTTGGACTGTGGGAGGAAACCGGAGTGCCCGGAGGAAACCCACGCAGACACGGGGAGGACATGTGGTCTCCACACAGAAAGGACCCAGACCACTCCACCCAGGGATTGAACCCTGGACCTGGACCTGGACCTGGACCTGGACCTGGACCCACTGCGCAAATTATAGGGCAACTTCTACTGAAATGCATTTAAATAACAAATCTGAAGCAATCAGAACTTGAAAACAGTTTGTCAAGTATTCTGGCAATCCTATCACATGTATTTTTTTTTTATCTGAGATATTTGGTACCATTGACATTTTTGTTCAATTAATAAACATTTATTCATAATCTGGATAAAAGTTTCTTTTTACTTCACACCAACCTGTGTGAATTAAACGTTCTACATAATCTAACAATAAACAGATTTGAAAATATTCTCCGTATTATTATTTAACAGAGAGAACCATATGCGTGTTGATATCTTGAAGCTTTGAGTAAGGACACGTTTATTTAACATTCCTGGAGAGCGTCTCGGGTGTCTACACACTACACGCGTGCGTCCGTAAGTTTTCCACCATGGGAAAGATTTCACAACAGTGTGCACTTTCTCAGGGTTCTTGACAACAAGCCGAAAGTTGCTTGGTTCAAGACAATTTCAACTTCAAGACAGACAGAGAAAAAAAAAAAAAAGAAAGAGAGACTGACGATGGAACGGCCGTTTACGGCTGCTATAATGTAAGTGATCACTTACGTTATGCGTTAACTGGTCTGCTGGACGGGACGTCCCACGGGATTACACGTTACTGAGTTATATATGCATTCGGGACATCATTTTCAGTAACCACTTTATCCAGGTCAGGGTGTATCCAATGTCCGTAATGGGAATAACACCCTGGTTGGGACGCTAGGCCATTTCAGGGCAAGAGGTCCACACTCATTCGCAGCTTGTGGCAGTTTATCTTCACCACTTGCTGATAATGTTTTTGGAGATGGGGAGGAAACCAAGAGAGAACCCAACAGAAATCCATACGGGACACAGAAACTCAGAGGTCTTACCTGAGCCCAGGACTGAACCGGGGACCTGGAATAGGTACGGAGTGAAAAAAAACTGAGTGTGCATGAGGCGTGCTGTTCTAGGAAAGCAATCCAAGTCTGCTGCGCATCAACCGGATGGTGATTGTTTTCCTATAACAGCATGCCTCATGTGTTGTGTTTTATAACTTACCTACTAAACAAACAACCTGATATAAACCCAGAAAACTGTGTCTTTTGTAAAAAAATAAAAAAAAATAAAATAAAAAAAAATAAAAAAAAAATCGAGACATAACAGCAAGCTTATGTTTTAGAAAGATTTACCTGGCCACTTGTTATGAACTATGTTAGGTAGAAAAAAAAAAAGTTTCAACATGAAGTTCTTAATGCATGCCTTTTTGTAAAAAATAAATAAATAAATAAATAAATAAGCCCCGTACTCAAGAAGAAGCGTTCTCCAGCTGCGTACAGCGGTGCACAGCTGTGCTGATTAAGTAACTGTAGGCTGCATTGATGCATAAGTCGGCACTTGAACGAGCTGAAATGAAGCAGGACACATGTTCATCATTTCATCACGCCATTCCGACCAGCCTGAGCTCCTACCGCAGACACACTGCTGCTTGTCTCCGTCGTCCACAGGGCTGAGTTCAGCTTTTAATCCTGATCACGATGTCTAAAATCCCAAAACAGAAAAGCGACAGTTTCGAGAAAACAAAAAAAAAAAAAGAAGAAATGAAATCCGTGATCACCAGCTTGAGAATGAAGGCGCAAGTACGCGCGCATCAGCGCTCCGAATGGTCTAATCTAATCCAGCACCTCTCTCCGGATTCAGGAGAGTCTCATTCTCCTCTCACGCCCTCGACAGGGAGCCTAATTTATTGGCAATTTGCTTATGTCAAGTGTCAGCCTTCAACCCACCCACCCCACGCCTACCTGCTTCTTTTTTCCATGAGCAATAAATGCAAAGGCTGACTGATTTTGATCTAAACCCGGTGCGTTTCAGCTTGAACCTGATGCAGGACTGAAGATTAACTTTCAAAAATGCCAACCTGCTTCTCCCTGGTTCGATCCTCGGTTCGCTGTCTGGCACCACCGACCATTTAACATCAGTTTATACACGGGATCTTTTAGGGAACGTTGCACAGTCCTCGCGCTGATGTTCGTTTAAGGCCCCGGCATTGAATTCCGATGTTACTCGAGGTATAGTCTTATCGAGTGAAACGGTTCTTGACTGCCGACGTCTTTTTGGCTTGGACAGCTTGGATGGCTTAAGGAACTCTAAAGCTGACGTCTGCGGCCTTTCCGCGATGTCTGGGACTGTTCGCCATGGACAGTTTGGGACTTTTATCAGTCACATCACAATCACCGAACAGTTTGTAACTGTGTAGACTCGTTAGTTGTTTTTTTTATGCTTACTATATAACACTCACGTACAGGAAAGATTATTTATTATTGTATTTGACACCCAAATGAGGATGGGTTCCCTTTTGAGTCTGGTTCCTCTCAAG
>JAOVVH010001599.1:0-10715 GCA_028566435.1 Scorpiodoras heckelii | reverse complement strand
TGCAAATGAATTGTGGGATGTAGTCAAAGCATCCTGGGCTGAAATACCAGTTGACAGGTGCCAGAAGTTGGTTGACTATATGCAACACAGATGTGAAGCAGTTATAAAAAACTGTGGTTATTCAACTAAATATTAGGTTAGTGATTCACAGGAATGCTAAATCCTAAAAAAAGAGTACATATTTTGAGTTTGTAAAGACAAATGTAGAAACTGCTATTTTTTTGAACAGCCCACTGTTCATTTTTTGTTATTTTCTGTAAAGTAGTTAAAAATTATATACATTTCTCTTCATGTTTTTATTTAAAAACAGTATGCAATGTTCCCACTGCATGGAAATAAAAACTACTATAAAGATTTTGCACATAAATAATGTTTTTTTAACACACTGCTATTATTTTGAACACTACTGTATTCATTTGGTGTAATCCATGTTTCTGGTTAAACACAGTACATTAAACTCCTGATCAGTAATAGTTTCATTAACAATAAGTGCTTTAGATGTGAGAGATCTAACATTTAACAATCCTACTTTCAGATCAAAGGTGCTGGCATTGTATTCAGTATGTTGTAATTTTATGTTAATTAGGTTACTAAAACAAACTTTCTGAGAATTTCTACATTTTTGTTTAGCTTGGGTAACAGGCACAGTCTCAATATGGTGGAACCAGACGGTTGGTTTAACTTGTTTGTCTGCTCCCTGGCCTTGGTTCTGGATTGTCACAGATTAACTAGCCCTGTGCTGAGACTATGAGCTATGCTGCAAGAAATGAGAGCAGCACTTTCCTGAGTGGGATGGATACCGTCCCACCCTAGCAGCCAAGCCTTCCCCTCAAAACTGCTCCAATTATCTATAAAGCCCACATCGTTTTCAGAGCACCACCTGGACATCCAGCAGTTCAATGACCATTACCTGCTGTATGCTACATCACCACGCCGCATTGGGATGGGGCCAGAGCATATTATGGCATTGAACATCGCCTTTGCTAATTTACACACCTCTATAATATTACTCTCAGTAACCACAGACTGACAAAGGCGTATATCATTAGCTCCTATTTGAAATACTACCTTAGAAAACCTGTGCTGACCTAAGACCCTAAGATTACCTGCTATGTCCGGCACCTTGGCTCCCGGTATACACCTAACTAAATCTGCTGGTGCCCCTTAAGGCCTGGCTAATTTCACATGCCGCAAGATAGAGTCTCCTATAACCAGAGCTCTTTCAGCTTTCTCAGTAGGTGCTTCACTAAGGAGAGCAAACCTGTTGGACACATGAAGCAGAGAGGAGTGGTGCTCCTGTGGGCGAGCCTTAGCATTAGCTTTGGCTTTGCGATTATGCCGCTGAGTCGTAACCCATTGAGCCTGCTGTGAGGGCTCTGATGCCGAAGTTGGGGGATTGCTAAGTCCACCTAGGGCATCCAGACTTTCCCCTACAGAAACCACACTACTCTCACTCTCTCTATCCCTCTCTAAAGTTTGGATGCGCACCTCTAATGCTGCAATATTCTCCATCAAAGAGCTAACTAATATACACCTATCACAAATAAAACTACTGCTAATGATGGAGGAAGAATGACTAAACATCCTGCACTCCACACACTGAACAAGCTGAATGGTGGCCATGATAAACTTTAACGTACCTTATCAGAGATTTTTGGAGGTTGTTTAGGCAGATCTGACATGGATGGCATCTGCTCGTTTTCTATAGGTAATTAACAGTGAAAATGTTGCTGCAGAACAAGAAAAAACAATAAAACTATAGTGTGGAAAAAGTGAGAGAACAAAAAGCGGTAAAATACTAAAATGTAACCTATAACAGTAAAATTCAGAATAGAAAAGTTCAGAGACGCCAACACGGAAAACTTTCAGCAAACAATTCGAAAACAGGAAACAGGCAACTTCTTATCAAAAGTAAATTTTCAAAAGTTAAATTACAAACCCACTGGGTGGACTGGCCTTATGAGCACCTTGGCAGAATCAAACATTCCAGTCTGTGCTGTGTCACATCCTTCTGCAAGACGCAATTTGGAAAATTTGAAATATCATAAAAGTACCATAGACGATTCTTTGCTTACTGTTGAAAACACCCCGGGAACTTTACCGTGGTGTGCGGAAAAGAAAAGAAAAAGAAGAAAAAGAAACATCAGTAGCTTTGACCAGTCGGAGAATGTGTGAACCCAAAAAAAAAAAGATGTATTGTAAAATGTGTGTGTTTTTTTTATAAGCAAACCTGTTTGTTTTTTTTATTCATTGTAATTAATAAACTTTTTAAACTTGCATTTTTTCATTCATTATATTTAGTAAACGGTTTAAACTTGTATTAATATGTAAAGCTTTTTGATTCATTGTATTTAGTAAACAGTTTAAACTTGTATTAATGTGCAAACCTTTTTTGATTCATTGTATTTAGTAAATACTGTAGTTTAAACATGCATTAATGTGTAAACCTTTTTTGATTCATAGTATTTAGTAAACAGTTTAACATGCATTAATGTGTAAACCTTTTATAAGCAAAGTGCAGATATTTATTTAAACACACGTGACTATATATATGCTCAAATAGAAAACGAAAGTAAATTCAAAAGGGTGAAAACAAGAAGCATCTGGCAAATGTCCAAAAGGCAAAAATCAAAACACAAACAAGGTTTAGCATAGAAACAGTCGGTTATTATGGGTAAACATGTTCATTGATCCGTGAGGCAAAGCAGACTAAACGTCCTTTTTATTCTGCCCTCGAGTCTCATTAGTCAGTGCATAGAATTGGCAACAGGTGCAGTTCATTACTGGGGTCTTTGGGTAATGTATTCCACCCCTGTAGTTCAGATCACAAGCCACTTTGGTGCCCTCCTGTGGCCATGGATGTAACATTAATGTGTAAAATAGTCATTTGTTTTATATGTGTAGAGTTTTTTCTAAAGCACACAGAGACTTGCATTTTTTTAATTCATTGTAATTAATAAAATTTTTAAACTTGCATTTTTTATTCATTGTATTTAATAAACATTTAATTAATTAAACTTGCATTTATGTCTATAATAAAGTAGTCATTTGATTTATACATTTTACTAAAGCACACATGAATCATTTTAATCATTTATTGTCAAAATTACAATGAGGTGTACACTTGTTCACATTCCTAAACAAGACTAAATTATATATATACTGTATATACAGTAAGATAAGAAAAAAATAAATGACTTACGAAGGAAAACAGTGTATTAGCACAGGAAAGGATTACAAAACAATTATGCTTGACAGATTAATGTTTTCTGATAAGAAAAAATTACTGTGATATAGTGGTTACTTCATATTGTTAAAACATTCTACACATTTCCTAACTAAACCATGAATTGAGTACAACACTAGAATTGAAAAAATGGGGCAGAGGCAATTGACACCGGTACTCCCTGATTGATGCCGGTAACCCCTATTTTTTACGGGGAAATATGTAAAAGATATGCTTGGGTGAAACACTATAAATATTGTTGCACTGCTTGTCCAGGATACGATCCAGTGGGGAGAAGCCACTGTACAACTGGTGACCTAACCCAGAAGATCACCGGCTCGCTGGGGTGCTGATGATGTGATAGGCGGAGCAAACGGAAGAAGGGCAAGTATAAGAGTCGTGGAAGGCGCAAACTCAAACGAAAGGTTATTGTGATAACGTGAGCAGAAAAGGAGTGCTTATATAAACAAATCAAAGATTTCCATTTATTTGCAGGGTAGAAACAATAACAATAACAATAACAATAACTTCACCCTCTTTCTTAACTCCTTGGGTATGGTTTTGTCTTTATCCATTCAGGGGTTTATAGTTATATACTTTATATCTTTCTTTTCTGTTTTTTTTTCTTTGAAAGATTTGTCTCTTCCTTCCCACTTACTTTCTCTTATCTTTCACCAGGGACGTAGCAGACGGGGGGGATGTGGGTGTTTCAACTCCCCCACTTTTGCTGAAACACGATTTCACCCCCCCCCCCCCACTCTTCTCAGATTAAAGCGAAACCAAAATATGCTACCACTGGTCGGCAACCCTAGGCACGCGCGTGAACACACGCATGCACGTGCATGCAGACGAACACATAGACGACTTTTCAGCCAATCACAGCAACAGTATCAGTTATCATCAGTGACGAGGGAACAAGAGTGCAAAGCCAAACCTGAGTGGGGTTTTTTCACTCATTCTATTGCTATATAATAAAGTCCTATCATAGGACTGTGTTTTGAAAAAGTCGTTCTCTTTTTGTCATGTGATATTAGGATACACAAAAGGAAAAGGCAGGGGAAGACAGACTTCTTTTTCAAGCAAGCATAAGTAAATGGAGTTGAGAATTTGCTACCGCAGGCTTGCAATGTTTAACCCCTCATGTGTGTCTTTACTGTCTAATTGTAATGTCACTTGGTCAGCAAGGCCAGTTTGATCATTCGATCACTTAATTTTCATGTTTTATGTATTTTAACTGATGCAATGCATATTTTTTTTTACTTTCTGAGTACAAACAAGTTTTGCAAATGAGTATTAAAAGTTGTAGAATAATTAAAGACATTAAAAGTCTTGTTTTACATCATGATTTGCTTGCATGTCTGATGTCAATACTAAAGCAACATAATGTAGATCTTATAACTTAAAATGTGGTCAAACAAATGTTCATGCTACACTGTTTACAATGCATGTAATGGTGTCTCAGACATTGTCAGTGCTGCCTGGTACTTACACGATGTTGATGTCAAATAGGAGTCAGATTTAGATGTAGCACCTCAGCAGTATAAATAGTGTTGAAAATTTAGGCCAAGGCGTATGAATAAGTTCTTCCATTTTGGGAGGTTAACAGTACTACTCATGGTTTTATTTCCATACTGTAGGCCTAAATGTACATAAAATGTAGAAATTCCGGAAGTTATAATTGGTCGTGATTGTAATTATAATTTGGCTATGATCATTTGAGAGGGGATTTTACTTCTGCATCCCAGAACACCTCCACTTTTGAAAAGCTTGATACACCCCTGTCTTACACCCCTTATTAGCTCCTTGGGTGAGTCTAGCATGCTAGAGATAACCATACAGTGATTTAATCTAGCTTGCAGTTTGCCCCCTAAACCAACTGGCAGGGCGAGCACCGCATTCAGCAAAGGAAGGACAGAGAGATGACAGCACGCAGCCTCAAATGAAGAGGACAGCGTGAGAGAGAAAAGGCAAGCAACCACCTCTCCAAAAATGTCAGAGAGATGGCGTTGAAGGGAGTCACATCAACACCTCCCGTTCAAAAGACAGTACTTGTTACACCTTTCCCTGACACTCCTCGTGCAAGAGAGCACAGAAAACTAAGTGTGTGATGGAGAGCCCTGGCTGACTCAACCAGGTGTTCCTCATCACCCCAATTGCCCCAGGGCTCCTTGGGAGTTGTAGTCCTACAATGGCGCTGAGGACTACTACACTGGCGACACCCAGTGGTGACCAGCTGAATAGGTCTGCTCCCTCTGATGGTCACAGAGGGAGTTGACTGACCCCTAATAAATTCAAATAAGAATGAAAGAAAGAAAATAAAGAAAAGCAAATATAATAATTAAAAATGGAACATATTTCAAATTATGTTCTTGTAATTCTGGAGAGATGATGCTTCTTGGTCCTGAGGTTCATAGACAAAATCACTGCGGGATTTTGCTGGATTATATGAAATATTATGGAAGCAAAGTCAAATGGAAGCAGAATGATACATTACTGACTTTTGTCAGTTTGTAGATGTTAATGTTGAGTTCTCCAAGTATATTAAGATACTAAAGTTTAGTATTCCAAAAGCTACTGTTTTAGGCCCGTTGCTTTTTCTACGACATCTACACATTGTATCTACAGGAGCTTTCATGACATTCCATTCTAAATCCATAGGCATTGGGAGATGATTGCCCCTTTGCAGCTATGATACATTCCACTCTTCTGAGAAAGATTTTGCAGTGTGGCTGTGGGAATATTTGGACATTCATCATCTTACAAAGCCCCACAGTCATGGAACAACATTTCAATTAGTGTTGAGTACTCAGACATAGTCTCAGTGTTTAAGTCTAGGCTGAAAGCCTATTTGTTTAGTCAAGCCTTTTGTCTCTAGCTTTCTTCTTATGGAGAGGCACAGGTTCATAGGCACCCCCCCCCACACACACACACACTCTCATACGCATTCATTCAGGTTTGTTGAAGGTGGAGTGGCTGTCCACTTTATGTCAGTCAGGTTTTGCACCATCGCCCTGCTGTATGTTGAGACACAGGTGTTCTTCAGCACTGTTGACAACCAGCTGAACACTTACCAAGCTAGGAAGACCTACATCAATACGTCCAGAAGGGAGATATTCCTGGGACGCCTACGTCCACATTTATGATGACACAGCTTATATGGGAGGCCAGAGAGAACATGTTGTGTCCATGTCCATGTTGTGGCTTGACCTGGTGAACTCATATGGCTCTATTCCACATAAGCTGGTGCAGCTTAAACTGACAAAATATCATGTCTCCTGCAGGATCAGAGGCCTCATCAGACATTATCACAGCAACTTCAGGATGAGAGTCTCTGCATGAGCAGTAACACCAAGCTGGCACCAGGTAGAGATTGGTGTCAATCCAAGTTCACTATCTCTCTGATGCTGTTCTCCCTAGCAATGAACATCCTTTAAATCCCATTACAACATGCTGAACCAGAGTGCAGAGGGCCCAACATGAAATCTGTGCAATGGCAAGCAACCATTAGGGAATTCATGGACAACCTAACAGTTACCATAGAATGAAACTCCCAAGCTGTTGGTGGATTCTGCAGGGGCTTGAAAAGCTGGTGAAGCGGGAGAGAATGTGTTTTAAACCATACACTTCAAGATCCATGGTGCTGAGAAAAGGCAAGGTGGATGACATTGCAGGCACAGCCATCCCAACCATCACAGAAGAGCCAGTCAAGAACTTGGGAAAGATAGCTCCCTGAGGGACATTACATTCCTGTGACCTGTTCTGAGTCAGATGGCTGGCTGAAAATAGTGGACATGTCAGGTCTGCTGGGAACGTTTAAATCTTTGGATCAGAATGTCTATACAGTCCCATTCTCAACAGTAGAGACCTTAGAGGGGATGGCCAGTAACCAACTCAGGAGATGGCTAGGATTGCTGAAGAGCCTGGGAAGCACTGCACTCTATGGACACAACAAACTGCAACTGCCCTTCAGATCCACAAGACAAATTGTGCTGCTGGAACTGACAGCCCCCTTATGGTCTTTGTGGCACATTGTGTTTTACCCAAGGGACAAAAAGTAAATAATAATAATAATAATAATAATAATAATAATAATAATAATAATAACAATAAGAGGAAGAAGAAGAAGAAGAAGAAGAATGTGAGCAATTACAACAGGGTTCCGAGCACTATGTGCTTGAATCCTAATAATAATAATAATAATAATAATAATAATAATAATAATAATAATAATAATAATAATAATAATAATGTTAAGAGCCAGCCAATTCCCTCTGCGGCCACCAGAGGGAATCAGCATGTGGCTCAACCGGTGGCCTCCAGGGGACCGTTTACCAGACGTCTGTCCACTTCCCCTGTGCCCACCAGAGGGAGCCAACCAGTGATACCCCCGACTATAACCCGAGGGCACACCACCGGTAGTTCTAATTGCAGCGGCAGAACTACAGATTACAATCAGCGGCAACGAGGGACACCTGGCTGAGCGCGTATTCAAGAGTGCTCTCAGCCAGAGTCCCTCGTCACACCCTGACTTTTGTGCTCTCTTACATATTTCTTGTGTAGGGTTACAGGTAACACAGGGTCCCATAAGGATTATGTGGTAGGCCAACAGCTGAGGTGATACATTGTCCAGGGCAGGGGCACCGCCGGGGGGAAAAGTTAGGACAATTCTAAGGGCCTGGCACTGACAGGGGGCACTTTGAGGGCTATTAATATTTTTTG
The DNA here is from genome assembly GCA_028566435.1 of Scorpiodoras heckelii. Classification (NCBI taxonomy): domain Eukaryota; kingdom Metazoa; phylum Chordata; class Actinopteri; order Siluriformes; family Doradidae; genus Scorpiodoras; species Scorpiodoras heckelii. The sequence goes on along the minus strand of JAOVVH010001599.1, from coordinate 2,770 downwards.
AATAGTATTGCCTTGTGTAGGCTTTTAAAATAAAACATATAATTTCATCTGTTAAAATAAGCAAATTAAACATGGTTGTGATTTGCTATAACATTTTTCTTGAATTATTTATAATATTGTCATTTCACTCCTCTCTCTTTTTACTGAATGGTACAGTCTGATTCTAGCGGCGCAGGACATGTGAAATGTGTATGCTCTGGGAATGCTCAGCTCAGCTGTCAGTTGTTCTAACGTGAGCACTACCGCTACACAGGTACACACTTGAGCCGTCTCTACGCAGGACTGATTGTGGTGGTGAGGTGAACTATGAAGTCCAGGTACCGAAAACACAAGGAGAAGCAGCAGAAAGCTGAGAGGGAGAAAAAGGGCCGAAAATTAATGATAAAATTTTTCCTGACCTTAACTTGGTGCCATTACAACATACTAGTGAATGATAGACCAGCAGATTTTGTATTAACCTGGTTGTATTATCAAGATAATTTACAATAAGCAGTACAGGGTCATTTTATTTAAATACTCCACCTTTATTGCCACGGGAGATCAGATGAATGTAATGTAGAAGGTCTGCACAGAACTAGCTGAACTAGTAGCGATAAGCTACTCGGCTAATATGAGTGAAGTGAAGTGAAGTATTGGCCTACTGTGCTTGCACACAGAGGAATTTGTCCTTCGCATTTAACCCATCTGTGCAGTGAAACACATTTACACACATTGGTGAGGTGAGCACACACTGGCCCGGGGCAGTGGGCAGCCTCGTCCAGGCCGCTCGGGGAGCACTTGGGGGTTAGGTGCCTTGCTCAATGGCACTTCAGTCATTTACATTTTATGCAAGATAAAATATTAGCCTTCATGATGCTAGTGCTAATAACTGGTTTCATAAATAATGAGGTGCCCTCAACATACACAGATTCAGCCTCAGGAATAGAACCCCTGCCCTTAACCCACATCCCAGTTGGAGGAGAAGGAGGTTAGCAATACAATCCATGAATAAAGGCTTTAGGGTTAATTTTAAAAAAAAAATTATGTAGTGAGTAGCTACCAAGCAAGTTAGCAAAGTAAAGTTTTGGTGGTGTTGCTAAGTATTTAACTTGAACATTTGCTGTGTTTTCTAAAAATGTGTGCTGCCTAAAAGAAAGAAAAAACACTCACTGGATTTCTTGCTGTGCACTATATAATTGTATCAAATAACTAGCCTACTTATTCATCAAGGCATACATTTGATCACATAAACTAAGTCAAGAAATGAAGGAAACAGAGGAATGAATTTTGAAATCTTGATTACTGATGATGTTTGCCAGAGGGCCCTGGCTCTGAAGTATCCATAATATGCATAATACAGAATCTGTTATACATCCATAAAATTGTAATCTTTCATGGGGCCCAAGATTTCTAACAGTGCCCCTGGTCCAGGGACAGATTTACCATTGGTGTGACTCCTTTGTTGCTATTTTCCCACTGCCTTGGAAATCGCATCCCTCTACCATTTCCCTTCCACGGCATCCTCAAAGCCTGAGGAAGTGTGCCTACTGTTCTTAGTCTCCTTTCTTTGCAGCTGAGCTCTTCCTGCTTATATATAACAGAGAAAAAAAGGAGAAGAAAGGAAAAAGAAAATAAATATATTATACATGCATTTTATAGATAAAGGTTTATTTTCTGTTCTCCTCTACTTTAAGAAAACTATCCTTTGTTCGAGCCTGTGGTTTAAGTGGCACCTCAGTTTGCCCTTTTCCCTCCTCTAAAGTTGCTCTGATGCTGACCTAGTCATCCCCTCTATAGCTCACTGAGTAAGGCCGCTGTTGAACAATGGCTCACCTTGCAGGATCAAACCCTGCTCTTGATGTGTGGAAAGGTGCTTCAAAAACATCCAGTCTAAGCACTCTCCCCTCTCCCTCACATTTCCCTATTCTTTCCATTTGCTTTGTTCTTCTTTTGAAATTATAATTTGTGAATTAACTTATATATATGTTCTGATATATTTTTGTTTGTGCCAGTTCCACCTTTCTGGACCAACACACCACGACTGAGTCCTCCCCAAAACATAACAAATATTAATAATTATAATAAATAAAGCTGCAAGTGGCGATTTAGGGTTCAAACATGGCTTTGCACACCTTCCTACTTGAGCAGTTTAATGGCCTATGAAGTAGCAACTGTGTAACACTGTGTAATAAAGATGATTGCACAGTTTTAATTCACTATCTTCTGTCCCAGTTCAAGATCTTTGGATTTGCATATTTTTTTTCTTTTTCAAATATGAATGAGGTGCCTGCACAGTTAACAAGAATGTATACATTTACAGTGATGTCCTTCATAAGTTCGCAGCAGGACTGGCTCAACATACACAATTAGAGCAAGCTTTGCAGGTACTCTTACTGTATGGCACAAGTATCTAAACTCAAGTTGTCACTGTACTGAGTGAAATGTTACTTGGTTGACAACTGTTAAGAAGTCAGATCCATTAATCATTATCAGCTTAGACTTAATGGCATAACCTTATGACCACCTCTTTTTCTCTAGACTCATTGTCCATTTTATCAGTTCCACTTACCATACAGATGCACTTTGTAGTTCTACAATTACAGACTGTAGTCGATTTGTTTCTCTACATACTTTGTTAGTCCACTTTACTCTGTTCTCTAATGGTCAGGAGCTCCACAGGGCCACCACACATCAGGTACTATTTGGGTGCTGGATCATTCTCAGCACTGCAGTGACACTGATGTGGTGATGGTTTGTTAGTGTGTGTTGTACTGGTGTGAGCGGATATATA
>JAOVVH010001593.1:0-10717 GCA_028566435.1 Scorpiodoras heckelii | reverse complement strand
AGCCTGTTTATCTGCTGCCTGGCCCTGGCTCTGGATAGTCAGCCCCTATCTAACCCTGCTATAAGACTATGTGCAATGCTACAGGAGATGAAAGCAGCACCCTCGAGAGTGGAATGGACACTGTCCCTTCCTAAATGGCCGAGCTTACCCTCAAGGTTGTCCAGTTGTCTATGAAGCCCATATTGTTATCAGAGCACCACTTGGACAGCCTGCAGTTCAGTGACCATAACCTGCTGTATGCTTGGTCAACTCGTCACTTTGGGATGGGGCCAGAGCATATAACTGCATCGGACATTTCCTTCGCAACCTTAAACACCTCTATAAAGTTAGCCTTAGTAACCTCTGATTGACGAAGGCTTATATCATTAGCCCCTACGTGTACGAGTATCCTAGAGAATCTACGACTATGGAGCTCTCTAAGGCTCCCTACAATGTCCGGCACCCTGGCTCCCAGTATACATGTAACCACAGCTGCTGGTGTCCCTAAAGGGGTCGCTAGTTTCACGTGTCATAAGACAGAGTCACCTATAACCAGAGATCTCTGAACAGGCTACTCAGTGGGTGTATCACTAAGGATAAGGGTAAATCTGTTTGACATGTGAACTGGTAAAGAGTGGCGCTCCTGTGGGGTAGGTTTAGGCCTACGACTATTACGACAAACCGTCACCCACTTGGCCTGCTGCAAGGGCGCTGCCGGAGCAGGGGCACAAACTGTACCTGTGGCATCCGGACTGGCTGAGCTGGAGGAGTAACTAACCTTCTCTAAAGTATGGATGTGCACCTCTAAAACTTCAATCTTCTCTGTCAGACTAGCTACAAGTCTACACCTATCACAAATAAAGTGAATACTAATGATGGAAGAAGAATACCTAAACATGCCACACTCTGCACAGGGAACAAGAGCAACAGAAGCCATAATTTAAAAAGTGAAATAAACAAATGATACTTAGCTTCAGTTAGGTGCTGTAGAGTGGAAAGTTACTTTAGAAAATCCAATAAAATGAAAAGAATCGAAAAAAGGTGCAAAGATACGGTACAGTAAAACTGTGATTAAAAGGAACCGGTATGTCCGCAAAGCTACAAATGTGCTGGCTGTGCTTGTAGTCCGGGAACTTTCCTAAATTTCTGATTAGCAGTGTTAAAGAGAATCCGCTGTTAAAAAGATTATCAGATTATAAAAACACTGGGATAGAACGACAGATACAACTATAAAAACTAAAAATAATACCAGTAAGAGAACTTAAACAGCTAAAAACTATCTCTATAAAAAAGTTATCTTCTCACCTGGCTGGTTGTCACAACTAGGGAGGAATGTGGGTCAGCAGACAATGGCTGTGAGGTGAAGAGGTGTGGAAAAAGTGGGGGTGTAATTCTCCACTTAAGAATAAAGATCAGAAGGGACAGCTCTACTTATCCTGTGATTCAGACTTACTGACCATTATAATTCGTGCTGCCTTCTAGTGACTCAGCATAGTGAAGTACTGTAAATTACCGTGAAATATTTCAACAGGAATAAATATTGTGATATGTCGCAAATGATGCCAGTGTTGTTATAATGAAATGAGCTTTTCACATAATGCTTAAGTGAATCACTTTTGTATAAATTAGGTAAAAATACAGTATATCACTTTACTGATCCATGATATCATTGTGTTGTTCTCCATGATAATCATGTGCTTTTGAATTTGAACAAATTTAAACAAACTATTATTAGCTATTTAAACAAACTATTATTTAAACAAACTGTTATTATTAACTAATTATTAGCTAAATGATTATCTCCTGTTTTGTTATCTGGATTTCATTATCTAAATTATTTGATGAGGGAAAATAATGTTTATTATTCTGTATGGCAATATGTTAAAATAGGGTAAAAATATATAGTCTATTAATATAATAAGAAATATTATAAAATTAAAAATATTAACTGAAAATTATTTATTGGTTTAAGGAATTAAACATGTTTCTGGAGAAGATTGAGAAGAAGAAAACTCATGATACACTACTGCTTGCATCTGAAGCATCATACACCTACAGTAATAAAGTCATCCTCCTTGTGGATAATGAAGCCGAGACCCTGAAGAAAGCTGATGATGAGTACAGTGAAGATCCATACTTTTCTACCAAGGTTAATATGACTTGTCTGGACTCTGGCTCATGTTCTTCAATGGTTAACACTGGCACAGTTTTAAAAATAATTGGCAGTACCTCAGAAAATGGAGATAATCTGTCTGGCTACTCTGGAACATCTCTGGCATCTCTGATAATACAATTTCATAAGGCTTCTCTTTTCTCCATCACTGGTAACATCAGCAGCACATTCCAAAATAACTTCCTAAGGGTTTTCTCAGGCTTACATGACATTAAAGCTGTCTTGGAAACAACCATCCAGAATGACCACGTCTACCAAATTATGGATGACACAGGTGCAATTGTTGAATATCGAGTCCCAAAAAGACCTGTGGATCACAGCACCCAGTATGACAAACAGCATATTCTCATCATGCAGGATGATCCCATTGTTCGAGATGCTGCCAGATTTCTGTATGAGAAACATCCAACAGTGAGTTCTGTGTACATGCTGGAGAATCACAGACCCAAACTAATCAAAGGAGACCCTGGACCACTTTCTGCAGAAAGCCGGCTGGTGCTTGTAGGTCATGGAGTAAAAGGCACAGATGGAAAAATGCAGCTGGGAGGCTATAATGCTGAGATGGTGGCAGAGATCATTAAACACATGAACATAGAAGAAAACCAGATCAAAACTATCAGCGTGGTGGCCTGTGAAGTTGGGTCAGACGAAGCCTTCGGGAACACTCTACTCAAAGAGCTTCATGCTAGATCCATAGAAACAGAGCTTCACTTGAGGAGTTCGTTGCTTCAGGTCACCCACTCTGGACAGAAATTGACTGCAGAAAGCACCCGAGATGGACTGGTCTGGAAACACAATGATGACAACAAGAAAGTAGTAGTCAAGCTGGATAGAAATGGTGAAGTTGTTACTCAAATTCAGTCTGGGAGCAATGCAGAAGTCGTGTATTCAGATGAAAGAAACATTTTGGTAGACAATTTAGAAGATTACTGGCCAGAAAATCCGGAGAGATTTGTATCTATCGAACGTCAACTTCACACTGATGATCTTGAAGGTTTAGCCTGGGCTTTTTTCCGATATCGGAAACAAGATGTAAAAGCGAAACTTAGGCATCCGGATACAAATGATTATAAGCACTATGCAATAAATAAATTAAAACAGGAATGGGACAATAACAAGAGGAATTACAAGATAACAAATAAAGATTGGCTTGTAACTGAAAAAGATATTGTAGGTATTTTAGAGAACTGCTATAAAATTGAGTCTGGTGATGACATCCTGAATGTGATTACCAACTATGCAGCTTTTGGGGAAGAGCAGATCACATATTTAATGGTAAATGACTGGATTTATAAAGTGTCTCAAAGTAAACTTTATGTGTTTCCAGTTGGGAAAAAGCTTACTGTAGGTGAACATGCTGAAGATATTAAAAACATTATTGAAGGACAGTTTGGTAAACATAAATATGATGACATTAGGGATGAAGTGAAATCTGCTGAACAAAGTAGTCAACCATTAGATAAAGAAGAAAATGAAAATGTAAATAAAGAGCTCTATGCACGGTATGCCAGAGAAACTTTACAAGGTGTCTATAGAAGAAACAGTTTGAACACACCTTTGACCCCAATTCAAGAGGCTTGGTTTAGCACAATGTTTTTGGCATCAGTATTTTCAGAGTCTTCAAGAAATTTCAGATCATTTGCCTACACACTGATGGCTATGGACATGACTCTCAGCCAAAACAGTGAAACAGCAACGAAGGGCCGTGATTTTCTTTTAGATTGCCATCCAATGACAAGGGGTGAAACCTGGATAAACCCAGATTTACGGGGATTTTATGGGGCAAGCATTGGGGAAGAAGTAAACAATAAGGAAGGGAGAAGAAAAAACAAAAAACTTAAAGACCTAACTGAACGTGAGGATGAAATCGTTAAAAAATGGCTTTCAACCAATGGAAAACAAAAAATTGATACAGAAATGTTAAAAAAACTTCTTGTGTTGGTGTATGGTGAAGACACACTGAATACAGACAACTCCTTACTAAACCAATTTGAGATGCACTATGCAAATTTCAAAAATGAAATAGGGCGTTCTCCTCCTTCCACTTCTGGAGTTTTAGGGGGATCACATGACGGAACAACTACACTACATGATGTGCATTCAGCAGCTGATGTGGAGAGTTCATTAAAGCTTTCCTCATATTACTCCAGATCATCTGCCATGCTTGTAAAGTACATTCAAAGTGAACTGCAGAGAGAATTTGGTGAGAAGATGCAGGAGATTCATGTGAAATCAGACAGCATCATGATCCAGGATGGAGAATTCCTTGTTGAGCTGGTATTTGACAAAAACCCACATGAAAGTAAAAAGTGGAAGCTGCAATTACCAGAAGAAGTTAATATTCAGAATGAAAAGATGTTGAAAAACATGAAGAAGGTTTCTGAGATGACTACTACACACACAACTTCTGAGCATTTGGAGAGAACTGGAATGGCACTAGGCACATTGGGACTAATGTTGGGAGCACAGGGAGCGGTCCATGCATTTGAACAGGGAGACGTAATACACGGAACTATAGCCACTGCACAGTTAGTCCATGGAGTCACAGGAATGACCTTGGGAGCACTTGGAAAACAGGTTTCTGTTGCTGCAGAAAGCAAAGTAATGGAGGCCATATCAATGGTTTTAAAAAACCCTGCAACTAAACGAGCCATTGCAGTCCTGCCTGTTGTTGGAATTGGATTTGGCATTTACAACTTTGAAGAAGACATCAAACGAGGTGATACACTCGGTTATATTGATGCAACATTTGACTTTTTAACTGCTGACCTGGATATTTTAGAATTTGTACAACCAGAACTAATACCTATCATTGCTCCAATCAACCTTGCACTGAATGCAATTCGCATGGTGTTTGATGACATCTACCTTGACACCCAGGCTGAGTTAGGTAAGCTTCCACCAGATGCTACAGTCCTTGACAAGATTGGAGCATTTTTCAAAGGTGTAAAGGAAGGCATTTTTCACTTTATGCTCCAGGTACAAAGTTTTTTTGTCACCAATCCTGATCGTGAGATTGAGAATGGAAAGAGGCTTGTAGAACAAATTTCTGACTACCATAAATATTATTCCCAAACAGAAGTGCAGGGTGGGAGAAAGATCATTGATTTCACAGGCGGTAAGAGTTCCTGGAATGGAGGTAACATCACATTTTGCCTCTCTGATGACAGATATTCACAAATGTGCATGGATAATTTTGTGTCTGCTGATGAAAACATTGAGAACAAGTGCTGGACTATTGACACAGATAAGACAAATGACATAGTTTTGGGCATTGGCGAGTCACACCAATTAAAATACAGTAATGTAGAAGTAAAAATTCTTCTGTTTATACCATGGTACACACAAAAGGTAGTTTCTGGTTATGAAGCTCTGACTAATATCAGATATGGAAAATACAGTGGGAATAATAAAGAAAATAACTTTTTTGCTGTTCAGAAGAATAAGGACAGTCATGCAATGGAGGTCATGTTGAACTATTACTATGAGCTTTATGGGAAAGCAGGTAGTGACACCTTCTACTTAGGACCTCAAAAAAGCTACGTGGAAGGTCAGGATGGAAGCGACATGTACGTTATTCCAAACGATGGAGGCAACACTATCATCAACAACTATGATCCACACAAAGCAATGGACGTGCTCATTCTCAGCATAAACTATGATCAAATATCAGTGACCAAAGCTGAAAATGATGTTGTTTTACAGTTTCGCAATGATTACTATGTGAGGATAAAAGAATGGTTTACTGGAGAGACATACCGTCACATAAACATAATGTCTGCAGATGGAGTACTGTTTGATATTTCAACAGCTGTGATTTCCTCTGTGAAACTCGTGGCCAGAGGAGTGAATGTGAAGTCAAAACCTGCAGGTCAGACAGTTGACACGACTGAGCCCCTTCTGCTCACTGTAACAACCATCATGGGGTCTCCTTATGATGACAGGCTCATAGGAAACGCACAGAAAAATATGATTAATGGGGGAGGGGGTCAGGATTATATGAGGGGAGGAGAAGAAGAGGATATTTATTTTGTGAATGAGAAAGGAAATTCTAGCGTGCAAATTGAAAACTATTCCAGGGATAAAAAAATGGACATGTTAATAATAGAGGCAAATCTTCATGCCTTTAAAACTAAAGTAGAAGGAAACACTTTGAAACTGATACCATTTAGTGACGACAGGACTGTCACGCTGATAAACTGGTTTCGCTCAGAAGAAGACAGACATTTGTTAGTTGTCACAAAAGATTTAATTACCTTTAGTTTATCTGCAGACAAAAGTCTCTGCAGTCAGTCAGACCCAATCCACAGTAAGTGTATCCTGAGTCAAAGCATAGATTACAGTGAGTCCATACATCCACTTGAGATTGACCTAGAAAAAGATGAGGCTTTCCTTAATGTTACTGATGTACGTGGCTCAAATCTAAATGATGTAATTAAGGGTAATGCACAAGGGAACACATTAATTCCAGGAACTGGAAGTGATTATCTCCAAGGCCGTGGAGGAAAGGACTTGTACATTGTGACGCCAGGTAATGGACTTAAAACGATTGACAATTTTTCGCCAGACATGGCTCTTGATACACTTTTCTTAAAAGCAGACTATGATTTAATTGCAGTCAAATGTTTTGGTCCAGACCTAAAACTCTTAGTACATGAGAGAGATGAAGTCCTGTTAAAGGCCTGGTTTCATTCAGCTATGTCACAACACTTGCAGATTCGTAGCGCAAATGGAATCATTTTCAATCTGCAATCAAATGTAAGCAAATGCATGGATCAAATAAAGCTTCCACAGACTGTTGATTACAGAAACAAGCAATTATGCCAGCTAATGCTGATGAATACAAGAGAGTTTGTTTCTGTGAAGGAAATGTATGGGGGTCCTGATTTTGACATCATGATCGGGAACAAGAAAGACAACCTGCTGGACCCCTTCACTGGAGGAGGGAAAATGCTGGGTGGAGAAGGGAAGGATATTTACATTGTAAAGCCAGAATATGGAACTCACGTAGAGATTGACAACTTTGCAAATGATGAAAAGGAAGACACCGTGCTGTTTCAGGCAGAATTTCTGAGCACTCCATTTACAGTTTATGGAGAAAACCATGATGTGATCATTTCAGCCAACAATAAAGGGCAAAATATGATGGTTAGGCTTCGTAATTACAGAGCCGGAAAAAAACACCAGCACATAAGCTTCCAGAGTGCTGATGGTGTGCATTTCTGGGTGAGATCTCCCATTACTAATCAGTCTGAAGTCCAGGATCCTTGGATTGAGGCTTTCAAAGTTATTCTAAAAGATAGAAATTTAGATTGCCACATAGATTTAAGTTCTCTGAAAAACCTCTCTACTGTCTACACAGTTCAGGGCTGCTCTTATCAGTCCAATCACATTCAAGGAAATGATCAGGACAATGCCCTGTTTGGTGGAATGAAACATGATGTTCTAGATGGAGGTGATGGGCATGACATTCTTATTGGTGGGCAGGGAAATGATGTCTTACTTGGTAGCTCAGGAAATGACACGCTGTATGGAGAGGATGGAGATGACACCTTGCTGGGCGGTTCAGGCTGGGACCAATTTATTCCAGGCCCAGGAGCAGATGTTATGGATGGGGGCAAAGGGCGAGACACAGTGCTCTATCAGGGGGATCATGTAAAAGGTGAAGGAGTTTATGTCAGCCTGTTGAGTGGAGAAGGTCACCAGGCTGACGCTGAGGGAGATGTATTGAAAGACTTAGAAAATGTGATTGGCACTATCTATTCTGACATCCTGGTCTCTGGTTATGAGCCTGCACTTCTTAAAGGATCAGATGGAGATGATGTTCTGGTGTCTGTCTCAGAAGGGGACTACCTGATTGGAGGAGAGGGAAGGGATATTTACATGGTGGTTCCCCACCATGGTTGGATCACAATTGACAACTGTGCTGAGGACAATGCCACGGATATCTTATACCTGCCTTTTGTAACAGACGTATCTGCTGAGTGCAAAGAGTCTTCATCAGGCTTGTACCTGAAATTCCCCTTGGCTAATAACACTTTCATAGGTATATTCCTGAAAGACTGGTGTAACAACAGCCACAAATGTGGCCATCTGACTTTGATGATGCCTATGCGCATAATTCTGTTTTGAGACATTTCAGCAAAACCACAAGTTTGCCAATATTCTAAGGATTATGGAAAGTATTATAATTGTTGTGTTAGAGGTCAATATAATGTAATCTGTTTAAAAAGTATAGGTGAATAATGAAGGAGAGAGAACAGCAAATGATCACTCAGCAAAAACAAAACAGATGCTGTGAATAGCAGCATAAACACAATAATACTAATATGCACAAATAATACAATTATGAGTTTATTACATTGATAAATTGACAATGAAGATTTCATACATGATTTTTTTTTCTGTAACATGATACATATTTGTGACATGCTCATCAATTAAACCTTACAATCTGCAACTTTGTGTGCAAACTTCTAACCATTATATAATGATACAGAATACCACACTCACTGTCCACTTTATTAGGAACACCAGTACCAGTACATCATGCTCATTCTCGAATTTACAGAAGCACAATGTATAAAATCTTGCAGATACAGGCATAAAACTTCAGGTAATGTTCACATCCAACATCAGAAAGTAGAAACATTTGTGACATGGTTAATCACAGACCTCTGTTTATATGAGTGGATATGAGTGGACCACTTAAAGCACTGCATGCGAGCAATCAGGTTTTTTCTTATTTCCTGCAGATTTTCCACAATGTACAGCTCGCTCTGTAATTGATTGACGATCATAAACATGTTCTCAATTTTCCAGTAATTCCTGGTGTACCCCGGATAGATGGAAGACATGGAGTACAAACACACACACACACACACCCCCGGGCTGTGCAGGGTCGTAAACCTGTGTCGATGTTGGAGGACATACGCAACACAGAGACTTTTTACTGGGAAGAAGACATCCGGAGCTGGACAATCAGTCTCTCAGAGGCACTTCTCTATGCCGTCAAGCATGACCACTGATCTTAAGTGCAATACTTGCTGAATCGGTTCTCAGAAGGCGCTCTTGTCAGGCCAGGCAAGCATTTCTGCTTTTGTCTGACAGCTCCACATTTGGCCATGGCTGTCTGCTATGACAGTACGGACATCATGGCTCTTATCCTTCAGGTGGCACAAAGAATGTCCACTCTGCGCTCATACATTGACTGAGGTGCATGCAAACACACTGTGGATGGCAGAACCCCACTCCATCTGGCATGTGAGCTATCCCACTCAGAGGCTGTAATAATGTTAGTGGGAAATGTGGCTTCACCGCATGCTGAGGACCACAAAGGTATGACACTGCTGGATCTCATCCTGGAGCAGTTCTGGACCTGCAAGTGAAAACAAGTGCCATGAAGCTGTCTCGATAGCCTGCTCATGTTCATGCCTGAGGTACGGTTCAAAATGAAGAGCTCACTAGAGAAGGATCCACAGTGCTGGTCCAAAGTTCTGGGAGAGGAGATGTTTAACCCGGAGAAACTCCTGTGTTTTCGGATTCAGCTGAACTTTTTCACCTCACACAGATGGAGCATCTGCCTGTCTCTTTTCTGGAGGTGAAAAGGGAAACGGGCCGAGACCCTACACTGGTGAGAGTTTATGATCTAACGGTGAAGGGGTGGCCTCAGAAGTGTGATTCTCACCTAGCTGAATATGCAAACCGGCGAGATCAGTTGTCCGTGTGCCAAGGCTGTGTTATGTGGGGCACCAGAGTTATTATACCACCGAAACTTCGTCACAGAGTGCTGGAGTCTCTTCATGAAGGACATTTAGGTGTTGTTAAAATGAAGAGCTTGGCCAGGAGCTATGTCTGGTGGCCTGGCATTGATCGAGAAATAGAGGACATCACTAAGACATGTTCAGGATGCCAGCAAACCCAGCGTCAGCCACATGTAGCTCCACCACACACATGGGAGTGGCCCACAACTGTCTGGCAGAGTCCACATCGACTACGCCAGGCCCTTTCTGGACAGGATGTTTCTGATAATAGTAGATGCATACTCTAAATGGCCCGAAGTGTTCTCGGTAAAGAAGGCAACATCAACAGGGACAATAGAGGCTCTTCATACTCTATTTGCTAGAGCTGGACTGCCACAGCAACTAGTGAGTGACAATGGAAGTCAGTTTACATCAGAGGAATTCCAGTTGTTTATGAAAAAAATGGAATCAAGCACATTACCACAGTGCCATTTCATCGTGCAACGAACTGTCTTGCATAGAGATTCGTCCAAACTTTCAAACAATCCATGAAAGCTATGGTAAACTTAAAAATGTCCTTATCAGTGAAACTAGCCAACTTCCTCTTGTCTTACTGCAACACTGAACATTCCACTACAGGTGAGACACCTTCAGTCCTGTTTATGGGAAGATCCTTAAGATCACGTCTGGACCTCCTAAAACCAGACCTGCACAGAGATGTGTCAAAGAAACAAAGCAGTCAACTTAAAAAGCAGTCACCACTGAGAACCTTTGAAGTGGGACAATCTGTGCTTGCTAGAGACTATCGCCAAGGAAATCAGAA
>JAOVVH010001582.1:0-10717 GCA_028566435.1 Scorpiodoras heckelii | reverse complement strand
GCTTTCAGGAGCACTGATCCATGTGGCAAAACATCTGGGCAACCTGAAGTTCAGAGTCTGGGAGAAGATGCAGGATGTTGTCCAATACAGTAATTTAGTTTCTTTTTTTCTGTCTTAATAATTGTAATTAATGTTTGTGCAATGTTTTAGAAATCATCTTCTTCTTATTACCTTTCATTCTGAATTCATGTAATGTAATGTGACTTTTATATTAAAGTTTCTATTTATGATGAATTTTATTTATTAAGGCAACTTTTATTATGAGGGTCTTGTTGCTGTCAGACACTTCAGTGTGAGCTGAGTGAAAAAAATGGAGCATTGCAGCAACTTACAAAAGTTTTAAAGTTACAGTTGTTATGAAGGTTTTGTATGTTTGTGTTTACATTAATCCCATGCTGTAAAGGACACACAGCATGCTATTGTACGTATGTTATTCATTAATTTAGTAATTACTGTTATAATTTTGTTGATTCATGTTAGCTAGGTCCATGGTAACTTAATGTTTAAATTAACTTAGCTTAGTGAGAGTTGGTTTTGTTTTGTTGCTTTTTGTTTCTTATTCGTGTGTGTGTGTGTGTGTGTGTGTGTGTGTTTTTAGCACCAGTAACTCTGGACCCCAACACTGCTGCTTCTGAACTCATTGTGTCTGATGATCTGACCAGTGTGAGATACAGTGAAGAGGCACAAAATCTTCCTGAAAATCCAGAGAGATTTGATGAATATTGCTGTATTCTGGGCTCTGAGGGCTTTAATTCAGGGACACACTGCTGGGATGTTGATGTTGGAGACTGTACATCGTGGGAAGTGGGTGTGATGACAGAATCTGATCAGAAGAAGGACCGTATATTCTCCTGGGATGTGAGTAATAATGACGGTCAATATGAAGCACAATGTTCACCACAGCCATCTACTCTCCTCTCAGTAGCACAGAAACTCCAGAGGATCAGAGTGCAGCTGGACTGGGACAAAGGAAAGCTGTCATTCTCTGACCCTCTCACTAACACACACATACACACTTTCACACACACATTTACAGACAAATTACTGCCGTTCCTGGCTGTTTATGGTAAAGAATCTCCTCTGAAGCTCCTCACACTTCAGTGCTCTGTAAGAGTGAATCAGATCAGTTAGAGCTGATTTTGTTTTATTACAGTTCAATGAATGAAATAATGAAATGAAATATTCCTCATGTGATCTTCATTTTTCCCCATTTTCTTTAATGTATTTTGTATTTGGGATTTTCTTTGTCAGAAGGTTTTTGTAGAAGTGAGAATCATTTGAATCATTATTCAATGTATCATTATTTAATCATTATTATTTGAATCATTTTGGTAGGCACCAATAAATATTCTCAGTATTGAGTCATTAAAATCTGTTCTTTTCTACTATTATGTTCAAAATGGTTGAGTACGTGGAGATATATATAAAAGTTCCTCAGCTTTTCAAAGTCTTTTAAGTGTCTCTTTTCAGTAAGAGAGTGGATCGTTGATCTTCCTTAAACTCAAATGTACTGTATTGTGCTGAAACTCAGGATCATATGCACACCATTGAATTATTTTTAATTGATGATCTAGTTTATATTCGTCTCTAATCATATTTCAGATATATAACTGGGAATCGATCCATGGATTTTGCACACTGTCTATAGATCTTTCCAAATATTTGTGAGCCATTGCAGCATGAATTGGACGATTATTCATAATGGAGAGTTCAACGTCTTTCCACCTGGTTGAATTTGTGTGTGTGTGTGTGTGTGTGTGTGTGTGAGAAAGAGAGAAGTGTTCTGTACATTTAGTTTAAATGCTGCATATCTACCAAATTGTTTCAAAAGGTCCTTTTGTTCAGAAAATATATGAAAATATCATCTTCATACAGTGCCACCTTGTGGTCATCTCCTTTTATGCAGATATTTTATCTGTCTTTTCTGCTGTGTGAGAGACTCTACATTAAGGGTAAAGAGTAATCATGAGATTGGGCTCACCTGTCTCAAGCCATGCTCTAAAAAATGGTATCTTAATGGTACACGTTTATTTTTTATGTGGGCTGATTCCCGTAACAAAGATTGTGTGCATGCTAGATCTTTCAAGAATTTGATATAAGAAAGGCCAGCTCACTGAATCAAAAGCTTTCTCAGCATCCAGACTAAAAAGGCTTCAAGATTGTTCTGTTGAATATGGATTAAAATGTGCAATGATCATCTGATGTTATTGTGAGTTTTCCATTTTGTGATAAACCCAGTCTGGTTGTTATGTATAGGGTGAAGAAGGATATTTTCCAATCTTTTAGAAAGGATGGTTGTGTGTAATTTATGAAAAAAAAACAACAACATGCAGCACCAAGACTGGTCTATATGATCCACATTCTGATTGGTCTTTTCTCTCCTTCAGGATATCTGAGATCACTACCTCACTCTATGTTGGGGGCATTTTAGCATCTATTTAGGTTGCATTGCAGGTCAGAAGAAGGTTTAGTTTTGAACCTAGGGTGCAACTTTGAAGCAGCAGTAAGCTAGATTTTGTAAGTATACTATTGAAAACATCCCACCTCCTCCTGTTAGGCCTCCCTCCTCCAAACCACATGGTTGTGTATCACCAACTACCTCAAGTCTCATTCACATGTAATGAACCACCTTTTAACAGCAACACAGTAATTCCTGTTCTCATCTGCATAATAGCTGCAACAAACATTCTTTCACCAGTCTCTCTCTCTCTCTCTCTCTCTCTCTCTCTCTCTCTCTCTCTCTCTCTCTCCATCTCTTTCTCTGTCTCACTCTCCCTGTCTCTCTGTATGTCTCACACACACACACACACACTTGCACACAAACACACAGCAAAGCTAAAAAAGCATTTTAAATCACAAGAAATTATAAATGCTTACAACTAAGACTTCTTCCATAAATATTTGGTAAATGTACCTGAACAATAAACTTCACATCAATCATTATAAGAATAGCATTCTTGTGTGACTAGCTCACTAGCTTTAGCAATGTTTCTGCCTAGACTTTTGGATAAGTTGGGTCGTTCTCCCTGAGTGCTTGCTCACAGGGTGCTCGTAGGTAGGTGTGTGGGTAGGTAGACAGGTAAGTAGGCCATCCAGTCATTTCTTTTGAACCAGGTGACAATCCTGTGACTGCCACATATGATAGTTGTTTTTTCTTTTTAGAGTCAAATCTCTTAATTTCTTTTATGTCAGGATGTAAATAGTTTTTATATATAGAATAAAAATGTTTCTAGACAAATTGATTGCATGCTCTACCTTTAAAGCAACATTATGTAGGATTTTACCAAATTTTACATTATTTTAGGATGTTAAAACAACAGCTTAAAAACATTTTGACGGTACATTAACTTGTAATTGGAAGAGTGGCACGTCTGTTATTTATTACCACTGTTCTAGCACTATGTAACATCACACACCATAACGCTTTAAGGCACTATGTCACAAGCCACCAACAACAATCGGTTTTCAGCTGCTACAACAAGAATCTAGAATGGTATTCTCAGTACAAACATCATGGCAAAGAGGACGCTGATGGAAAAAGCGAGAAAGACAAAAGAGAAAGCAGCTGAGGAAGAGACAAAAATAAATCCCAGACTGGCTCATACAGGTGCTGCAAAATCCAAACCTCATACATTGTTAGCAAAGCATGAATTATAGTATTGAATTCAGCTATTTAATGATTTTATTTATGAAAGAAAATAGTCTGTAATCTTATGTGTCTTACCTATCTCACAGAGTTCAGTAGGTTTTCAGGATACCAAAACTCATCTAATGTAAGTCTAGCATGCATCATATTTGTGAAAAATCCTGTAATACACTACTTTGTCAGTCAACTTGATTTTTTCACTTCTGATATCTTTTCTGGTTTGTATTATTCAACTTGTCAAGAAATGTCAACAGAACAGCTGTGCACGAGGGGAGCTCAGATTGCGATTTATAAGAGATTGCCTCAAATCAAAGGCCAGTGTGAGGAGCATAACAATATTTCACTGGAGCACACATGATATCCATGTTTCAGTGTCTGGATTCCAGTTCTTTCTGCAAATTGCACAATGTGATCTATTTGCTTCTCTTTTCTTTATCTTTCCATAGCTCAGATTTCTTGTCGAAGCTGTTTGTACAGTCTTTAATATTTTACATTTCTTTTCATGGCTTTTATGCCAAACACAAATGCTGCAGTTAGTCTTTCTGCCACACAATCGCCGTGCTGTGCCATGCAGTAGTGGAAAATTTAATTACACTATGCAACTCTAGGGAGACCAAGAGAGCAAAAAATACCAATTCTTGTATAATGATGCTTCAACTCAGATTAAAAATCTTAAAACCACTCTGATGGAAAGCCATCCAGGCCAGTTAACCTGGGGGGTTTTAACATAGAATTTACTAAAACAAACTCAATCCTCTTTAAATTTTTCCTGATCTTCTATCCTAATTTAATCTTGCACAGTTTCCACCCTTTAAGATTTCTTCCATATCAACAGCTACCAATCAGGGAGGGTGAGTTCCATCGTGTGCAAACTACCACATCTTTTCACTGTTCATGCAACCTCGGGGAGTGGTGTAACACACTCCTGAATAGAGCTCTCTCGCCCACCTTCTGTATGCATGGTTGTAGTCACTTATCCTAGTTCCAAGCATCATTGTGAAGGAACTTATGAATCATATTTTTGAGTGTTTTATTAAACCATTTGACGAGTCGATCCATCTGTGTATGATAAACACTGGTACAAATGGATTTAATCCCCAGTAATTTGTACGCACAGTGTACATGATTTGAGAGTGGTGCCTTGGTCACTTAAGATCTCTTTTGGCATCTGAACTGGGAGAAATTGCTGAAGAGTTCCCTCGCAACATTGCATGCTGAGATATTGCAGAGTAGCACTGCTTCCAAGTATCGTGCTGCATAGTCCACTACCACTTAACAAAAAGCAATATCGCCTTGCTGAGCAATCTAATGGCCTGACAAATTCCATGCCAATTCTCTTGAATGGCACCTCAATCAGTGGAAGAGAGCACAATGGCATTTTTGTGGCAGCTGGCACATTCACCAGCTGACATTCAGTACAAGCTGCACACCACTTGCGAGCAACATGACGAATGCCCATAGAAATGGGCCATGAGACAGTTTAGTGTCTTGTCTTAGATGTCCTACCATTGGATTATGATAAAAAACCTGGAATAACAGGGGATTCCCCAGATAGAAAGGGGAGTTAGGCCCCTTCTCTGCCTCCGTGTCTATTTGATGCAGAGCTGGAGTCCATGGCCATTGCAGTGCCTCCCCTGCCAGAGCTGCACACAGCCCACTTGGTGCTACTTTTATGTAGGGCCCATCTGCACATATTCCCTTCAACAATAAATGGAACACCAGACAATTTATCATCAGACTCAGAGGACGGGCGAAGCCGGGACAAATCGCTGCTTCTGTAGAATGTATTTGACCCCAGAAATTAATTGTGACAGACACAACACAATACCTCTGCACACATTTTACCTTTGCCTCACTTTGTACCAGGCTTTGGTGGATGGTGGTTTGACTGCAGCTGGAATCCCCCAAGGCCTGTTGTGTATCCCTTTGGACAGTCACTGGTATGATTAATTTTAGAATACACAGAACCTTACACCCCTCAAAACTAATATTTGCTCTTAAATGTGTTGGCAACATATTCAACCAACTTGTAAAATTTGGTGTAATGCTGCGCAAAATGTTGCATTGATCTAACAGAGCCTATCACATATGCAGTGGATATATTAGAATTTTCCCAAAGACTGTTGCAGTAAAGCAAAAATGTCTTTGACCTCAATTAATAATTTAAGACATTCTTCTTGCTCTTGCTTCAATTACTTGAAATTTGTTAGCATTGCTTCTATTGCTCATATCGCTTTGTCTAGCTCTAGAAGTACAACTGTGAGTGGTATTATTGAAACAAGGAAGCATTTAGGAACCACAGCAACTCAACCATGAAGTAGCAGACCACATAAAGTTACACAGTGGGGTCACCGAGTGCCGAGTCGCATAGCGCGTAATAGTCACCAACCCTGTCTCAATAACTAGAGAGTTCCAAACCTCTCCTGGCATTAACATCAGCACAAAAACTGTGCACTGGATGCTTAATGGCATGGGCTTCCTTGGCCTATAATCCTGGTGTGAGTGTGTGAATGGTTTTGTGTCTGCCACCCAGTGTTGTATGGTGCTCTGTCCTGGGTGTTGTCCTCTCTCCCTTCCCTGCACTCCATTCAGTCCCCCAGTTGAGAGTACACTGTGCATGATTGGCTGCCGCTTCTCACTGCTGTGTGATTGTTGTTGACATTGTATGTTGACTGTAAAAAGAGTCCTTGGGTTTGAGAAAGGCAATATATAAATGTAACATTCATTCATTCATTCATTCATTCATTTATTCATTCATTCAATTCACCATATACGAGGGTGAGTCAAAAATCATTTGCACTCTAGTTATATTAAAACTTCCATTACGCGCCTGAGAGTAAATGACAGAGAAACATCCTTAGTCACTGACCAAGAAAAAGTTAAAAAGTCTACCATCAGCTTTAAAATTACAGCTTTCTAGGATTCTCAGTGGCCAGTACTGGAACATTATGAGGAAAAAGGTTCGACAATCAACAGTGCTTGTTACAGTGAGATGCTCACTGAAGAGCTGAAGCATAAAATTCGGACCCATACTGACAACTCTCTCCAAAAACTTTGTTTTGAGGTGTTAAAGCATCCTCCCTATAGTCCTGATGTGGCCCCATCTGACTATCACCTGTTTGGTCCTCTGAAAGAAGCCCTATGATGATGAGGATTTATGTCTGATGAACAGATAAAGACAGCGGTTCATTCGTGGCTTGCAGCTCGGCCTAAAACATTTTTAACAAGAGAATGAGAAAGCTTGTTGACAGATGGACAAAGTATATTGAAAACCAGGAAGATCATTTTGAAAAATGATTTATTTGTCTTTTCTGAAAGTTGATTAAAATAAATACTACACCCAGAGTGCTGATAATTTTTGACTCACCCTCGTACATTAAAGGATGCACTGATTTTTTAAACATGCCAAAAACAATAATACAAAATAATACAAGTAATAATAAAGTCTAATTCCAAAATCTGACCTTTTATTTCAAGTATAAATGACTGTAATTGAAATATTTACACTAAACTATATATTTTAGTGAAGTATTCTTCCTAGTTTTACAGTAAGCTCTAAAATGTTCATTTGATACCTGTGAAAAGGACAGATAAGTAATAAATAATAGTATTCATCTATTTGAATACTATCGCAATATAAATATAAGTAACAGTTAATTAATAAATATAAATAACAATTCCCATTTCCAACATATACAGTACATGGAATACAGATGATACAGTCAGAAGTAATTAGAAAGAAGTGGTGATCATTGCTTCATTTGTTTGATCTGATCTTAAGATCTTACAAAGAAACAGTCACATTAAACAATGTCTGTCACACACAGTCCATCTCCTAGCTGCAGGATGGGTTTGAGACTGAAAATATACAAGTGATGGGAGACAATGGCATTAACCCGACAACCTACTCATTCTCCTCACAGCATCTGCATGATAACAGGTTAGTTCAGCGTAATCAAAATCATTTAATACAGTTAACCCAATTAGTTCTCAGTCAGGGAAAGAAACAAAACCAATAAATGTATAATCTTAGCAAAACCTTGTTATATCAGCACTGAGTTTAAGTTACACTGAGAAATTAAATTTTAAATTTACACTGAATTAAAGAAAATCTCAATTTACGGTGACAGAGAGTCAATGCAACACCGCAGCTCATATGTAAGTGGAGATTCAATACTCATTATTAAGTCTGCACACTACACAGCTGTCAATCATTCCTGATTCACATGTCAATTGGCTCATCTGAAGTTTTTATTACAGAAATGTTTTTGTTGCCAACAATGTAACACACAAAATTAGTCTTCATAGTTAGAGAGATATTCATATTTTACATTACTGTATTATTAATTTTATTATTAATGTATTTACATTTCTTTAATGTTTGATAAAAATACATAATTTATTTTATAAAAATAGATTCTCCCATTAATACTTTTGTTTCCTACTGTTAAAATGCTTTTTTCCCCCCTTTTCCCCTCCTTCAATCCCTTCACTCCTCTAGGTGTTAAATTATCAACTTCTCAGGTATCAAGTATCATAGCTACCTCTGGATTTGAAGATAAGGTTCAGTAATTGAGCTGTTTATAAGACTGCTGTCTTCTGACTGAGATCCAGTTCATCCATTTGGGAATTAAAACAATCTGTGTCTTGTGTCCTAAACTGAAAGAGTGACTTTAACAGATTCCAGGAATTAAAACATTATTCTCAGTCCAGAGTGAAGATCATCATTAGATAAATTTGTACCAAATTTACTGTTAACTTGCAGTCAGTACTTAAATATGAGTAAGCATTATCTGCTGTTTCTGATGATGATGTTACAGGTCATACCCAGAGCCGTTGAAAGAGAGAGTTAGGACACTCCTATAGACTCCTATTGTAATTGAGGAATGCGTGCGATGGGGAGACCAATAGTTCCAAACACTATAGTTCCAGCGTTGATCTTTAAGCGTTTCCGCAGCTCGGTTGCTGGTAGTTGATAAAATTATTGCATTGTTTCTTATAGAATCCTTCATGAATGTGATTGGTAGTAATGTTATAGTTGAATAGTCACCTGTAGTTGGTTTATTGATGGATTTTAAATGCCTTTAGCTTAAGTTACACTTCGTTAGCATTAGATATGTTAACTACCATAACCAAAAATCACTTAGTAACGCATTTGCCTCAGGTTATGAGTAGTTATTGGGGTTTGTTGGTATAGTTTACAAAATTTATTTTCAGTTACAAGGCTAGTTGTTAAATTTGACAATACTTATATAATTTTGACCGTATTAGTACATCAAATTGCAGTTAATGGTAACTACCTGAAGAAAACATGGTTGGTGTGTGTTTAAGTTGCTCCTTGGTTGATTAATTAAATATCTAGTGTATGTGGATGATCACATTAAATAGAAAGTATAACTACAGAGAGCTGTAATTAATTTTTATGTTGTAACTATGACATGTGAAAGCATGAAAGATAACTTCAACAAAACAAGCTATTTATACAGAATACAACAGTCAACAGGAGGTCCATAAATAAGCTCAACACAATTCTGTTATAAATGTTATTGTTAATATTATTACGTATGCTATTTATTATTGTGATTACCATTATAACATTATAATTCTTCTCTCAGGCTAGTGGTGTGATGACGAGACCACTGGAGCAATGCAGATGATAAGTGATTAAAATATATGCAGATCCCTTTCTCCAACTGATTGGTGCATCCAAATGCTGCACAGCCAACCATGCTTAATCACAAATCAGTCTGTAGAAGTTAGATGTAAAACAAAAATGCTATGCTGAGCGGCAAGATCACAGTGTGTCGTAACTCTCTCTTTCAACGGCTCTGGTCATAACATGTCTCTCTAAAACTCCTCCTATTCAGGAAGTGCCGAGTCTGAGACGACTGCAGTCTTTCATAAACAGCCTGCAGTGTTCTGCTCTGGTGAGTTTAGATTTATTTTCAGTTTATGAGATATGTGAGTCTAGTTTTTAGCTCTGTGAAAGAGAGAAATTACTAAGTCCACCTACAGAGTCATCTCTTTAACTTTAAATGAACCTTAAATCAGAGTGTTGTTACTTTTTACCAGAGTGAAAGTGAAACTGTGAGCATTCAGACTGGAGAGAACAGCAGCAGCAGCAGCAGCAGCAAAATAATATGGCTTCTAAGTTTTCAGAGGAGGATTTCTCCTGTCCTGTGTGCTGTGAAATCTTCAAGGATCCTGTTCTCCTGCACTGCAGTCACAGTGTGTGTAAAGTGTGTTTGCAGCGATTCTGGGAGACCAAAGAATCCAGAGAATGTCCTGTTTGTAGGAGGAAATCATCTATGGAGAATCCTCCCACAAATCTGGCCTTAAAGAACCTGTGTGAGACTTTGTTACAGGAGAAAAGTGAAAGATCTTCATCAGTGTCTGAAACAGTCTGCAGTCTGCACAGTGAGAAACTCAAACTCTTCTGTCTAGACGATCAACAGCCGCTGTGTTTGGTCTGTCGGGATTCAAGAAAACACACCGACCATAAAATCAGCCCCATTGATGAGGCAGTAACAGACTGTAAGGTAAATAAACTGTATCTGTGAGACCACATGTCATGTGAACAAATGCTGTTGTTAATAATAATTAGAATGACATTGTAATCAATTTAGTTAATCTGAGTATAAAATAATTTCTAAAACACAGAGTCTCCATGCAGAGTGTTGGCTTGTTTTTCAGGAGGAGCTGAAAACTGCACTGAAGCTCCTACAGGAGAAACTGAAGATCTTTAAAGACTGTAAACTGAACTGGAGTCAGACTGCAGAACATATTAAGGTTAGAATCAATAACATGGGTTTGATATTATAATTATATTTTCCCTCATCAGTTCTATTTCATCTGATTTCCTCTTCACTGCAGATTCAGGCCCAACACACAGAGCTTCAGATTAAGGAGCAGTTTGAGAAGCTTCACCAGTTTCTACGAGATGAAGAGGCAGCCAGGATAACTGTACTGAGAGAGGAAGAGGAGAAGAAGAGTAAGATGATGAAGGAGAAGATTGAGAAGCTGAGCAGAGACATATCATCTCTTTCAGACACAATCAGAGCCATAGAAGAG
>JAOVVH010001576.1:0-10718 GCA_028566435.1 Scorpiodoras heckelii | reverse complement strand
GGGGACTAACAAAGTATGTAGAGAAACAGATGGACTACAATCTGTAATTGTAGAACTACAAAGTGCAGCTATATGGTAAGTGGACTGTGCAAATGGACAATGAGTGTAGAGAAAAGGAGTTGGTCATAATGTTATGCCTATATATTTAATTGAAAATTTTACAACACATCAAATGTTGAACTGAGAAACTGTATTCTTTTTTGAAAAAAATGTATACCCATTTTTTATTTGATGGCAGGAACACATTTCAAAAAATGTTTCACTTGGTTGCATCACCTCTTCTTTTAACCACACTCGGTAAGCGTTTGGGAACTGAGGAGATGAATTGCTATAGTGTTGTAAATGAAATGTTTTCTCATTCTTGATTGATAAAGGATTTCAGCTGCTCAAGAGTTTGGGGTCTGCTTTGTTGTATTTTGCATTACGTAATACACTAAATGTTTTCACTGACTGACAGGTTCGGACTGCAGGCGGGCCAGTTTAGTACCTGGACTACAGAGCCATGCTGCCGTAAAATGCCATGTAGACTGTGCTTTGGCATTGTTCACTGAAATAAGGTGATGCAATTCTCAAATCATATTAGTATAGTCTCTGCTCAGTCATTCATCTTTTTTAACAGGCAACACCATTCATCTAGCCTCTGGTGAGCTTTATTAGAAGGATGAACCAGAGTAACATTGGGCTGTGTACGAATGGCAGATATTAAAGAGGTCATTTACACCAGTATAATTCATTATCATTCATTCTAACCCTTCATCACACATTATTTGTTGGGGAAGTGCCGTAGTGAGGTGTAAATGGGACATGGCAGGAGGGACTGGTCCTGTAATAATAATAGTGAACACAAAGGCCAGCATAATAGGAGCTGCTTAAACTTGTCTCATTGTCCTTCATATACTGTATGAAATTTAGCTTTGGTTCTGGTGAAGCCACATTTTAAGAGGAAAGAGAGATTAGAGAGGACACTGAAGCTACATAATTTACTAAAGTATAGAAAAAAAAACCTTAGATCCTTTATAGGGGTAATAGAATGTTGTGTCAATCTGCTCATGGAAAATAAGCAAAATAGAAAACACTGTTTTAAGAATTTATTATTGAAAAATGTTTTTTTATTTACATCATACAACTGTCTGACGTGTAAAAGATGCATTTAGAGCATCTTCTTTGAATCATGCCTTATTGTACACTTTGTGTCTTAGTGTGTGAACTATGATTGATTCAGTGTGGTTTGTTGGTTTTTTTTGTGTGATTCTGCAGTAGATACTCAGTCTTGAGGTTATTTCTCCATGAGTCAGGAAAAAGAAAAAGATTCATATTATTGAAATAAAAGAAGCTTTGTAAAACTGTGACGTAATTTCCTCCATAGACTCCAGTTCCATTATGTCTATGAGTCATTGGTAATACATAATAGGAAGTAGATTCATAATGACTAATAATGTAATAATATTTAAGTCAGTAATCCAGCACCAGAACAGTATTAGAATGAAAACCATTGTCAGAAACATAAAACATGTCCAAGACTGTAATCTGTCCTTGAAAGAAATGAGTGGACAAGTAAAAACAGAGTGCTTATTTCATTCCTTATCACTTTTTCAACAATCAGATAATGCAACATATCATGACCTCATTAGTATAAGGCACTTTGGCAGTAAATGAGTTAACCACATAATGAACACATCATTCTCTTGTTTTATTTTGATTTGTTTTGTATTTAGTGTATTTCCAAAAATCTACAAATAAAAGGCAGCAATGGGCAACAAAGATCCATATTCTGCATACCTGCTGAAAGAAGACATCTGGCTTGAAGCCTTATGCTGGGTCAGAAGAGAAAGAAACGTAAGCATAGTTGTTGTACATATAATTGATGAGCGTAAACCTTGATAAAGTAAACCTAACAGTGTAACCATGGACAGATGGACAGCAAACAGAGTTGTGGGAGACGTGTGTGTGTGTCGTGCACTGAAATATACAGTGGGACCCAAAGGTCTGAGAGCACTAATGAAAATGCTTTGAATTTTCATTCTTTCTTATACTGACAACAACTTGAGTGAAGAATAGAATCCCAGGACCCCAGTGAGTGTTTTTAATATAACTATACTGTTACTTTTTTCCCTTCAATTTTCAGGTCATTTTAGTCAGCGCTACTGTCAGAGTTGTGCTGTAACAGAAAATGAATCAATACTTTCTGACTAATCATATTCAAGAATTCAGCACCACCATGGAATAAAGCCTCGTATTACGCAACCATATTGGAAAGGTTTGCTCTACTTTTAGTCTGAGGGAATCCCTTTCGGAGATAATTACAATCAGTCAGAAAGTTTCCATCCAAGTGTAGATGAATAAACATGCAGCTGTGAGGAAGATACTGTGAAGGTATTGAAAACCGCACACCTGCACTATTGTTTAAAAAGGGAAGTGAGTTAAAAAAAAACTGTGCAATGTCTGTGAAAACTGAAAACCTGACCCTTCCACAACCATAGGTGGAATATGTCATCAGTGAACCATAAAGCAAAATTTGCTGTTTGCTAATAAATATAAAGGAAAGAATCTTATTCTGATATATTAAACTGCAAATAATAGCTTATAGATTTATATAATATAGCATTACTCCACTTAGTATCAACATTTGTATGGACCCACACCATCAGTAAGACTGTACTATTGTGTAAATCACTAGGGATAATGGATGTCCAAGTCATGAAAAACCTCAGCAAGCCAGGTACTATGAAAACATTATGCCATTTCATTACGATTTATAAGAAAATTCAATAAATATAATGCTAAAGTATAATATGAAAAAACAATGTTGTAGTGTTAAAACTGCTAAGCCTAAACTCTACATCTCAAATTTAAAATACACACCCCATTTCCAAAATAGTTGGAACATTTTCTTAAAATGCAGTAAAAACTAAAATCTGTAATTTGTTAATTCATTCATTCATTCTGGTCATGCACATTCAGCAGCGGTGAACCACTACCCATCTTTGCTTGCAAAGACTAAGCCTTTGGTGGATGCTTCTTTTATCTTGATGACCTCACCTGTTACCAGTTAAAATGCTAATTGTGGAACCTTCCAGTGTTACTTGTATAACTTTTTCAGTTTTATTTTGCCTCCATCCCAACTTTTTTTTACTGTGTTGCAGCCATTAATATCTAAATATATATATTATATATTCAACAAAGGGAATTAAGTTTATCATTGAAAACACTGAAAATCTTTTCTTTGAGTTCAGTTTTTATTAAATTTTTAGACTTTTCTAGAAATATGGTTTACACGTCATTTGTTAATTCATTTTCAATAATCTTTTATCCTGGGCCGGGTGAAAGTAAATCCAGAATCTAACCTAGGAATGCAAGGTGTGAGAATGGCAGTACATCACAGGGCATCATGGGAGGTAGAAGGAAACTGATGAAGCCAAAGGGAGAATTTTCATTGTCACCCACCTTGTCATTTATATTCATTGCCATAGGATTGTGACATGAGACATATACACTATACACTGTTGGTTTTTAACTCATTTAATAACAATTCTATGCTATTACTGTATACACACATAAACACACACATAATTCAATTTGAATTCTGTACACCCTGACTTACTTACTTTGTGTGTCCTAAAAGTGTCAAAAAACAACAATCCTGGATTTTGAACCTAGCCTATGTATAATTAATTAACTAGACTAATCATGTAAATTCTAATACAAATGCATTCTTTTTTTCTTTTTTTTTTTTTGTTGCAATTTTACAAAATGGAATCATGCACAATTTACAGTGTGGATCATGATGAGTTGTTAGAGGTAGTTAGTAATGTTATGTAAGCTTGTATTATTGATGTGAAGAAATATTCATTGATTTCTGTGCCACTCCTAAAAAACCAATAGTCAATATTGAAAACAATCAATAGAATAAAATTAATAGTCACTTATTAGATTAAAGGAGCTTCACTTGTCAGTAGTACTGGCCACACGGTTGTTGCATTATAGATAGAACCTGCATACTGTATGTCCCGACAGGAATTCTGTAGAAAAAAACTCAGGAATGTTTTTCTTGTCTCATATCACAGGTAACACTTGAAGGTAAAATAAATAGAATACAGCTACAACTCCTTTTATTAAAATCAAGCTATTGCTATTCAAAGGGCACTGGCATTGTTGCAGCTGCTGTTGCTCATAGGTCTTCAGGATTTAAAGCTTTAGAGATGCAGTCTGAATCTGTTCATTTTGGTGGAAAATGACGTTCAGAAACCCCCTTGACATTTGAGACTGAATTAAAGTTCAGGTCATTTACATAGGGCATACTTTGTTTTCTGGGATGGGCAGCTGGCTGTGAGAGTGGGAGCTGCTGTGTTCATCATTAGGTTTCGGTGAAGTGGTGTTAGCAGCAGGGATTCTGGCAGCTATAACTGACATCCTGCCCGTGTTGCTCTCATCGGCTATGTCTGCTCGGTCTGTGGGCTGCTTCACCTCCTCCATGGTATTGCTGCTGCATCTGAGTAGCAGAATCAGGCATTTCCGGAACTGATCAACACAAAGAAGCAAAATTTCAGAGCAGTTTCTAGATCAGGCATCTAGGTTTTATACTCTCAGCTGGTAAAAACAAATGTAATATACCTGAGTAAACTGTATATGGGCGTCAATTTTTTTTAATTGCTCAAAAGGATAGACACTCAATCAGAATTTTTTTAATTGCTCAAAAGAATCAGCACACACAGGCAGGGATGTAACACGATTTCATCCCCCCCACTTTTTTCAGATTAAAATGAAACTAAAATATGCTACGCAGGGGTCGGCAAATCACAGCAAATGCATCAGTTAGCGTCAGTGACAAGGTAAAGAGAGCTACAGATTTCACAGTGAGTGAACGAGGTGTGTGAGTGAGTAAAGTGTAGGAAAGTTCTCCTGTCCTGCAGAATTTTGGAAGAAGAGTCAACACTCAGCAGGTAGAATGAAGTGATATCAGACACACTGCATCACGCTAAATTAGTGAAGCAAAATTTACTGTCTGTCACAACGTCAGCATTTTC
This sequence comes from Scorpiodoras heckelii, assembly GCA_028566435.1. Lineage (NCBI taxonomy): Eukaryota > Metazoa > Chordata > Actinopteri > Siluriformes > Doradidae > Scorpiodoras > Scorpiodoras heckelii. The sequence goes on along the minus strand of JAOVVH010001576.1, from coordinate 5,694 downwards.
TAGATAGTCTAATATGAATATGTATGAGAAGGTTAATCTGTGAACCGATGGCATTGCTTTACAGTACCATTAGTCTGTTATATCTAGCCTACTTGCTATGGAGTAACTTTACCGTTAGTGCAAAGCCAAACCTGAGTGGGGTTGTTTCACTCATTCTCTTGCTATATAATAAAGTCCTATCATAGGACTGTGTTTTGAAAAAGTCATTCTCTTTTTGTTATGCAATATCAGCATGCACAAAAGGAAAAGGCAGGGGAAGATAGACTCCTTTTTCAAGCAAACCCAAGTAAGTGGAGTTGACGATTTGCTGCCACAGGCAGCAGTAAGGTCAGTTTGATCAGTCTATTGCATCATTTTTACGTTTTATGCATTATAACTGATGCAATGCATATATTTTTACTTTTTGAGAGCAAATGAGTTTTGCAAATGAGTTTTGAAAGTTGTAGAATAATTAAAGACATTAAACGTCTTGTTTTACATCATGGTTTGCTTCCATGTCTGATGTCAGTACTAAATCAACATAATGTAGATCTTTTAACTTAAAATGTGATCAAACAATTTTTTATGCTACACTGATTTACAATGCATGTAATAGTGTCTCAGGCATTGTCAGTGCTGCCTGGTATTTACACTGTGTTGATGTCAAACAGGAGTCAGATTTAGATGCAGCACCTCAGGAGTATAAATAATGTCTAAAATTTTGAGATTTTAGATTGAAATTTAGGCCAAGGGGTATGAATAAGTTCCTCCATTTTGGGTGGTTAACAGTACTACTCATGGTTTTATTTCCATACTGTAGGCCTAGACGTACATAAAATGTAGAAATTCTAGAAGTTATAATTGGTCATGATTGTAATTATAATTTGGCTATGATCATTTCAGAGGGGATTTTACTTCCCCATCCCAGAACACATCCACTTTTGAAAAGCTTGATACACCCCTGCACACAGGAGCTGATGATGAGTTTAGATGGGAGGGTTAAAATCTAATATCTGTCTAATATTTACTTTTATTTGTTTCCCTTAAAGGTATTTTGCATATAAAAGAATAACAAAGTGAACAATAAAAGTTGTTCATTATGCCCACAATGGCTCAAAAGAGCAGGGCACAACCTAATACATTTTGTTTTTTGCAAGATAACTGAAAATATATTTAAGACAGAATATTGTACATACAAGCAACATCTCTGCTACAAATAAAAAACTTGAACTGTTACAACTTACCACATAGGTAGGGTTCATTGTAACAGACAGAGGGTTAGTTGTAATGCTGGAAAAGTCTGATAAATTTAATACAGATCTATGTTACTGAACATATAGTAGTCTATAGTAATTATATGTTATTATAAAACAAATATATTTTCTTAACACAATATGAACATGTGAACACAGTTCTACTCTTAATCACAAACATGAACATAAAATCTAATTGATATAATCATCTCACTCAATGTCTCTGATAGGACACACAAATTAATAATTGTTCATTTTGAATTAGACTGAAGTTAAAATTAAGACTTTCGGCAACAGTAAATAATCTAATATAGATGCCAAAGCCTAATGTTTTTTAATAACTGAAAAACAAGTGGGGTTTAGTCTGTGCAGCCAGCCCATATATACCATCCACTCCTGAAAAGAAGGTTCCCTATCCAGATAAATACTCCACAGTGTTTAGAAGTTACTATGAATCAGCACTGTCGAAGAAACTTAATTTTTTTTCTGAATGCCATTGGTACAACCCTTTCTCCTTTTATTCAGAGAAGTATTTCATCTTTATTCAAGCCCACCAGGGCTTTAGAGCTTATAAATGAAGAGATATGTTCTGAGATTCATATCTCAGTGTTATTAAAGTTGAGTTTGCAAAGTGTACAACTTTCTCAGTTATCTTGAGTAACTGCATCATGAAAAGAACATCACACAGAGAGTAAAAATCTGGGTTTCTAGGTTCTAGGTAAGGCAAAACAATAGCATAACATAGCTGATATTTATAGTCCAATAGAGTGTACACAATTAAGAAATGTGTGTCATTGGGTTTAGAGGCAGGAAGCTGGTAACTAATATTCGTCTAACTGCCACAGCCAGCATTAAACAGTTCACTGCCAAGCCATCAGAAGGCACCTTCTCACGTAGATACGAAATTCTTCTTCTGTGGTTCCACACATTTCCTGTGTTTGTGCACACCTGTTTTGTGTTCCCCTGATTAGTCTCTCTATAGAAGGTCTGTGTTTGGACATGTGTGTTTAAGTAGCTGGTGTTTAGGTAGACTAGTTGTAGTAGGTAAGTGTGACTGGGTAGAGCAGGTGCTGTTACTCCAGCATCTGTGAGTTGTATATGGTGAAATGTCGTAACTGGGTGACCAAAAAATAAAGATGTAGTCAAATAGCTAAAATGACTGATGCTGACAAAAAGCAGAACCGGCGATGGTTATGTTGTTCTCATGTTCTTGGATGGATTAGATTTGATCAAACTAGCTGACCAGTTGCCTGTTATACTAGAATCATGTATTAACATACTCCATACCTGCAACCCTTTTTCTAGAACCAAGGTTAAGAGTTACATCTTCATGTAAAGGAGAAAAAAAATTACCATTAAAACAGTTACTGTTTGTTGGATAAGTACTTTTGTTGAATTTACTTTTCCAAAGACATTAGTCATGTCTGTGGTCTAAATATGAATTAAGGGCTTCATATAGCTAATATCTAAAATATCTAATTGGCAAATAGAACTTGTTATAGAAGCTGACTTTTGCTTTACATGCATCTTAAACCAAGCCAAAGCAGCAGAATGGAAACCATCTCTTTAAACACCAGTACTTTAGTCATTCTCTGTCTCACATTTATTTCTGCAATCGAACACATAATAACTGGCAGGCCGCAGAAACAAAACTGTTGAGGTTGATAGATATCTGTGCACCCTGTAAATAAAACAGACATTAACATCTGGACATCTGGACTTCAAAATAATATTAAAACCTTAATAGAATTGTGAGTATGCAATAATTATATTATACTAAAGTGCTTTCATGCATTCTTTAAAACAATTTCAGCAGTCTAAAACACATGACCATGCTAAACACGATGGTCACTTATTATCCAATTATAAGGGCTCATGGGCTTAGTTTTAGTTTTACTGTTTAACTGGATTCAAGAATCTAAATATAACAAAAGTCTTGTATTTGTCAGAAAAGTGATAATGCCATAAGAATTTTTTGTTTTGTTTTATTTTGTTTTGTTTTTCAAGAAGAGACTAAAGAATAAAATGTCTATGAAATGTAAACCTAAGATCTGCTCAAATAGCCTTGACATCAGAGACTTTGACTTGTGGTGTGATTGATCTTTGCAATTTACACATTTATAGTATAACAGGAAAAAAAAAACAATGTCCATAAAAAGGAAACTTAAAGAGGCTCACAACAACTGAGCATTGGATTAGAATAGTGCAAAATGACATCTGAATACAATAGTATATTAATATGTGTTTAGCAAGATTATGAAGTAAAAATAAGTGACTGCTGGTGTTAATAAAAAAGACAGAACTACAGTATAAGTTGCCAGTTGGACAATTAGGGACAGGGCCAAGTACCATATCTACTGTACAAAACTACAAGTCAAAGCATAAAGCAATCCACAAAATTCTTCAGGTCATTCACTATTACATGCAGTACAGTGTAATGCTAACAGACAATGAAATGTGGTCCAGAATGGTCTGAGGATGAAAACCATGGTAACTGTTATTATTATGTGGTCCAAATGCATCTCCTGTGTGTTTCCTCATTAGTACAAACAGCTAACTACCTCATTTCATAATCATCAAGAATCATTATCTGAATACTTGAGTATTTTTCCCCCAATACACTCATATACTTTGCATCCTGTATTGTACAACAGTAAAAACATGCACCATATTTATGTATATCTTTATATCATGTTAATCTGTGTGTATGATACCTGAAGATCCCACTCTTACCACCTACACCTATACTGTGGTATTTCTAAAATGGAAACTCAGTCATGTGTGCTTGAACTGCCACTGCCTTGTTATAGTAATCTGTATGTTAGCTAAAAATAAAAAAATAACTAAACATAAAAAAATGGAAAAATAAAACAGTCGAATATTTTGTTTCTATGCTAAATTTAGAAATTATAGAATGAAAGGTGCTCAAGAGCTCAATAAAAGGCCAATGCAAGTGCTGCCCCAAGTGGTGCTGATTTAAAGGTGTATCTTTGTCCTTAAGCTGCATTACTCACAATAACTTCATAAGTCACAACAGGAACTCTCAATTCCTTCCTGAACACAAAGTGTGACAATAAATAAGAGACATGGAGAGATTCACTGAAAACTGTCACAGTAAATCCCACAAGTCTAATCTGTTTACAGAACGGATACTGAAGTGTATTACAGTACAAGCACATTCAGTACAGGTACATTTTCATTTTCCAAGGTTAACACAATGTAAATGTAAATCCCCCAATGTACAACAGCAGTGCTTAATGGCATAATGATGTTCTTTTACTCTAGTGATTAGAGTTGCTCTGATGTTCCTTTCTCTCCAATTAACAACAGAAAAGAGCGTTCCAACCCAATGCCAAGCATTTCTCCACTAAAACCCAAGGTTATTGCCATGCAGACAAATGACATTATAGTTTACATATAATGTATAAACATGAAGTACAGGAAAAAAAATTAATATTCAAAAGCAAAGAGGGGCAATTTGTTTAATTCATCAGATTAATTGCTATGGCAGAGTAGTGAGGCATCTAATAGCCATAAAAGCTGGGAATTTTGTTACTGAACATTTTAATTAAGTGCAAAATAGGGGATCATTCTTTAATATAATTTCCATTATTTTCCAGTCTTCCCATGTCTAAGCCATCACTTGCATCCTCTTCAGACTCAGATACATGTGACTTTTTAAGAATATCTGGCATCAGCTGAACTGAATAACCATTATGCAAAAGAACCAGTATTAAAAAATGAACCGTGAAAGTTTTTCTAAACTCATAATAACTTTACAATTCCAAAACAATCCTTGGTTCGCAATATTGCCATGTGGATGTGTGTAGTTTCCTCTTTTGTAGGCTTTTTAATGTGGTTCTGTCATGTTTCTGTCTCCACCTGAATCTGGATGACAGCTGCTTTATGTTTAAAGGGGGGGCTATTATAGGCTACTATTTAGTGAATTTTTAGCGCAATCACATAATAGGCAGTTGGAGTCAAAAACATGCAACCCTTTAGCATATAGTCTAAAAGTTAATTATAGCTAGCAATAGCAATACAACTAGCATTAATTTTGATATATTAAAAAAATATAATATAACAGCTGCTGTCTGTCAGCATCTAGTCAAAGAGTTTAGTATACAAATGGTTAACAGATCTCATGCTCTAATATGAGTCCCACCAGCCTAACCCAATAATCGCTAATAGGATTGGCTTTGCCATTTCTTGTTAATATGTGAAAGGCTGTAGCTACATCTGGTTGTAAGAAGTGCCAAAGTTCCACCAACTAGATGTGCATACAGGCTAAGTGAGAGTGCATGTTGGATAAATGAGGGACAAAACACAATTAGTATTTATTCAGTAAGGCGCAGTGCATATTATTTTTCAATATGGGGCAATCTTGTATTGTGTGTGTGTGTGTGTGTGTGTGTGTGTGTGTGTGTGTGTGTGTGTGTGTGTGTGTGTGTGTGTGTGTGTG
>JAOVVH010001558.1:0-10720 GCA_028566435.1 Scorpiodoras heckelii | reverse complement strand
AAGTCACTTTGTTTTAAGGCGGGGACGTAAAGAAATCCCCACCCCCACCCCACCCACCAAAAGCTTGATTTTAAGATTTTAGGTCTGTTATGAGTAAGCTTGCAAAACTGTGTGGCTTTTTATGTGTTTCGTAGAGCATGTAATTCTGGGAAAACCCAGCGGCGTCCCTCAGAGGTGTGTCATAGGAACTCGCTGCTCGTGGTGCGTTGCCCTTTCTCTCAATCAGACATTTTACAAGAAAGAGCATGAAAGATTGCTCCAACCATTCTGAGCTTAACATATAGCTAGGCTTGGAAATAATGCTAAGGCTTGGGGTTAGTCGTATCATTGGTGACCGTTTTGGATATCCTGAAATATGGAAGACAGGATCCTCGGTAATAGTCATGTTTTGAGGATATCCAGCAGACATTGGATTATAAACTGTCCGTCTCAATGCTTTAAAAATTCAGATAAATCAGATGTAGATGAATATCTAAGATAAATACGCGCTATATTCCGTATGCTCTTTATACTGTGTTATTTTATGCAGCTAAAGAATTAAAGACCAGACATTTATTCTCTAAGCCTCCATGGTTGTTTTCTGCCCATTAGCCAATAACTCAGTGCTTGAAGACTAGCGTCACAGCCAGCGCTCAACACTGTTTTTGCATGTTGATGTGGATAAGCTTATTAACATGTTAAGTGCTTTCATGTCTCCGTCGAACATTCGCCAAACCACACAGACCCACAGCATGCTTCAGAAGACTACTCATTATAGGGCTTTCTGTTTTTAGGCCCACTTAACGAGTGAACGCAAAACAAATTGTGGAGAAGGAAGTTAATAGAAGGCAGTCTCTGCTGCTTTCTTTCTTTCTTTCTTTTTTTTTTTTAATAGACCAGACATGAACCTCCTGCCACGCTGCCACCCAGCCCATATGATTGTAAAGTAAATTAGATCCTTCTCTCCTTGAGTGAAAGATATAAGTATAATTCGTGCAGTTACATCTTTTGTGAGAGTAGGTCAGGATACTTAGTTGGAAAACAAAATACAGTCCTGAATGTAAACTCCTTTCTGTACTTAACGTCCATGTGTAGGAATCGAATATAAGGAATTCATGTCGAATTTCAAGCATTCTTGCACCAATTTGTCGGGCATTTACAATGACTTGCAGGTTTGAAGTGGAAAGAATTTAACAACAGTGCTTGGTGGCGTCTACAACTAAACGCTTGAAGTGTTTTTCTGGATCTTTCTCTCAGTGAAAATGGTAGACGAGGAAAGAAATGAATAATTCTGTCTTTATGTTCAGTTCAATATTGTGCCGTATCATGCTGACGAATTGTTCGGAGTGTTTATGTGCGGTTGGCTTTAGTTTATCATGCTGACATCTTTGTTTGTGGGGATTTCTCGCAAGAGCATGATGAATCAGTTTTTTCGTGAGCCGGTGTGATTTTAGGCTTAAACGTGTGTGTGCGCGCGTGTGAGAGAGAGAGATAGATAGAGAGAGAACACATCTGAGTATCCCGTCTGCATCACACACATTGCTCATGGATGCTGACGCTTCCTCCTGTGAATCATTTACAGCCTGCTGTAAGCCTCCTCTGTCTCTGTACACGTCTGTGCCGCACACATGCCCACACATTTACACGTTTCAGATTTAACTAGTTCCAGCTTATAAACTGAAATCTGTACCAGAGTCAGAGATCATTTTTTGTTTTAATGAGAAAATGAGAAGCAGCCTGCTATCCTTGTAGTGGGTGATACTTTTTACTTACTTTTGCCTGATTTTTATTTTTACTTTAGCACTTTATTTATTTTTTTATGTATTTCTGGAGAAATTACATCATTCATGTAGTACACTTGTCTCTACCTGAAAGGGCTGGAGGTGTTAATGATACAATAGATATTGTGATAACTTGGGTCAGAATACACACAAAAATATTGTGTTTAATAATTACAAATTACTGGCAACCCCTGATTTGTTTTCGCTAGGTTTTAGAGCTCTGTTTATTTATTTGTTTATTTTTTGGTATTATTTTTATGCATGTTAAAATTTTTACAGATTCCTTTTGTTTTAAAGGTTTGTTTGTTTATTTATTTATATTTATTATAAATAGCAATTATTGTTATTTTTGAATTACATTTTTGTAGACAGTAAATGGAATATCATCTAACTTTTTTTCAAATGCAGCACACTGCTGCTTTATTTTTTATTTTTTATTTTTTGCCAGCTTAATTATCATGATGCATATTTAGGAATCATGATAAAATATTTTGTCGTATTACCCACCCCTGGGTTTATAGTCAACATATTCTTTGAAATATCTCTATTACAAGGATTCTTCAGATGGCTATGGGTTCTAGCTTTCTAAAGGTGTTTTACTTTAGGAAAAGGGAAATCCTTTGTTATAAGGTAGATATCTGTTCCTGAATAGAGTGTTAGAAGTTCCCCCAGACAAACAGACAAAGTGAAGAAGATGGCAACAATTTGCCAATAAACAAAATTTGTGTATAGTCTAAAAGCAGTACAATGTATCGTATAAAAGCATTCAATGTTGTGAAACATCCAAGATACATGTTAGTTCCTGTTATCACTTACAGCATCTGTAAATACTCAAAAAAAAAAAAAAAATGCAGCTCGGTGTGTAACCAAGAAAGCGTGATATGTATAGCGTCCGTCCAGAGATATCCAGCTTTACCTAAGACTGAATACCAACACTTTTTTTTAAACATATTACAAAGAGTGCTTTTCCTTATAGAGTCAGAGTGGCCGTTATAGAAAATCTTTCAACACATTCTGACCACGAAGATCTAAGAATTCAACAAACCCGTGTTATGATCTAACATTTTACACCATCTGTGAAATATTTTATGTCTCATTTTGATAAATGTATTGCTGTTGCTTGAAGGTCTAGCTCCTCACTTCCTGTGTATTTTAATTTCAGATTTATGTAGTCTGACATAGCTGTCAGATTTCTGGTGTATCTTCACTTTATATGTGACACCCAGTCAGAATGTCGACCTGTACGAATTATCAGTTTATCATCGTATCTCCCAATCAGAGGTCTTATTAAACACGGGTGTCGACACTGTGCTGTAGTGTAATAAGTAGTGCTGTCAAATTAAAGAATTAACCGCGATTAAAAAAATTTACCACTGCAAATTTTAACGCAGATTATAAATTAGTTAAACTGCGCAATCCAGCGGCGCCGCAGTGAACCTAAATTGACCGTCACATTACTCGTTTTAGGCTGCATTCCAATCGCAATGGTCCCTAATCTGTTTGACTGCACGGGGTACAGAATCCTAAGGACATTTCATAGGGAACTTGGTCACTAAAACGGCTCTATTTGAAACGTCCTGCTACGTCATCAACAGCGGACAGCTGATTGGTTGTGTTCTACAAGACAGCTCTCGTATTTAACATGATAAACAACGCTGTTCAGACTCATTTTATATGCTGTAGGCACTTTTGTAATAAATGTGATGAAACGTCTATGAACTGTAGGTGATGTATTTTAACTTTTTAATGTATGTTTTGGTTGGAATGTAACTTTACTCTTCGGTTGCAATGTGCCGTGTTAGTCTAATTTAAATTGGCGAATCGATGCCTTTAATTAAACTCCAACTCTAATTAGTATATCAGATGAACGAAATCACATTTATCAAATAAAGTCAATTGAATAATGAGGCAATGTTCAGCAGTTGTTTCTCTTACATTTTCAATGGTCCTACGATGCCGGCTCGATTAGCTTGTACATCACAAATCAAAATGTACATTAAAACCGCGATGAACACGATTAAAAAAATTAAACGCCTGACAGCACTAATAATAAGCTAATCGAGCCGGGTGTTTTCAGGATTTCTGCGTTTCCGTTCAACTTTGATTGAGTTAGTGAGCCTTTACCAATTTCAGGTCATGAAACATGTTTTTGAGAGTTGAGATGTCACACTTTAGTCTGAATGAGGATATGTCTTAAGTGTTGGGTACGTTTCCAAACATTTCTTCTTGCCTTAATATGGGATCTTGTAAATCTGTTGGCTCTAGAAGCTAAATCCACATTTTGTTTGTGTAAGAAGAACTAGATTGGACTAGGAGACTTGCTCCATCTTAAACTGCTTGGGGATCCACAGCATGCGAATGTGTTATTAGAGATGGCATGATACCTCTTTTTTTTCTATATTGATACTGAAATCTCGAGCATTATCCAATACCGTTAACCGTCTGCTATTGTTTGATTAAAAAAAGCTTCTTTTTTTTTTTTTGATGTGAAGCACGTCACATTTTTTTCAACACAAAAATTCCCTACATTGTAAATATCATAAATATAAGTTTAAGTGTTCTAAAATTAATCTTAAACAGCCAAGTCTCTTTATATCTAAACATTTCCCGTTCCAAAAAATAAATTTCTCCTCCACTTTGAATCTGTTACATCTGAACTATTCACCACTGCTGGGCAGCTCTGACCGTAGTGGCGGCTGTATTTCATATCACTGGTTTATAATAATGTGCCTGTTCTAATGTTATCGTTTCTATGGAAACAGATCGTTCACAAGGACATATTGTTAACAAAGAAAAGCATGTGTTATTGTTATGGTGATGATTTCTGGAAGGAGTCTTCAGTGTCAGTGCTTTGTAACAGCCAGTAAGATTATCTCCACTGGAAACCAGGATAGACTGTTTTCAGCTTCCTCTGTAATATACGCTGTGTTTTTTTTTTCTTATTTCTTCAAGAGAAAGAGTGACAGTAAGAGCTAGTGAGAGAAGGACGGTTTAAAGATGCTGTAAGTTAAGCGAGGTAAAGGGGGTTATAATGACAACATGCTATGTGGATGAGCTTGAAGACTGGCAACCAGATCAGAGCTTTCATCTGCCCCCCTCTTCAATAAATCTGAGCTCTACAACCTGTCCACTTAAATCAGAAGTACACCATTATCTCTTCTTTGCTCCTACCCAACAGCAGCAGGGCAGCAGAAACGACACTGAGCTCAAAGCAAATGTTACGGAGCCAGTTGCTTTTCAGACATGCAAGTCATGTAATCGGAGACCCCAAGCCTGGCCAAACACCGTCCATATGTCTGTGCATGTGTGTGTGTGGTGTACGTGTGCTTTGAATTGGGCATATCAGCTGCAGCCACGTGGCTCCGAGCGCGAGGCGTCCCAGCGGAGGGGCTAACACGACTGATATGTGTTCACAGCTGTCCGAGTCTTGTCCTATTAACACAGCACACACACACATGCACATTGATGGAGACGGACCTCCAGTGCACGAGTGCATAATATATATGTATAGAAAATGTACATGTGTAAAAATAAATGGGAAACTACAATCGTGTTGACACTCAGTTGATCATTTTTTTTGCTCAGAAACACTGTGAGTCTGTTCATGACCAAGAAGTGATATTAGCTCGTGTTTTGTATGAGTTATGAACCTTTCTCTTTGACATGGATCGCAGCCTTAAGTTCTACCATTTTAAAGTCCCAAAAGTGAAAAGGGGGAAAATTCCTAAGCAATTTATGTCTTTGTATGTAAACGTTTTCACGTCCTCCGAATCCAATTTCATTCCAAGTCTTTTCATTTGGATCTAATTTGTTTGCTGGCATCGCCCTAGCCTAAAACAAGTCCTGGGTATCGTATCGCTGCCATCGCTAAAACTTACATCTAAATACTTCATTCCTGACTGCGGCACAGAAGCATCATGGAGCTTTCCAGACGAGCTCTGATTCCAAACGACATTAATTAGGCTTATGTTTCAGTACAGCGCATACGCTATATGGCCAAAACTACGTGGGCGGTGACTCTCGTGCCCAAATGTGGTTGTTCCCCAAACTGTTGACAACAAACTTGGAAGCACACAATTGTCTAGGATGTCTTTGTATTTTCTAGCAGCGCAGTTTCCGTTCACTGGAACTGAAATGCCCAATCGTTCCAGCATGACGATGTCCCTGTGCAGAAAGCTAACATGAGGAAGACATGCTTGACCAAATTTGGTGTGGAAGAACTGGAGTGAACGCTACTGAACACTTTTGGATTGAGTTGAAACATTTGGCACACATCCTCACATATCCCACTGCAAATGTTAGTGGAAAGTCTTCCCAGAAGAGTGGAGGTTATTTTAACAGCATATCTAGGATTGGATGTTCAAAAAGCACATATGGGTCTGATGGTCAGGTGTCCACAAACTTTTGGCCATATACAGTAGCTATCATTTACCACTGCTGTAACTACCTACAGAAGTGCCTGCATTGTTTCAGTGAAATATATTTATATATTTATGATTTTTTTTATAGTTCAGGTTTCAAAACATGATTCTTAGCATTTATTCATAGCGACATCAAGCAGATTTTTTCCACACTGCTGTATATATTCATAAAGTACAATGTAATCTAGTTTGAGAAACACAATTTAGCCTGTTTATATTAGGTTTTGGTAGCTGTTGAAATAAAAACTCTTCTTTGTCCGAAAGTGGTTTCCTCCCTTCTCTCCATTTATGGTTCTTATTCACCAAAGACACTTTAACACGATCCTTTTGCCGTCCTTTTCTCATCATGTAATTTAAACGTCCTTGTCTCTTTCTCCCACTCACTTCCTCTCCTAGTCTTGTTAAACAGAGTACGTTTATTCAGTCTGATATTGTGCGCCTCTTATCCAGTCACGACGTCGCCGAGTTTTTCTACGTCTTTGTACAGATCTTTTGAATTTTGGCTCCCGAAGCCGGTATTAAGATGCTTCCAGTTTAGTTGGAATGTCGATGCCTTTGCCAAGTTGGTTACCTTTTACAAACGTTTGTTATCTAAATATTGAATATTTTCTGCTTCTGAAGTTTTGTGAATGCAAGGCCAGATCCACGTTTTCATCATGCCCTGCCACATGCTTTTGGTTTCAGTGTTTTGAACAGTTTGTTCAGTGTTTATTCATCGGAAAAAAGGATATAAAATACAATTCGCAATATATTTATTCAGTAAAACTGAATCTGACAGTACTGTACTTTTGATGCAAATTTCATATCCTCATGTATGCACTTGCAGAGTTATTGAGACAAGCTACAACGAGTACGCAGTCGTGCAGCTAAACCTTTTATTACAGGTACTCATACAGTTCTACAACAAGCTCTCAAACACACCTAGGACTGACATCAAGGCCCCATTTTATGTACTTGGAGCCCGTTTAAAAGCATTTTGGAACCATGTCCCAGTCTTTGGAGCTGGAGTAGGGTTAGAGAAAGCGTGGAAGACTTTCAGAAAATTCACCACCCTGCCAGTTGGGCTTGACTGAGCCGCACTCATGATCAATTCCCCGGATTAAACCATTTTTGGACGTCTTTTCAGGGCTCCTGAAATGAGGATTAAATACAAAGTGTTGTTGGGGCTTCGGGTGGAGTTTGTAGTTTGTGTTAGAGCAGACATCAAGGATCATGGTGTTGCCAGATCCGGAGTGGTGGATAAATGATAAATGTATTTATCCCACCAGGCAAGTAACAGCGCCAATGTGCCGGCCAGACTCATGCTTTAGAAACAGACAAGATTAGACAGTGTTCACTGAAGTAATGTAGTAACATATTATTCCAAGCTAGTTATTAAGTTAGTTAGATAAGTACTTTAATATTCATTTTGAAAAGATCGTCTGTCATCTGAGCACTTTATGTAGTACAAAATCATTCCACCATTAGTATGATAATAGCCGATTCTCAATCTGCGTTCTTGTCTGTACTTGTGTACTTGTGTACTTGAGAAACGTCATCAGTCACAGCTCAAGTACTGTTCCATTCAAAAGTCTGCATCTAGCCAAGTATAAATGCCTAGATGTGTTCTGCCCATGTTAACAAGCATGCATGGGGAGGTGATTCATGTGGACTTGGGACAGTCAGATATCCCAGAATGCTTTTCGTATCAAGCGCAGCGTGATGGTGCAGGAGAAAACTCGTAGCTAGTTTCGAAATACTACTGTTAGTGTTAGGAAGTTATTTTTTGGGGTGAAAATGTCATCATTTAGAATTGAAGTATGTGGTTAATTTCTCAAGAAAGAGGCTACGTGAAAATTTGTGCGGTCACGCTAGCGAGTGACGTCAAGTACATCAAGTACGCTGCTGTTCCAGGTGCAGAATGACGGTTCAGCGTCCTTCCGTCCTCAGGAGCTTGTACTTGTGAGTCGAGTGTGTACTACAAAGTATGCAAATCCAAACTTGGCGATCTTTGTGTTGAGAAACACTTAATGCCTCGGTCAGTGTGTGTAGTGCAGCAGGTGATGGGATTGGGAATGATGTTTAAACAAGTATTGCAAAAGAAAAGTTAATTTTTCTCCCCTTTCATTGTTCATACGACTCAACCAGGTGAAAAAGCGGCAGAAAGTGTATACGGGCTACTCATTGTCCCACCCCTGTAACACAGGCAGCCTGCACATACTCGTTAGCGTAAAGGGTAAGAACATGTGCAGTGATGCGTCTGAGAGGAGATGGGATAGGGTGTGTCTAGGTGGAGCTGCTTGTCCCTACTAGATATTTAGGCAGGATTTGAGCAACTGTTGAGTAACGGTGTGCTGTAGGGTAATTAGAGGTGTGGCAGGCTTAGACTGAAAAAGAGCTGCCACAGTATAGGCTTGAATGCGTTTAGAAGTGAAACGTCTCATATGACTTCAAACGCATGACACTGGGAATGTGATTGTGTGCTTAGTAAACCAGGTCACCCTGAAACGAAACACATTATGTTGTGCTGCTTTGCTCATGTTTTTACACGATTCTCCCATCTGTGTGAAAGGCTTTGACTCATAATAACATTCAGCCCTCAGGCTTATGGGGTAAATGACACTTTTTGATGTAGTAGTAAAATGTATGTAGCAATTTCACAGGTTATTAGGATGGTTATGTATCTTTTTTTATTAGGGTTCAAGCACATAGTGCTTATTTGTTTTTTTTACGTGTCTCATTTTGGCTTCTTAAGAGTAACGATCGTAATCGGTGTGACTTTAATGCAGTACAGATAAAAAGGTAGAGAGAAATATCCATTTAATATCCACAAATTGCAAACTTGTGCCATTATTTGAAATAAATTCCTTATCAAATTCTTTAGAGAAAAACGTTCGAGGAGAAAGTGAAATGTTAAGTTGTTCGTCGCGTTATATTACTGAAGTTGTCTAATTGACGAACAAAAAAAAAACGCAACAACAAAGCAATAAAAGTGACGTGATCTTTATCCCGTTCGTTGCATCCCTTCTCATCAAGCCACGTCCAAGTTGATTAATCAATTGTTTGTTGATTTATTCACAGGAGCAATTGAGTATTAATATATTCCCTAGTGTGTGAGTTTAAACATAATGCACTTGATGATGGTGTATCTCAGCACAGAGCTGTCCTATAACACTCCTGCTAGCAGTCATCAGTCGGTTAAACATATCTAGATTCGAATGATATCCTCTACATGGGATGTGAGGGAAGAGCATTACATCTCAGAGCTAAAACTATATGGGCTTGTACACCATTAAAAAAGTTTTGGTCAAGAGTTTTCTCTACTTTATTTGAAGTTTTTGATTATAACTTAAATCATTGTCTATTGTTTGCATTGTCTGGAGGACCGGCCAACCCTCTTTCTTTTAATTTCCAGGTAATTAATACCCTGGTTTTTACTTTTCTCTTAGCCAAAAGAAGGATTCTGATTGGATGGAAGTCCACATGTCCATAGTCACATTATATATGGCTCAAAGATGTTATGTTTTTCCTAAGTTTGGAAAAAAAATAAGTTTCGTTTGAGTGGGACAGCAGAAGGCTTCAGATGGTGCTGGCAACCTTTTATTAACCGTTTTAACTTTTGAAGGATCTCACTGAAGACTGAGGGGCTTTTTTATGAATGGGTGGGGTAGGGAGGGAGTAGGTAGTTCATTTCATTTCATTTTCTTAAATTTGTATTGTGCTGTTTAGAAAAATGCATAAAAAGTAATAGAAAATAGACAACTCTGTGCTACTGCAGAAACGTTGTTTCTCTCTGGGAAATCAATCATTTTGTTTTCCTTACTTTGTACTTTGTAATGCAGTGAAGAAGCTAACCAGCTCACCGTAGGGTATTAAAGCATAGCTTGTACGCTTTTAGCCCGACTAATAAGGTGTCTAGGTGGATAAAACGTGGGCTGGATCATTTTTCAATGTAATTTCTGTACATTTGTGTGTGTCTGTGTTCAGGTGTGCCATCATCCCGACTGTCAAGATCTGAACCACAGGAGTCCTCTTCACCTTTGCGAGTCATGCGACTCCCGCTGCCACTCTGACGAGACCGACAACATGCACGTTGATCGTCACCCTCGCTTTGACCTGCAGCCACAGAGTATGACCGACGCACGCACACACACACACACACACACACACACACACACACAAACACTCAGAGGAAATTTCACACAAGCAGCCAGCTGAAGTGGAGCAGCTTGGACAGGATGACTGCTGGATTACTGTACAAATCATATAAAAGTTGTAAGAGATCTCTAAATGTTGAGTAACTGCACTATTTCCAGTAACATCTGCTGCTGAAAGTAAACCCCATGCTGTTTGAATTCATTGCACTGTTTAAAAGATGCCACGATGATGAAGTCCATCTGTAGGTAGGAAATTTGATTATCCTCAGCAAAGTCCCTTCAGATATGGAATGATCAGCACTGCCACTGTGAGCAAAACAGCTAGTCTGTCTTCACACACACACACACACACACACACACACACACACACACACACACACACACACACACACACACACACACA
>JAOVVH010001497.1:0-10724 GCA_028566435.1 Scorpiodoras heckelii | reverse complement strand
TCTCTCTCTCTCTCTCTCTCTCTCTCTCTCTCTCACTCTCTCTCTCTGTGTGTGTGTGTGTGTGTGTGTGTGTGTGTATGATGTTTGGAGAGCGGCTGTACCAAAGCGCTGCTCACGCTGGTCTATCTGCTCTCTGCCTGACGATGGATTCAGTCCACGATTGTGTCTTTTCTGTATAAAAATCTATGTTCAGATATATAAAATAAATAAACTGGAAATGACCTGTGTGTGTGTGTGTGTGTGTGTGTGTGTATGTGTGTGTTTATGCCCTGGACAGCTGACTGTCTTTCATATCACTGAACAATCAACGTTTTGTGTTTAAACGGAAAACGGGTGGTTTTTCGATTTTTGATTTCCTATTTCAAAACGAAAATACACGGACCGTAATGTAGTAAACCCCCGTAGTCTCAAACTAGGGCCACTTTGGTGCCCTCCCGTGGCCGTAGACATGACAGTGTAATGAAAGAAATTTGAGACTTATTTTGGCCTGAGTTAATTTAGTAGCAGTAAATTAGTGGGGGATCTGTTAGGGGGCTATTATGATTTGCATATCATTTGAATATAAATAGATTCTCACATTTTAATGGGAATAAAGTTTTATTGATGTTTTTGGGTCATCTTGAGTTATTCTTTGGGGCATTAAAATAATAAATAATGTATTATTTTAAGATTGCGTACTTATTCCCATAGTGAGCTAGTAGTTCATGAATATTTTATTGCCTGTACTTAAAGTTACCAAGTTGTATTTATGTAAAGAACTGTGGAGAGGAAGCAGCGGTTTGGTTCAGTGGCTGGAGTATTTGAAGGTCTGTTCCCTTCCTGTCTGTCTGTGTTTCTCCTCCTGCAGACAGTAAACCATTGAACATTCTGTTGGACAGGAATGGGAACAGGAATGGGAACATTAAGCTGTGATTTCGGGATCAGAGGGCAGCTTGTTGACTCAGTAGCGAAGACCCGAGACGCAGGCTACATGCTTTACATAGCAGGAAGCTCATGGTTTATTTATTCATTTCATAACAGTAAACAGTGTCTACTCTAAACTCCAAGCTTTCTTCTGCCATTACAGTCCACATTTAGCGCTTTCACAGTAGCACTAATGTCATTTGCTATATGTATTATGTCATCTTCATGTTTCCTTTTTCTCTAACAGCAACATCACCTCTCTCTCTCTCTCTCTCTCTCTCTCTCTCTCTCTCTCACTGATACCTGCATCTGTGTGTGTGTGTGTGTGTGAATTTTGCACAAGCTAACACTGTGGCCAAAGTACTGACACCGTGCTCCAGTTCCTGACAATATCCAGCAACTTCGCACAGGCAGTGAAGAGCAGTGGACCAACATTCCACAGGCCACAATCAGCAACCTGATCAACTCTATGCGAAGGAGATTTGTTGCACTGCGTGAGGCAAATTGTGGTCACACCAGATACTGACTGGTTTTCTCCAATACAGTAAAAGTAAACTGCACATTTTATAGTGGCCTTTTATTGTTGCCAGCCTAAGGCACACCTGCACAATAATCATGCTGTCTAATCAGCATCTTTATATGCCACACCTGTGAGGTGGATGGGTTATCTCGGCAAAGGAGAAGTGCTCACTAACACAGATTTAGACAAATTTGTGAACAATATTTGAGAGAAAAAGGCTTTTTGTGTACATAGAAAAAGTCTTAGAATTTGAGTTCAGCTGATGAAAAATGGGAGCAAAAACAAAAGTGTTGCATTTATATTTGTGTTTGGTATATAATAATTACAAAATATAAAATATATGAAAATATAATCAAAATATACACTAAAACAGGGTATGTTGTGTGAGGGGGTGTAAGGTGCAAGTGTGCATGTGTGTGCAACATAATGCAGTGCAAATGGCATGACCTGATGTCCAGATCAGTAGGAGTTTCAGTGAATGATGAATGGTGTATGTGTGTGTGGGGGGTGTAATACATCAACTGTCCTGATTCAGGGCCCGAATGGCCTGCGGAAAGAAGCTTCTCCTCAGCCTCTCTGTGTTAGCCTTCAGGGAGCAAAAGCACTTCCCTGACCTCAATAGAGAGAAGAGTCCATAGCTGGGCAGCTGGGGTATTTCTGGCTTTGGTCTGTCACCGTCTGTAGTAGATGGTCTGCAGATCAGGAAGTTCATAATGCACTCTGCTGAATGCACCACCCTTTGAAGAGCTTGTCTGTCATGTTTGGTGCTGTTCCCAAACCAGACTGTGATGTTCCCAGTGAGGATGCTTTTGAGGGTGAAGGTGTAGAAGTTCTGCAGTACGCTAGAAGGCAGTCTGAAGTCTCTTAGATGTCTGAGGTGGTAGAGATGCTGGCTAGCCTTCTTTGCTGTAGAGCTGGTGCGGCAAGACCAGGACAGGTCCTGCAAGATGTGTACTCTAAGGTACTTGCAGGTGTCTACACTTTCCACTGGGGCTCCATTGATCTGTGCAGGTTGATTGCACTGCTCCTGCTTCTTGCTGCAGTCCACAATCATCAAATTTGTCTTGCAAACATTGAGCAGAAGATTATTGTCCTGGCACCAGTTCTCCAGGTGTTTAATCTCCTCCAGGTAGGCCCTCATGCCACTGTCTGAGATCAGGCCCACCACTACAGTGTCATCAGCAATCTTCACAATGGTGGTAGAAACGGAAGTGGCTGCACAGTCATAGGTGTATAGTGAGTAAAGCAGGGATCTCAGGATGCCCGCCGAGGGGCACCAGTGCTGAGGGTGAGGGTTGATGAGACATGATTTCCCACACACACAATTTATGGTCTGTCTGTTATGAAGTAGGAGATCCAATCACACCAGGATGAATGGAGTCCCAGATCCCAGACTCCAACTTGGTGGTGAATATGGAGAGAATAATAGTATTAAAAGTTGAACTGTTGTTGACAAACAGCATTTTAACACCTCCTAGTGTCCAGGTGGGTCAGTGTAATGTGAAGCAGATGTGTAATTGCATCGTCGGTGGAGCAGTTGTGATGATATGCAAACTGCATTGGGTCCAGGGTGTCTGGCAATGAAGAAGTGATGAAGTCTCAGACCAGCTATGCCCAGGACAGCTGACTGACAATCAACTTTTTGTGTTTAATTTAGTGCTGTCAAATTAATCATGATTTAAAAAATTAACACCACAAAAAAAATTAATTAAAAATTTGCTAAATTACGCAAACCAGCAGCGCCATAATTGACCATTACGTTACTCGTTTTAGGCTACATTCCAACCGCAAGAGTCCCTAATCTGTATCGCTGGTCCCTAGACACGGCACAGGGAACAGAATCCCAAAGGCACTGCATAGGGACCTTGGTCACTAAAACGGCTCTATTTCTTATCAACAGCAGACAGCTGATTGGTTGTGTTCTACAAGACAGCACTCGGCTGTATTTAGCATGATAAACAACACTGTTCAGACTCATTTTGTCACTCTTAAATTAATTGAAATATGGAAAGTATTTCCACACAATTGAGTCACTTTCTATGAGCATAAGGAAGTTAGTTTTATCCAACATAATTTACTTCAGTTGGCTAAAGTTAATATGTTCTCACAATTCCAACTCAAATCTTTAAGGTTATCTGAACATGATTTAGTAGTGTTGATGTAACTGATTTTGCTTATGTTGTGTAAAGTTGTTCCAAACCTAATGTGGCATGTTACTTTAACTTATTCTACTTATGTTCTTCCAACTTATTTTACTAAAAGTGATGCATTAAATTGTGTTGATTTAACATATTTAAGTTGTTAGTCCAACTTATTGTACTAAAATTGATGCAGTAAATTGTGTTGATTTTACTTATTTTAGTCACAGTAGTCCAACTTAGTGCAAAATTATTCTAAACTTCTGTACATAATTAGTGAGTACAATGCAGTACATCAAAATTGATAGAAACATGACCAAACCTGAGAAGAAACATGAAGGACAGGAGTTGATTTTCAAACTTGCTTGTATTCTCAAATAATGAGATCTAAACAATGTATACATATAAGAATGCATACATGGTGGAAGGAGAACTGTTCAACCAATGACAGGGTTATGGAGGCACAAGGATCCCACAGAAGAGCTGCTGTAGCAGAAACTGCTGAAAGTTAATGCTGGATATGATAAAAAGATATCAGAACACAAAAGAACTGCTTTTTTCTTAACAAATGAAGCACTGACCATTGGACTGATGTTTTCAAATATGAACAGAGGAAAAAAATTAAAGGCAAACAAGAGTGTATATCTATGCCAAAGAAGCTATCTCAGGAAGAAGAAGATCATCTCAAAGAAAAAAGAATCCAAAAAAAGTCTCATCACAGCATGTGTGTCCTTTAAAGTCACACAACTCACAGAAAAGCTTTGTTTTGAGTGCTTGCACTTTTAAATACGTAATAACATTATACTGCACACAGACTTCACATATATTCTATTACCACCCTCACAGCGCTTCTGTAGACTGACTTTCTTTACCCTAATGTTGAACTTGAACAGTATATAACCAGTGATGGAATAGTTACCTTGAAAAAGTAATCTGATTTCTGATTACTTATTTAAAAAGTAACTTATTTACTTTATTGATTACTTGATTTTAAAATTAAGTTAGATTACAAGTTACTTTATTAGTTACATTAAGCAGCTGCCGACAAGGCCCCTGCCACCTCAACAAGAAAATGGCAACCGGTTTTGCCAATACTCAATTTATTGGTAGTGCATTTTTAACAGTAACAATGTATCTCCTGGAATTTAAAGTTGAACTTAAAAACTATTCCCTGAAAAAAATACATGTTTTTATAAAAATAAAATAAAGACAGTTTCTCTTGAATTAACTTAACATAAATAATTGTTTTTATAAAAAATAAAATACAGTCTTTCTTGACTTTCTTCACTTAACATAAATACTTGTTTTTATAAAATATCAAATAAAGACAGTCTTTCTTGACCTGACATATTTAACTGTAAACGCTGTAATGGCAAAACTGAACATTAAACCTGTTGTTCACAGCATTAGAGCAGTGGTGTATTGAGGCAGTTCGGAATTGATGGTAGTAGGGATCTTTTTTACTATGGCACGAAATGAGGGTGAGTCAACCATGTTTAAGGGCAACATTACTCTTCTACATACTGCCCAACCGACTTCTTCAATTCTCCCCCACTTACTGGTTTTACACCGAAGTCCAGCTCCACAACGACGCTGCGTTAGAGTATAGTGTTACTAAATGAAGTGTTACATCATGCACCTTGCTTTAAAGATGGGAAAAGCTTTGTCAAATCAAAGATTATGAGCTAAAACTACAATTTCTAGAGGGCTCTGCGATCGACATCCTCAGCGCATGCATCGCTTAGCACAGCAGAGAGTGAAGCCTGGTTTATGCTTCTCCCTTGCGTTGATGCAAGGTGCATGATGCAACACTTCATTTAGTAATGCTATACTCTACGCATATTTAGCCAACAACAAATACTGAATCAATACATAACAGAACTTAATACTCAAATTTGTATATTAGCACTGTTAGCCAAAAAGCTAATCTGAGCTAATCCTATGATGCAGCTGAAGCGAACTTTTTAAACAGTGCATATCTCATATCAGTCACCTCTTTTTATTTTCTCATGCATTTACTCGCTTATAAACACTTAGATACATTAATATTTCCACAATTTTACATTATAAGCACTTCTTAGCTCACATTTGCTGACCCAATGATTGAACTCAGCAGAGAGTGAGTGTGAGAGAGATGGTGAATAAACTGCACAACATACGTAATATCACACAAGCCGATGGTCAGATTTTGGTGCAACACTGATTTGAAAAATATTTTTTTTGTTTGTACATAATGCGAATACGAAAACTATACATATACCTTTGAGATACCTCTTATGAATTAATGCAGGAAGGAGCAGTGAGTGAACAACACTGAAAGAAACACTTCGCTGGTGGAAGCAGGTCGAAAGAGAGCTCATCTTCAGTGCCCACGGTTTTACAGAGCATGTATCTCGCAAGATCACCGTGAGACTTGGATAAACTCAGTTTATTCACTTTGATTTGAAGAGATTGACTTGGACTTGATTAGGATATTAGGATAAATATGTACTTTTGACACAAATATTTCAAGTAAATTGAAAAATGGGTCAAATCTATTAACATCAACTTAATTTGTTTTGTTTTTTTAGTTCAAATGAATGTCAACTCTACGTTTTTTGAGTGTACGCTGTAGGCACTTTTGAAATAAATGTGATGAAACGTCTATGAACTGTGGGTGATGTATTTTTAACTTTTTAATGTATGTTGTGGTTGGAACGTAAACTTACTCTTCGGTTGTAATTTAAATTGGCGAATCGATGCCTTTAATTAAACTCCAACTCTAATCAGCATATCAGATGAGCGAAAGACAAAAACTATTTTTTATTTTAAAAAATGAAAAGAGGTCAATCGTCTTTAATATTTCACTTTTATCAAATAAAGTCAAGTGAATAATGAGGCAACATTCAACAGTCATTTCTCTTAAAATAAACCAGTGATAAACAGCAACAACATTTTCAATGGTCCTACGATGCGGACCTGCACGTACAACACAAATCACAATGTGTGTTAAAACCGCGATTAACGCCTGATTTAAAAAAATTATCGCGTGACAGCACTAGTTTAATTTGCAAATGATACCTACGTAGTCATTTCTGGAGTTCATCTAAAAGAGTCGGCTCAGAGAGCCGATTCGTTCTCAAACGACACATCACTCATAATGAATCAGTTTTCCAGAAGTGAAAGTGTTTCTCTCTGAGTCTCGACTCCATTTTACACTTCAACAGCAGGCAGAAACGGTGATATTAATGTCACACAACAAGGACTGTTGAGTAAGTGAGTGATTTCTTTAACAGAAATGTGGTGATATTTTATTGAGCTCGTGTATAAACAGCAGTAAAACTCTTCCCTGTTGTTTATCTATCGGGTGTGTTTATATAATCGAGTTTCTCTTCCATTCCTTATTAATTAAACATTCAGTATATTTGGGGGATTTAGATTTATTAGTGTAGAACAAACGTTGTGATCTGGTTCTATTTTATTTTCACACTGTTATAAATAGTATCGTATGATGGTTTAAACGTCCTCCAATTTGCTTTCTCGAAAACGATTCACTGATTAGTTTATGTTTATTTCTAGCCTTTACGGTTGCGATAGAGCGCCCCAAGTTTAAGTATGAGAAAAGTAAATTCACATGATGTGCAGTAAAAAGAGAAAAGTGGACAGTGAAAACAGAGCTTTTAATGAAGAATGGACAAACTCGTACATGTTCATTTTTTCCATCATAAGTTCAAAACCCGAATGTCTCATGTTTCAAGGCCATGACAGTTATTAAAAGCGGCCATGTGAAACGCCGCTACGAGACAGTTTTATTTATTTTATTATCAAATTTACAATATTATTTATAATCCCTCCAGTTCAGTGTGAATATTGATAAATAATGTTGATATATTATTGAACTTTATTAGATTTAACAGTCAGTTGTTGACTACATACAGACACTGACACAACTACTAGGCTACTTCAATATATATGACACTGAATCATAACACAAGTTAGACATGATGATGTTCTGGACCTTTACTTGACGAAACCTTCTCTAAATGGATCACCTAACCCAACTGCTCCCCGGGCGCCCTGGACGAGGCTGCCAACCAAACTAGGCTAGTGTGTGCTCACTTCACCAATGTGTGTAAATGTGTGTTTCACTACAAAGATGGATTAAAGGTGAAGGACAAACTCCTCTGTGTGCAAGCACAGTAGATCCATACTTCACATTTACTGATCAATGCTAGGCTTACATGAGCTGAATAACTTGGTGGTGTGGAAAATAATTCACTGTCATAAGGAATTGTAAAAACTCACCTTTGTTAAGCATGGATTTAGCTTATTTTCCCTGGTTAATACTTATGGAGACGTCCATCATTTTCACATTTGAAATGCATCTCTAGTTCCTTCAAATGTCCTTCTGGGTGTTTCCCTGCCTGCTATCCAGTGTTCCTGAGATGGGCTCTGGATCTCCCATGACCCCAATCAGGATAAAGTGTTTTCTGAATATGAATGATTTGGTGATGAGAATATAAGGGGTTAGTCTCAGTATGCCGAATCATCACTGAATTCTGTAAACATATGATTTTGTAATTACAAACCTGTACCCTTTTTATATATAAAAAACATTTTTAAAAGATTTAAAAGATAAAGGTTGAAGAATTTTTTTTTTCAATTTTCCCACACATGTTTTTATGCTTTCTAGACTCAGCTGTGTGTCCATGAGCTGTCTGTACATACACTAATATTCAACAATGGAGAGATCCGATCTGGACACAGATGTTGTGACCCCACCCTCAGAAAAGCGGTAACCTTCCATGTCCTAATATTTTAGTCATTAACTGTTCGTATCTGAAATATGTAGTGAGTATATAGATAGATAGATAGATAGATAGACCGATAGATAGATAGATAGATAGATAGATAGATAGATAGATAGATAAATAGATAGATAGATAGATAGATAGATAGATAGATAGACTACTTTATTCAGCCCCAAGGTGAAATTTCTGTGTTCAGCAATACACATAATAACAAAAGCACAACTGTAAATGCAAAAGATAAAATACTGTGGCAGCGCGTGCTGATCGGGCGGGATCTGGCAACAGGAGACGGAGCCGGGGGTGTCCGGAAAAGGTAATCACTCGCACCTGCTCCTTATGTGTCGAGAAAATTTCTCTCTGCTTTTAATAGTTTCTGCTAGCGTATGTAGCTTAGGTGCAGCCTGTGCCTGAGTTGCCTGAATAAACTCGCTGTATTTGGCTGAGTGTTTATTTTTTAGGTGCCATATCAAATTTGTAGTATTGAACGCAGATCTGCTACTACCGCCTCGTGAAATGCTCGCATTGCAGACATTACACTTCACTGTTGGACTTGTTTCACTTTCCAATTTATAGTATTTCCACACAGTAGACAGGATATGCCTATGTAGAACAGTGTAGACCTTGTGCTTCGAAGGACACAGCCCCTGAATTGGGACACAGCAGACATTATAGCCACGTCCTGCCACAAATTGTGCTCTCCGTTTACGACACCTGCTTTACCGCTGACGTAGAACAAAGGATTGGGCTTCAGTAAAGCCGATTCATGTCAGTAAAAAATGCCTTGATCAGCCCGATTCCGATCTTTGAGATCGGATCGGGACATCCCTAGTGTGTACAAATTACAACAGTGAATGATAAGGATATAATTTACAGCCATGAAAAAATGTTTCCAGAAAATTATCTACAGCAATGAAAAAATTAAAGCAATAAATGATAAGGATATTATTTACAGGTTGTGAACATGGCTATAAATGTGCAAAAATGCAATTGTAAACATCAGCTGATGTAAAGTGAACATGTGCTACAGTGAAGTCACAGTGGCATGCAATCATAAGTAGAGTAACTTATTTCTGCAGTAGGTTTAAGAGTCTGATGGCTGTGGGGAAGAAAGTTCTTTAATCTGGTGTTTTTGCATTTCACACTTCTGTACTTCTGGCCTGAGGGCAGAAGTGTGAACAGGCCATGCTGAGGGTGGGTGGGGTCTTTAACAATGGAGGCAGATCTCCTTTGGTGTCTTGCAGTGGTAGATATTCTGTAGAGAGGGCAGTGTAGTCCTGGTGATCTTCTCAGCAGTCTTCACCACTCTCTGCAGGCGTTTACGGTCCATTACCATCGTGCTGCCATACCACACGGTGATGCAGCTTGTCAGGAGGCTCTCAATGACACAGCTGTAGAAGTTGCTAAGGATCTTGGGAGACATCACAAACTTTCTTAGCCTCCTCAGGAAGTACAGCTGCTGTTGAGCCTTTTTGACCAGCTGTGTGGTGTCCAATGTCCATGCGAAGTCCTCACTGATGTGAATACCCAAATATTTAAAGCTGCTCACCCTCTCCACTTCAAGCTCCCGGATGAACAGTGGCTGATGAGGTCTCCTCTCCTTCCTCATGTCCACTATCAGCTCCTTTGTCTTGTCTGTGTTGAGGGCGAGGTTGTTGTCTTCACACCATGACACCAGCCTGCACATCTTCCTCCTGTAGGCCACTTCATCTCTGCTAGTGATACATCCTATCACTGCAGTGTCGTCAGCGAACTTCAGGATGATGTTGTCCTTGTGGGAGGTGACACAGTCATGTGTGAAAAGGGTGTGGTTCTCAAAGTGGGGTCCACAGTGCGTTGCCTGGGGGTCTGTGAAAAAGTTTGCTATAAAATAATAAACTTCCCTTATGTGGAGAAAATGCTATTGTAATAATGGGGCAAGTGGCTTCAGTTGCATCAGTGGGGAATCGGAAGCGACCAGCTTAACAAAAAATAACAAAATTTCCCACCATGCTAATTAACAAAGATCTGTAACACCCGAGACTAACACCATTTAAACACCGGTTATCAACAACATAATGCTGAGTCTTTGTAATTCCGTGACTGAGCCGGTGTGCCATCGGGTGTCAAGACAAGAAAGAGATAATAGAGAGAGTTAGTAAAGCAGAGAGTTTTTATCAGATGTGAACAGGCTGCTGTAGTAGTTTCCCATTTATTTTTGTATAAAAACACGCTTCCGTGTTCAGCGTGGCCGGTGAGCCATGCTTTCCGATCACTCCTCTGTTTATGATTTTCCTAATTAAAAACAAAGATCGCTGTTCGCGTGTTTAGAAAGTGTGTGTGTGTGTGTGTGTGTGTGTGTGTGTGTGTGTGTGTGTGTGTGTGTGTGCAGGTACA
>JAOVVH010001467.1:0-10724 GCA_028566435.1 Scorpiodoras heckelii | reverse complement strand
ATAGATAGATAGATAGATAGATAGATAGATAGATAGATAGATAGATAGATAGATAGATAGATAGATAGATTCATTCATAATGAAAACATTTTTATTAATAAAAGTTATAGGCATGAACCCATCATAGTTACAGTGAATGGTACTGAATGAATGGTGCACATATTGAGCGACTTCTCTTGGTTCCAAACAGTGACCAACAGTCTATCAGTCACTTTTTATTTGCTTCTCCTCTCCTTCAAGTTAGCCAGTCAGAACCACATGAACTTCACTATATTGTGAAATAATTTTAATGGATTTGGAAATATATGCAGATGTTCCTTCATTATCTAAGCTGCTTATACTTTACTGGGTTGCAAAGGGGTGCTGAAGGCTATCCCAGTGCTCACTGGGCAGAAGGCAGGGAAACACACTGAACAGGATGACAGTCCATCACAGGTCAGACACACAGACAGATGTATTTACACACACACTCACACCTAGGGGCAATTTAGTAATTTAGTGCATGTCTTCGGATTGTGGGAGAAAACTGGAGCTCCCAGACGTAACGTATGTAGACAAGGGGAGAACATGCAAAACTCCCCGCAGAAAGGACCCTGGCCAGGCCTGGCAATCAAACACCAGTGCTTCTTGCTGTGAGGTGACAGCACTACCCACTGTGCCACAGTGCCACCCTAAGTGCAGACATACAAGAATCAGCCATAACATCAAGGGCCATGTGCCTAATATTGTGCAGGTTCACCTTGTGCAGCCAAAACTGCTCTGGCCCATGGAGGGAAACACTAAACAAGAACTCTGAAGGTGTGCTGTGGCATCTGGCACCAAAACTTTAGCAGCAGATTGTTTAAAACCCGTAAATTGCAACGCGGGCCTCGATGGATCCGATTTGTTTGTCCAGCGCATCTCACGGATACTCAAACTGGGCAGTTTGGAGGCCAAGTTAACACCTTGAACTTTTTGTCATGTTCCTCAAAACATTCCCGAGCAATTTTTGGAGTGTGGCAGGATGCATTATCCTGCTGAAAGAGGCCACTGCCATTAGGGAATACCATTGCCATGAAGTGGGTTCTTGGTCTACCTATATATATAAACAACGTTTAGGAAGGTGGTACATGTCAAAGTAACATCCACATGAATGCCAGGACCCAAGGTTTCCCAGCTGAACATTGCCCAGAGCATCACACTGCCTCTGCCAGCTTGCCTTCTTCCCATAGTGCATCCTGGTGCCATCTCTTCCCCAGGTAAGTGACACCCAGCCATCCACATGATGTAAAGGAAAATATGATTCTTCAGACTAGGCCACCTTCTTCCATTGCTCCACGGTCAACTTCTGATGCTCACATGCACATTGTAGGAACGTTCAGTGGCATACAGAGGTCAGCATGGGCACTCTGAGCGGCATGCAGCTATACAGCTCCATACACAGCAAGTTGTGATGTTCTGTGTGTTCCAACGCCTCTCTGTCACAGTCAACAGTAAATTTTTCAGCAATTCATGCTAGTGTATCTCTTCTTTGAAATCAGACATGACAGGCTAGCCTTTACTCCTAATGCGCATTACTGAGCCTTGGGTTTCCATCACCCTGTCACCGGATCACCAGTTGTCTTTCCTTGGACCACTTTAGTTAGGTACTAACCACTGCATACCGGTTACAACCCACAAGACCTGCTGTTTTGGAGATTCTATGATCCAGTTGTCTAGCCATCTCAGTTTGGCCCTTATGAAAATCACTCAGATCCTTACACTTGCCTATTTTTCCAGCTTCCGACACATCAACTTTGAGAACTGACTGTCCTCTTCCTGCCTAATATATCCCACCCCTTGACAGGTGCCACTGTTACAAGATCATCAAGTTTAATCACTTCACCTCTCAGTGGTTTTTAATGTTATAGCTGATCAGTTTACATGAAGTAAAATTAATGACAGCTCTTAGGCAAAACTATTCTATACCCTATTTTTACTTAAGCAATTCCTGTGCTCCACAGGGCTTATGAATGTGGATGTTGGTTCAAGGTCAGTTAGAGTGGGATATCCCTGTGAAACCCTGCTGAAGTGAGCAAACGTGTTTGGAGAAAATGTTGGATTGTTTATCAAGAGAGCCCAATTTCCTGAACAGAGTGATCACAGGAGGTGAATCATGGGTGTTTGAGTATTCATTCATTCATCTTCTTAACCACTTAGTCCAGTCCCCAGGGTCATGGGAGAGCCAGTGCCTAGCCGGCAGCATAGGGCGGAAGGCAGGATCAACCCTCGAGAGTGCGCCAATCCATCGTAGGGGCACTCATACACTAGGGACACTTTAGAGACACCAATTAACCTAATATGCATGTCTTTGGACTGTGGGAGGAAACCAGAGTACCCGGAGTAAACCCACGCAGACACGGGGAGGACATGCAGACTACACACAGAAAGGACCCAGACCACTCCACCCAAGGATTGAACCCAGGACCTTCTTGCTGTGAGGCAACAGCACTACCCACTGCTCCACCGTGCCGCCCGTGTTTGAGTATGATCCTGAGAAAAAGACAAAGTGCTGAAAGGCACACGACAACACCACCTTGCCCAAAGAAAGCTTCAATGAGCAAATCAAAAATCAAGTCACTGTTCATCATCTTTTTTGATTCTCAAGGAATTGTCCATAAAAAATTCATACCTGAAGGCCAAACGGTAAATGAAACGTTTTACCGTTGAATTTTGGAACATTTGAGGAAGAAGGTTTTGTGTGCATGCAGTCAGATGGCCTCTTCATGGATCCTCCATCATGATAATGCATCAAGCCAAATTTCACAGGAGTTGAGAGAATATCTGGCTCTCACAATCACATCCACCCTATAGGTCTGTCTTGGTTCTATGTGATTTCTTCTTGTTCCCCAAGATTAAAAAATGTTTGAAAGGCCACTTCAGCACATTAAAGAGCATCCATAGAACCATGACCAAGACTCTAAACACCCTTACTTCCATATGTTGATGATTTCAAATACTGCTACCAACAATGACAGAACCAATGGGAGCATTGTCATCATATTTTGAAGGTGATAATAATGAATTGTACATTTTTTTCAATAAACCATTAAAAAAGAATAATAATTCTCATTAATTTCTAGACAGACCTCGTAAAACAAAATAAGCACAAAAACTATTATCAATTATTAGTCAATGGCACAAGCCCATTGTTTGAATTACTTACCCAGCATATTCTAAAGCATTCAACTAAGCTCATATTGAAATATGCATATAATGTAATCAACAAACACACTCAACTAGCAGTACTGCAGTGCACCTTTTTAACCTTGTAAAATCTGTAGAAGATGCATGGTTTTGCCCCAGCAGCAGTAGTACACTCTTATTTCGTCACAGTAGGCACCAGGAGTCCTTCCCATTGATAGGCAAATATGATGTTGTCCATTACCTAGTGAGCTGACCTCTGCTTAGATAAAATAGAACCCTATGTCTTGATCCCAAAACAAATACACAGTTGGTTTGAGGATAAAATAACTAGTTGTCCAGTAGAAATAACATAGCAAGACATGCACTGGGTACAACAAGGAAAATTCTGCAGACTCGTCCTTGTTAAAAATGATAAAGTCAATATATTGATTACAAAAGCTGAGATGATTTTCACATTTCTTTTAGCTGAGACTTTAGTTAACAGGAAGGCAATTTTGAAAGATATCTGCTTCAATTGGCTCTGTGCACGTAACACTTCCACATTCGCCTATACCAGCAGTTTAACTTTCGGTTAACTCCAGAGTGAAGGCAGAGACTGTGACAAGCAAGAAAGAAAAAGGGTTCAAGATGTACATATCAAGTTATGTTGACAACTACGGCGGATCTTGATGAGCCATTTCTTCTGAAGCGTCCTCGTCCTCAGGAAAAGAATGAAAACTCACCACGAGTTATACCGTGATGAAACAGAGCAAAGTGGTACAGAACAATGCTCCTAAGCACCCATCTTGCGTTTCTGAAAAAACTCGTACCGACATTCATATTGGATTCGCACTAAACTCTTTACAGACAGTTAAATTAGCTGGTAAAAACATAGGCAGGAATTAAGACTGCCGTTATAACCCAAAGCGGAAATACTTCACAGCCTCTAATGCACGTAGCCTATTAAACTCCACAAATAGGTAATAATAAGGAGCTTTTACAGACTCCAACACAAGAGGGAGGTCCTACACTGTTCTCCTCTGGGATGGTGGCAGATGGAGATACCTCTCCCATTTATTAAAGTCTGGTGGCTGCCCAGTGTGTTGTGATGTACTGCAAAGGCTTTTGAATTGGAATGTCTTGGCTTTAATGGTAAACCTTAGAAAATCTGTTCTCTAGAGCAATGTTAACAGTAAAATAAGCATTGTGAACAAGTCCTGTCACTGCATGGCTTGAAAGACCATTGATATCAGATGAAAGGATCATCAGGATCCATGTCTCTCAAATCCAAAAATGAACACAAACTCCCATCCTTTTGAAATCAGTGTTTGAAACATTGGACTTCCAATCGGAAGGTTGTGAGTTCAAATCCCAGGATCACCAAGCTGATACTGCTTGGACCTTGAGCAACACCTTTTAACCCTCAACTGGAAAAGTCATTCTGGATAAGGCTGCTTGCGAAATACCATAAATATAAATGTAATGTAACTTTGATACAGTCTAAATCATACACGCAAGGCCTTGAAACCCAAAACCCAGAGGCCTGGCGTTGTAATTGTAGTTTGTTCTCCAGCAATATTGTTATTAATTGATGTAATATAGCTGCCATTGTTCTCAGCTGTAATATGTTTCATTGCTAGACCCCCATAGTAGTGTGAGGGAACTGCCTCAGGCCTTCACAACAAAGTACATAGGAATGGTCATATGCTTATCTGAAATCTGAGGGTGTAGTCTTTCCTGCCAAAGGAGTCAACAGCTGTTGAGTGAATTAGGCTCCACCTTGATAGAACTGATGTGACGCGGCATGCGGCAGCCATAATGTTTATAAATCTCAACATATTTTGATCATTACTGAGGTTTACATTCAGCTAAACAGTCAGTAGTTTGATGCCAAATTTCTGAATATATTGCAAAAAATCCCAGGACTAGTTTGCAGAGGACGTTTTTGCTAATTATGCAAATTATCTATAAATCTAAGTGGCAGAGCTTAATTGTCCAAACTGCAAATTGGTTTGGTATTAGCCATAAAATCAGAACAAAAACGATATACAATATGGCCAAAAGAATATAGACACCTAACCATCACACCCATGTATGCCTATTTCAGAACCATAGACATTAACACAGAGTTGTTTCCCGACATTGTTGCTTTAACAGCCACAAATCTGGAACATGGCTGTTTGGATTTGTGTCCATTCAGCCAAAGCTTTCGTCAGGTCAGAAACTGATGTTAGATGAGAAGGCTCAGTGTGCACTTAGCATCCCAGTGTATCCCAAAGGTATTAGTGGGGTTGAGGTCAGGGCTCACGCTTTTTATGTCCTTCCATAACAGTCTTGGCAGACCATGTCTTTATGGACCTTGCTTTGTGCAAAGTGCCATTGTCATGGTGTAACACACATGAACCCTTTAATTGCAGTCAAGGGAAATGCTACAGCAACCAAGACATTCTAGACAATTGTAAAGGCCCATATATGCGCATAATGGTCAGGCGTACACATACCATTTTGACAGTATAGAGCATTTTTTCTCTATGGCTCAGAGTTCTAGAGATATTGCTTAAAATGTACAAACCCCATTTCTAGAAAAGTTGGGACACTTTCTTAAAATGCCATAAAAACTGGAATCTATAATTTATTGATTTACTTGAACCTTTATTTAGCAGAAAAAACAACAAAGAAAAGGTTTTCAGTGTTTTCAATGATGAACTTAATTCTATTTGTAAAATATAAACAAATTTTGAAATTGATGCCTGCAACACACTCAGGAAAGTTGGGACAGAGGAATGTTTATCACTGGGTCATGTCACATTTTCTTTTAATTTATTTTTTTAATCATGTGGGAATTGAAGATGTTGCATTTTTACAAGGGGGATTTTTGCCCTTTCTTGCTGTGTACAAGACTTGAGCTGTTCAGCAGTCCATGGTCACTGTTGTTTGATTCTCCTCTTCATGATACACCATACATTTTCAATTGGAGACAGTTCTGGACTGCCACGATGTTGTATCTTGTGCAGAATGAGGCTTGGCATTGTCCTCCTGAAATGGGCATGGATTTCCTTAGAAAGATGTTGTCTTTATGGCAGCATATGTCTCTCCAAAATACCAACATAATCGTCCACATCAATAACACTTTCACATATATGCAGATCACCCATGCCGTGGGCACTGCTGCATCCATATGCCATCACAGATGTTGGTTTTTGCACTTTTTGTAGATAACAGTCTGAATGGCCTTTTTCATCTTTGGCACATAAAATCCGACATCCGTATTTTCCAAACCCAGCTGCATTGTGGACTTGTCTGACCACAGAACACATTTCCAGTGTCTTTCGGTCCATCTCATATGACTTCAGCCCCAGAGGACTTGCCATTGTTTCTGCACAAAATTAATATACGGCTTCCTCTTTGCATAATATAGTTTCAGGCTGCATTTCTTGATGCAGCAGTGGACTGTGTTAAGTGACAATTATTTTCCACCCAGAAAACCAAGGAGATCATCCTGGACTTCAGGAGGGCCAGGAGTCAGGCACACATCCCCGACTACATTAATGGGGCCATTGATACTATTTTCCTTCATAGACTAGAAAATGTTGTTGGAGTTAAGGGAACAGCCGTTATCAGTTTGTAGATGTAAATGGTGAGTTCTCCAAGTACACTAAGGTAAAGTTTGGTGTTCCACAAGGTTCTGTTTTAGGCCCATTGCTCCTTTTTGGGTAAAATCATTCATAAATATGGTATCAGCTTCCACTGTTATGCTGATGACACACAGCTGTATGTCTCAGAAATGCCAGATGAGAGACATCAGCTTAATAAAGTTGAGGAATGTGTAAAGGACATTAGACACCTTGAATGATGAATAACTTTCTTCTACTGAATTCTGATAAGACAAAAGTACTTGTAGTAGGACCACAGGCAGCTGAAAGTAAGCTTTCTGATTACGTAGTAACTCTGGATGGCTTTTCAGTTACATCATGTGCCACTGTAAAAGATCTTGGTGTGATTGTTGACTCCAGTCTTTCATTTGAAGCTCATATAGATAATATCACTCGAATAGCCTTCTTTCAGCTTAGAAATATTGCTAAAATAAGAAATATAATGTCACAGCATGATGCAGAAATATTAACTCATGCTTTTTTTACCTCTAGGCTGGATTATTGTACCGCTTTGATGTCTGGATGTTCCAGTAAGTGTATAAACAAACACCAGTTAGCTCAGAATCCAGCAGCCAGAGTACTTAATAGAACCAGAAGATATGAGCACATCACCCCTATTTTTCCACACTGCATTGGCTTCCAGTCAAATTTCATACTGATTATAAAATACAACTATTAAGCTATAAGGCACTAAATGGTCTCACACAACAACACCTGAGCAAACTTTTAGTATGTTATGATCCTCCATGCCTACTTCAATCAAAAGGTGCAGGCTTTGTTGGTACCTCAAATACTGAAGACTATACTTTATTATTGTGTTAGTGTTAAATAGGTCTGTGTTATTTGTTACTTAGTTTAGTAATGTCTTGTCAACACCGAGGGAAGTGAGAAATGTAATTTCGATATCTTTGTATGCCTGGTACATGTGAAGAATTGACAATAAAGCCGACTTTGACTTTGACTAGCGCAGGGGGCAGAGCTTTCTCATACAAAGCCCCACAGTTATGGAACAGCCTTCCAATTAGTGTTCAGGACTAAGACACAGTCAAAGTCTAGGATGAAAACTTTGTTTAGTTCATGGGCATAGAGTGTTCTGGTAAAATGGTATGTTTGGATGCTGTCAAAAACCCCCACCACCACCAATCTCTCGCGTTCATTCCATGCCTACTTCGATCAAAAGGTGCAGGCTGTTTGCTGGTACCTCGAATACTGAAGACTATAGCAGGGGGCAGAGCTTTCTCATGCAAATCCCCAGTTATGGAACAGCCTTCCAATTAGTGTTCAGGACTGAGTCTGTGTTTAAGCCTAGGCTGAAAACGTATTTGTTTAGTCAAGCCTTTTGTCAGTAGCTCTTCTCTTAGGTAAATGTGCAGATCTGTAGGGTTCATGGGCAGAGAGTGTTCTGGTAAACTGGGACGTTCGGATGCTGTCTCCTCCCCACTCTCATGCGTTCACTCAGGTTTGTTGATGTCCCAGGGCTCCCTCATGTCTACATTACACTCTGGCTCTCACTTTTATTTATGCTGCCATAGTTAGTCTTGCCGGAGTCTCTGCTTGCACTCTGCACAAAATGTACATTTTTTCTAAACATTGGTGGAAGAGCATACCTAATAATCTGTATTCTTTTTCTCCCCCACCCCTCTCATGTTACATTTTTAATCAGTTTACTCTTAAAATTGCAGGGTTTTTGTTTTACTACATAGCACTCAGTTATAGAAGTGATTATTTACTATTGTACTATCCCATGTCACCCAAATGAGGATGGGTTCCCTTTTGATTCTGGTTCCTCTCAAGGTTTCTTCCTCTTAACATCTGAGGGAGTTTTTCCTTGCCACCATAGCCCCTGGCTTGCTCATTAGGGATAACATTTATTGACATGTCCAAATTTTATTTCTTTGTAAAGCTGCTTTGAGACAATGTCCATTGTTAAAAGTGCTTTAGAAATAAAACTGAATTGAACTGAATTGTGGAGCGCACTTCTGGCTTCAAGTTTACTGGCTTCCATATTTCTGATTATCTCTCCTGGTCCCCAAACACCTCCATCATGGTCAAAATGGCACAACAACATCTTTACTTTCTACGGAGCCTCAAGAAAGCTTACCTATGTACTAGGATACCGGGTGGACTTTTACCAATGTACCATTGAGTATACTCACAAACTGTTTCTCAGTGTTACACGGCAACTGCTCTTCATTGGACCGTAAAGCGGTTAAGTGGATGGTGAAAACTGCCCAAGTATTACTGGCACCCAGTTACCCACCACTGACAGTATTTACCCTAAGGGCTGCCTGGGCAGGGCGAGGAACACCATCAAGGATGCTTTTCATCCTAACCAGGGTATTTTCACCCTCCTCCCATCAGGCAGGCACTACAGCCTCCCTACCTGCACCAGTAGACTCAGCAAGAGCTTCTTCCCTGAGGTTGTGACTCTACTAAACTCCACATCACCACTTTAAACCTGCATTGTTGCACTCACTTCACCACTATTATATGTTTACTGCCATTACCACTACAGCCCATACTGCTTTATTTATACTTATATGTACTGATTTACTGCATTATACAGTCCTACTGCTTTATTTATACTTGAATATTTGCACAGTCGATAATGCACTATTCACAGCTACACACAATACTGTACATAGTGTATTTACTACAATCATATTTTCTGTATATATTACTCTTTTTACCTATACTGTACATTGTCCTGCATATCACATCTGCATACTGTACAGCCTAATATGTAAACTGTATTTGCATTTGCACTCTCTAACATTGCACTACTCATATCTGCATAGTTTTCTGTAAATTCTGAATATAAACACACTGTATAGACCTGACTGTACATACACACATCCTTAATACATCCTTAATACTGAAAATAACACTGTACTTGCACTTCTAGTTAGATGCTAACTGAATTTTATTGACTCTGTACCTGTACTCTGCACAATGACAATAGAGTTAAATCTAATTTAATCTAATCTAATCTAATCTGAGGGGTCAGTGGCCAGATTAGATTCCACCCTTTCCACCCTCGGCCTTCATGCACCAAGATTTCCCCTGACTCCATGAATCTTTTCATGATATTATGAACTGTAGATGGTGAAAGACCTAAATTCTTTGCAATCTTGTGCTGAGAAACATTGTATTTGAACTGACTGACAATTCTCTCATGAAGTTTGACACAAAGCGGTAAACGATGACCCATCCTTGCTTGCAAAGACTAAGCATTTGGTGGATGCTCCTTTTATACTCTATCTTGATGATCTCACCTGTTAAGAGTTAAACTGCTAATTATGGAACCTTCCAGTGTTACTTGTATAATCTTTTTAGTCTTATCTTGCCTCTTCCCTTCTTAATGTTGTGCAGAAACACTGAATTCTCTGGCCAGAAGTTTTCCATCACTGTAAACACTGCAGTTTATTAGTAACCTGACACTCTTCTTGAGACAGTAACAAAAGAGAGGTTGGTTTAGAAGAGGATGTGTTATTGAAAGCATTGGCTTACCTATACACACTACCTTAGTAGAAAAATACTTAAAATGAGGAGACTCAAGCTAATCTTTGTGTGTCAGACATGGGAGACTAGGGTGGATGAAAATGCAGATTCGCATTTTATTAAAACTGGCAGACAAATACTGTAAAAAAATAATAAAAAAATCACAAAGTCAAAAACATTAGCAAAGTTCAAAGTCAGAAAGGCAAAAACACAGTAATCAAATGGCTTGGAATTGACAGGTATGTAACACTAAACAAGACTTCACATTGAGTGAACCGAACAGCTGTGCGTAAATAGTGAGCCTTAGTTAATGAGTCCCAGGTGTGTGTAATCAGAAGCTTGGTGAACTTGAACATGGTAGTTAAGAGAGGGAGTTGTCAGTGACCAAATTTGTAGGCAGTGAGGGATTCTGGGAGATGGCGTTCC
>JAOVVH010001459.1:0-10724 GCA_028566435.1 Scorpiodoras heckelii | reverse complement strand
CATAGAGTGCACAGTAAGTGAACACAGTGTTTAAAAACTCCAGCAGCACTGTTGTGTCTGATCCACTCACACCAGCATTACACACACTAACACACCACCACTATGTCAGTGTCACTGCAGTGCTGAGAATGATCCACCCCCCAATAGTACCTGATGTGTGCTGGTCCTGTGGGGGTCCTGACCACTGGACAACAGAATAAAGGGGACTAACAAAGTATGCAGAGAAAAAGATGGAGTACAGTCTGTAATTGTAGAACTACAAAGTGCATCTATATGGTATGTGGAACTGAGAAAATGGACAATGAGTGTAGTGAAAAGGAGGTGGCCATAATGTTATTCCTGATTAGTGTAAATAAAGACTCAAAACACATAAATAAAATTACTAAATTATTCACTGCAAAACAAGTAACTTGCCTTTCAATGTATTTGGTCTTGTTGAAGCAGTAGAATCTCTTGAATGTTAGGAAAGCAGTTTTCCAATTTGGTCATGTGACATTTGACATAAATCCTATTACACAGAACAAAAAGCCCAAGTTTAAATGAACTGTCAGAGTTAATTTAGTAAGTGTTGTGAAGAAAATCTGTCAAATGTATTTTTTTAAATTTAAGTACATTAATAAACTATTGAAATAAAATAATTTTATTCTGCTAAATGTAGGTTAATTGTACTCTTATATAAACTGTACATTTTACTGTTGAAAAACTGCAAAATGAATATTTGATTTTTACTGTGTAGGTACCTGACATGTCAGTAAATTTTTTTGTTGGTATGTTTTTGTTAATGGTCTTATTTTTAATTATTTTATATTCAATTCAAGTCTTGAAACAGCATGAAAATTACTTCTTTCCAACTTTGCAGCCAGATTTACATAGATTTTCTAGACATCTTTACCAATGATCTGAAAAAGACAACTTTTCACTTTTCAGTGTTGAATCTGGAAAAGCTGTCTTTTCAGTAAATTTTGCTGGGTTGATGACATTGGGTTTTGATGTCACCCCAGTTTTCATTTTCAACTAAAATTCAATGTCTGCCCAATGCTGGAATTTGACATCAAGTCAACATTGGGTTTTGCCGTCAACTCGATATTCCTTTTCAACTAAAATTCAATGCCTGTCCAACTTTGGAGTTTGACATCAAGCTTTTCAATTTTCATTATCAAATAAAATACAATATCTGTCCAACGCTGGAGTCCAACATCTTTCTGATGTCAAATTGAAGTCATGTGCCTTCTGGGAAAAGGAAGCCAGTTATCCATTTGTCATAACTCTTAAACAGACATCTTCAAAGATAATGCTTACTTAACTCATACTTACTGACCTTCTGACCTTTGTATATTAGAGGTGAAATATCTAGTAAAACAAGTCAAAATACAAGACAAATGGCTAAATTCCTAGTACTAACTGCATTGGCAAAGTTGTTTACTTCACAGAATTCAACCATTTGATTATCTCTAGTTTGCCTAAAATGTGATAGTCCATGCATCCATATTTCACTGATGTTATATGCCTTATAGCCTTTTTTAAAACTTGTTTTAGGCCTGCAGAATGCTAATGGTCTGAGTTTTGTCAAGTTTTAAAAAAAATATTGAGCTCCTATTGTAAATCTTGGTTTGCGCTCTTACATCGATGCATCATATAATGTCTGACCTTTGTGCAAATGATCATTTGTATAAATACAGTTTTTCACCCACTATAGTGCCCACACAAATATACCGAACATGGTAGTCCGGTTTGAACCCTTCTTTCTTTCATTCTAATTTGAATTAGTGTTCAATTCTAGTATTGTACTCAATTCATGGTTTTATTGGGAAATGTGTAGAATGTTTTAACAATATGTAATAGTCACTAATTATTCACAGTAGTTTTAGTCTTATCAGAAAATATTAATCTGTCAAGAACAATTGTTTTGTTACTAGATCTTAACTTGAAATCCTTTCCTGTACTAGTACACTGTTTTCCATCTTATTAAGTATTTTTTATCTTATACATATTATACACACCAATTAAGGGCAGTGGTAGCACAGTGCTTAAGACATGGGACTACTGACCAGTAGATCGTCAGTTCAAATCCCACCACAGCTAAACTGCCACTTTTGGGTCCCTGAGCAAGGCCCTTAACCCTCAACTGCTCAGTTTTATAAATGGGATAAGTGTAAGTCACTCTTGATTAGGGTGTCTGCCAAATGCTGTAAATGTAATGCAGGGGCACCACTAGAAATCTTGGGCCCCATGAAAGATTACAGGCAATACTATAATAATAATAATAATAATAATAATAATAATAATAATAATAATAATAATAATAATAATAATAATAGGTTGCATTTGTATAGCGCCTTTCACAAACCCAAGGATGCTTTACATCAAGAACAAAAAAACAAAAACTATACTAGACAGAATAATGAGAGGAAAAGAGGAAAGTTTTGAGGTGGATTTTGAAAGAAGGCAAGTAGAACAGTTACGGAGAGATTGAGGCAGAGAATTCCAAAACTTTGGGGCAGCAGCACTGAAAGATCTGCATCCATGGTAGCGAGTTTAGTAAGTGGGACAGTCAGAAGATTAGAGTGAGAGGATCTAAAGGTGTGAGAAGGACAGTAAACCTGGATGAGTTCAGAGAAATATGCAGGAACGAGACCATGAAGAGCATTGAAGGTGAGAATCAGGATTTTGTAGTTAATCCTACAGATGACGGGTAGTCAGTGTAACTGCTGAAGGACAGGTGTGATGTGTGCAGAGCGTTTAGTAGAAGTGAGGACTCGAGCTGCAGAGTTTTGGATGTACTGAAGGCGGTTTAATAGTTTAGCAGGAAGACCGTAAAAGAGATAGTTGCAGTAATCAAGACAGGAAAAGATGAAGGCATGAATGAGCATTTTGGCATCATCTTCACCGAGGAAGGGTAAAAAGCTGGTAAAAAGCAGTTTTGGTGAGAGTCTTTATGTGAGCTTTAAGGGTGAGTGATGAGTCGAAGAGACAGCCAAGGTTTTTAATGACATGACCTGATGTGACAGAAACACCATCAACATCGACAATGATGTTAGGGATACCAGAAAATAGTGATTTTGGACCTACTAACAAGACTTCAGTTTTATCAGCATTGGTTTGAGGTAGTTGTGGTGCAACCAGAGTTTGAGATCAGAAATGCAGGTACTTAATGTATGGACAGAAGCTGTGGGGGAAGCAGTACTGATGTAGAAATGAATATCATCTGCATAGCAGTGGAAGTTAAGGCCATGTTTCCGGATGATCTGGCCTACTGGAGAAATGTACAGAATGAAGAGAAGGGGTCCGAGAACAGATCCCTGGGGAACTCCTTGAGCAACAGGTGCAATGGAAGATCTGTAAGAGCCTAGTGATATAAACTGTTGTCTGTTAGTAAGGTATGATTGTAGCCAACTAAGAGCCAGGCCAGTAATATCAATGCACTACAATCTGGAAAGAAGAATGCTGTGGTTTATGGTATCAAATACTGCAGTGAGGTTCAAGAGGACCAGGATGCTGAACAGTTTGGAATCTGCTGAGAGCAGCAGATCATTTGCAACTCTTAAGAGAGCAGACTCAGTATTGTGTAGGGTTCGAAAGCCAGACTGATATGGCTCATAAAGCTCATTACTGGAGAAAAAGTCTTGCAGCTGTATGGCGACAACTTTTTCCATTATTTTGGCTATGAATGGAAGGTTTGAGATAGGTCTGAAATTGGACAGCACAGATGGGTCTAGACCAGGTTTTTGAGTATAGGTGTGACAGCAGTGATTTTAAGAGAAGAGGGGACAGTACCTTATGAAAAGCACTGTCTTATCAGGTGGGAAATAGAAGTGGAAATAACAGAGGAGACAGATTTGAGAAGAGCAAAGGGAGCTGGGTCAAGTTACCAGGAAGAGGAAGAAGATTTGATAACAATATCAGACACAGTGGAAGGATCAGCTGCAGTAAAGGCAGAAAGACACCCATCAGTATTTTGAGGGGAAACTTGGGAAAGAGACAAGCTAGTGACTGTAGGAAAAAGATAATAAATTTTGTTAATTTTATCATGGAACAAATCAAGAAAGGCTTGACACTGATCCGGGAAGGGATGAGAGGATGAGAGGGTGGTTGGAGAAGTTTGTTAATGGTGTTGAACAAGGCTTTGGGCCTATGACTACTACCATTTATGATGCTGGAGTAATAAGAAAAGCGGGCAATATTTAAACCATCCTTATACTTGGACACTTGTTCATTGAAGAGCATGAGATGAACCGTGAGTCCAGTCTTTTTGTGTAGATGCTCAAGACGCCTAACTTCAGCCTTAATAGCTCTAAGCTTAGTCGTGAACCATGGAGAGGAGTGAGTAGCAGGGACTTGTCTAGTCTTAAGAGGGGCATGAAGATTGAGTGTTTCAGAGACAGCAGTGTTGTATAGTGTGAGAATATCATCAGCTGAGGACAGCTTAGAGATGTCTGAGAAAGATGAAGAATGAAGAGAGTGAGAGAAAGCCTAAGGGTTGATGGAGTTTAGTTTACGAAAAGAGACAGTTGCTTTAGTGAGAGACTTAGGAGAAGGCAAACTGAAATAACATTCAATAAGATCATGATCTGTAAAACCAACAGCAGAACCAGAAACTGAAATGTCCAGGAGTCCAGATGTACAGAGCAGATCAAGTATGTGACCATGATTGTGCGTGGGAAAATCAACATGCTGTGTGAGCCCAAAACATTCAATTATATTCATGAGCTCTGCAGACAATGCACATGTGGTGTCAACATGAATATTAAAATCTCCTAATAACATGATGGCAGAACAAGTGGCAGAGGCTACAGTGAGTAATTCATTTAATTCAGATACAAAATTAGCAGGAGATTTGGGAGGATGATAGATTAACAGCAGCAGTAATGGAGTAGGAGAGACGACCTTCAGAGCTAAATATTCAAATGTTGTGACTTTGTGAAAAGTCAACTCTTTGACCACAAAACTCTGTTGGAAAACTGCTGCCAGTCCTCCTTCTCTCCCAGTAAGCCGTGACTTGGATATGAAGGTGAAACCATTAGGCACCAGCATATTTAGGTGTAGATAGTCTCCAACTTGTTGCCAGGTTTCAGTTAACAAGAGCATGTCCAGTTTCTTATGGATGATAAGATCATTGATGAGTGATGCCTTATTAGTGATGGAGCGGGAGTTGAGAAGACCTATTCTTGAGGGAGAAACAGACAGCATCTTAAGAGATGTGAGATTTTCCAACTTCACAAGAGGGCGAAGATGGACGTAGTTTATTCCTTTGGCATGTGTATGATGATTAACAGTCCATTTGTGAGTCCAGATGACAGGAATGGGACCATCAGTAGTGTAGTGTGCAGTCAG
This sequence comes from Scorpiodoras heckelii, assembly GCA_028566435.1. Lineage (NCBI taxonomy): Eukaryota > Metazoa > Chordata > Actinopteri > Siluriformes > Doradidae > Scorpiodoras > Scorpiodoras heckelii. Next base: position 5,393 of record JAOVVH010001459.1, on the reverse strand, counting down.
GGAGTGTGGGGACCGGTGGTTGTATCTAGGTCGGCGCAATACTGACAGAACGGCATAAGTTGAATATCGAAGTGTCAAGGCGCACATGAGCGCTTAAACTTTTCAGTTCAGCGATAGATTAAGTGGTCATAGCAGGAAGCAGACAAATCCACTCAGCCCAGCAGCAGATAGCACAGATCCAGAAACAGAGAAGGCAGATCATGATAAACATTTCTCGAGTATAGAAAAACCGTGACATAGCTCAAGGTCCAAACCACTCACCACGTTCGCCATCCCAGAAGTCTCATAACCGAAACAGTTAGTGCAGGAAAGAAACTAAAGAGGCAGCAACAAACGTGCTCTGTGTACTCTCAACCGGAACCGGAAGCTGATAGCCCTCAAAGGGCTCCTGTCAGTGCTAGGCACTTACAATCGTCCTAACTCATATAAACCAGACCCCCCCCCACCCTCCACCCCGGCGTCGCCCCTTACGTAAGGTTATCTATGTTATGTTTAGAAATGTAGTAATTGATATACTCTCTTTGTAAGTCTTCTATTCTGATTCAGTGGTCATTTATAGAAGTAGCAATGCTGTATTTGTGTTTGATCATGAGTTCCCAGTCATCATGTGTCATTAAGTCTAAGTAAATGCATTAGATTTTAGGGATTTTAGAACAGTATTCTGCCTATATAATGTGTTTCCATTCGCTGTATTTCTCTTGTTCTGGGCCATGTTTTATCCACGTGTAAGAAACATAAAGCAACCTGCTTATAATGATTGACAGAGTAATTTAGAAAGCTTTCTGTGCTGAGACCGATCAAAGCTTTGTCTCTTCCATTTTTAAACCATGCCCCCTTTTAGAGCCTCCTTAAAATGACCCTAACACACACGCAAAGCAGAGACATCAAGATAGAGTCATCGGAGCGAGGTCAGCTTGATGAGAAGCCTAGCAGAAACCACGAAATACAGTAGATCTCCCAAAGAAACTTAAAGTTGAGCCTGGTTTCAGACAAAGCTTCTCTTTGTTCGTAACTGCAGTTTTGTTTGTTGTTTGTGTTCATCATTTGTGAGTTTGTTTTATTGTCTGCTCACTGTGTATAGTGTTAATCTGCTGGTGAATCGACACGTGCTTCTATCAGTAATACCCTATCCGCCATTTTTGAAGAATCATGGAGTCAATTTTATCTCACCCACATTTTTGATTTCTCGGTGCTCTGCACATATTGTTCAAGATCACAGACAGAAATCAAAGCCTGCATCAATAAACGGTATACAGAACATTTGTGCCTTTGACACTTGATCTGCTCAAGCTTCTGCATGAAGCCAATGAGAATGAGCAAAGTTCTCTCATCTCTTCAGACTAGAAGGATTCTGCCTCAGTGCCTGCTGAGCCAAAGGCCCAAGCTCATCTGCCTCTGATGGCATCGCTATGAAACATGCACATCATCGCTCCATGAGGGAACTTTGAATCCAGTGTCCTGCCATTGTGTCTCTTTGCAGATGAGAGTAAGGCTTTTTTTCAACCTTTGTCATATGCCCAGAATTGGTGCTTTCCTTTGGTTTCTGTCCTGTTTTTCAATTCAAGTTTAGATTAGTTAACTAGTATACATCTCTTTTGCAAATTAGTTCACATCACTGTTCATTAGACTTTTGTTTGGTTTTAGCCATTTATTAAACTAGCTGTTACTGTGCTGGGTTACCATTCAACTTTTCTTTCAATTTTTTCTCTTTGTTTCTTTTCTTTTCCTCTGTCTTTTCTTATCATCTCGATTTAGTTGATAAAATTATACCTTTATTGTAACTTGAGTTGGAGATTGTTTTAATCAGGCAAAGGAATCCCTGACAGAACTAGAGCCACCAGTTCAGATTTGAGATTGAAATTGTAGATATCAGATGGTTACTGGTTTAAATTACATTGTTTTTTTTCTTGGCTCCCCAATTCATAAAAAGGAATCAAGCAGTGCCCCGAAAAAATAAATTCTTTTAAATCTGTTGTTTGGGAAAACCATAATTTGCTAGTTCTGCTACAGCAGGATATCCCTATGTTTGATTCCCTGGTTAGGTTGTAAAAGTCCAATTTGTGTGTAGTTTGCATGCTCCTATGGGAGCACCAGTTTCCTCCCATAATCCAAAGACATGTAGTCAGGTGAATTGGAGATAGTTAACTGCCCCTAGGTCTGAATGTGTCTGTGTGCTTGCCTTGCAATAGTGGTGACTTGTCCAACATGCTTCTATGGATCATCTGGATGCCTTCTCCAATTGTTTTAACGATTTGCCAGCAGAAAGTCTTAATAACTAAGTCTTAGCAATGGGGTGAGGTTTCTTGACCTATGCTTACTGTTGGTTAATGATCCAACTAAAGTTACAGTGGCCAGACATCTTTGTAAACCTTGTCGAAAAACCATGTCTATATGAAAGAAAAGGTCAGGGCATACAAATCACTTGATGCATACAACTGTGTACTTTGCCATAATGTCCATGGATTACAGATTGAAAATCCCTAGACAGTCCGATCAACTTTAAAAAGTGCATTATCATGCTGGAAGTAGCCATTAGAAGATGGGTAAATTGTGACCATGAAGGGATGTAGATGGTCAGCAACAATACTCTAAGCTGTTGCAATCAAGCAATGATTGGTATTAATAGGACCAAAGTGTGTCAAGAAAACATTCCCCACACAATTACACAATTACTGACATGGAACCTGATGTGGTCTTTTGCTGTTGTAGCCCATCTGATTAAAAGTGTTGTGCATTCGGAGATGTTTTTCTGCTCGCCACAATTGTACAGAGTGGATATTTGAGTTACTTTAGACTTTCTGTCAGCTCGAACCAGTATGACCATTCTACATTGACCACTTTCTTCAACATTTCCATCCACAGGCCTGCCACTCACAGGATTTTTTTTGCTTGACTCCGAAGTAATTGTTTTCTCTATGACTTTTTCTGTATGATCAGTCTCTCACATCATTCTGTAGGAATTTTGGCCTACTCTACTTTTTCTTTAGGTTTTTTTGTTTTTAGTTTCTCTGAACAAAAAACATCCCAAACACATTTACCCTTGAAAATAAACACAAAGTTAACCATTTTAATGCTGTTTCAAAGACAGCCTTTATTGAGTGTTACTCAATAAAGGCTGCAGTATCTATTACATTTCATACAAAAAGCTTAATGGCTCAGTGCACTTTACCTAACAGTTATCAATTCATCCAAATGAAAACCACAAATTCACAGCAAAACCTTAGGTATAGGCACAAGTTTGATATGATATAAAATAAGAAGACAAAGCATGTGGCTGCCATATAAAGCTGGAAACTCCAGTTAAAATGTTGAAAAGTTTCTCTGGCTACAAGCTTGTTCACCTATTTTTTTTTCCCTTTCATAAATCTAACATCTGACTGGTAATTATCCACAACCAGCAGAGGCTGTATCTGCCACAGTTAAATAATAAAAACACATTTTCCCCACCACAGCTTGACTAGTTGTGAGGAAATACAATGCTATCAGAGTTGTTAAAATGTATTTACATTTCTGGGGAGGTGTTTCTCAGGCTACAGCATAAGGTACGGAGCTACACATTACCAATGTTGTAGATTTGACAAAACAGTATAAATTGACTTTAAGTCTTAAACACTTAAACACTTTGGAGGCTGATGACACACTAAATGCCAGTCTCAGTAATCAATATCTTCCAAAAGGAGTGTTGAAAGTATTGCCAGAAACCATGACTGGCATCCAATACTGAGAACACATTTGCATTCTGCATATCAGAAACAATCTTTTCAACTGTGCACAATGGGTAGTGTTCTCTCTTTATGGCTTTGTTAAGATCTTGTAGATCAATGCATATTCTGAGTTTTTTGGGCTTCACAACTGTAACAATGCTGTTAACCCTGTCAGATCTGTAGGTTGAGTTTGCACCATAGTATTAGAATTGAATTCTTTCTTTTCAGCTTAATTTCCACTTTGTCCTTTAATGCTACAGGTACTTTTTGTTTTTCATGAATGACTGGAACAGTATCTGTTAGGGAGAGTAATTAATTATTTATTTGTGTGTATCGTGTGGGACTTATGTTATTTATTTTGTGACGTATTTATTTGCTGTGGCACGGTTGTGGAATTTATTTGGTTGTGTGAATTTTCTGTGTGATGGCGGTTTTTTCTGTATATACACTACCGGTCAAAAGTTTTAGAACACCCCAAATTTTCCATTTTTTTGTTGGAAACTATTCAGTTTACACAGTGTCATGTCACACACTGTGGAACCATCCTTTCGCCTACTCAACGGCATACAAAGATCCTGCGTGATGAACCAAAGATTTAAAAGTTTGATTCATCAGTGCATAATACCTTCTTCCAGTCTTCAGTAGTCCATTGGCTGTGTTTCATGGCCCAGGCAAGCCTCTTTATCTTATTCTGACATCTGAGCAATGCCTTTCTTGTTGCAACTTGTCCTGTCATACCTGAGCTTGAAGTGTTCTCTTCACAGTTGAAATTGAGACTTGCTTACTAGGACCAGTATTAAGCTGTGCTTGAAGCTGTTGTCCTGTGAGCCGCCTATCACACAAGCTGTTAACGCTCAGATTATTTGTCCTCTGATTCAGTTGTTGCTTTGGGTCTGCCAGACCTCTTCCTGTCAGTTTCCCCAAGTTTCTAAGTTCCTTTTTATTTATTTATTTGCTTGTTTTTATTTAAAAGGGACAATGCATATTAATCAACATTTCAGTTCTTACATCAATGTAAATGTGCCAGAGTTCCATCTGTAGTCCCTCAGCAGGTTGTTGTAAACTTAGGACCAATGTCAACAGCTCAGTGATGTTACCAAAAAACAACAACAGAGAAAAAAAACACTTATATACAATACAATACCACAAAAAAATTGAAAATAGAAATAAATAGTTATCAATGATTACAGATTTGATTTATTTTCAACCATGTCTTCAGTTTATATTTAAAAGTCTGATAATTTGTACATATTCTTAACTCATTTGGTAAACTATTCCAGCATGGGGTGGCTCTAACTGAAAAGACTGTTTGCCCAAATGTGCTCCATATGTATTGTACAATACAGTCCCCTCTAGTAGTTGCTCTTGTAACCCTACTTCCTTTATTGTCTTTTTGTGTTACATGCTGGAGGAGGAGCAAGCCCATATAAAATCTTGAAAATGAAACATGAGTCTAAAAAATGTTTAAGTAAATTAAATTATATATTTGTAATATATGACAATGATGATAACTATTGGGTTTCTGATCTAATGTCTTTAGTGCCTGTTTAAAAAGAGACTCAATAGGTTTCAGCATTGACAAACTTGTTTGTGACCAACTTGTAAAACAACATGTTATATGAGGAACAATCATAGCATGCAAAAAAGATTTGGCTGCCTCTCTTGTTAAATATGGTCTTATGTACCTAA
>JAOVVH010001275.1:0-10737 GCA_028566435.1 Scorpiodoras heckelii | reverse complement strand
TGCTACTTTGTGTTGGTCTATCACTTAAAATCTCAATAAAATACATTTAAGTTTGTGTTTGTAAGGTGACAAAATGTCAAAAAGTTCAAGGGGTATGTATACTTTTGCAAGCCACTGTACTTTTGGCAATATACACTACTCACAAAAAGTTAAGGATATTTGGCTTTTGGGTGAAATTCCAGGATGAACCTAAAATGCACTCTAACCTTTACAGGTAAACTTAATGTGACCTTCTCTAAACCTTTGAATGCACATGTCCAACTGTTCAGTTTTTTAGCACGTTTTGCACAACTTGCTGTTCTCTAACAAGGAGCTTAACAGCAAAATTCACAACAGGTGTCTGATCCATTAATCAACCAGTAAATTTCCTGGTTCAATTAGAATTAGTATTTAAACAGTCCTCCTCATTATGCTGTTCACATTTTGACACAATGATAGCAAGATGACACCTAACAATTGATCAACAGTACCTCACAATTGCAAAGCTTCAAATAGGATGTTCTCAGATGGAAGTGGCCACTGAGCTTAGAGTGTTGCAGAGTGTCATCAGCAGGTTGCAACAGAGATACAGAGAGACTGGAACAGTCACAGAAAGGCTTAGAAGTGGACTTCCTTTGGCCACATCCCACACTGATGACCGCTTCATTGTGAACAATGCCCTATGGAACCAGATGATGAGTGCCACACAACTCCAGGCACATTTAAGGGAGGTGAGAGGCACCCAAGTTTTACGTCAGACCATTCGAAACAGTTTACATCAGCATGGTCTGTGTGCTAGATGACCTGCAAGGGTACCTGACCACACCACCAGGCACAGGCGTCGTTTTGCATGGGCCAGCGGACGAGGGACCAGTGGCCTGCACGTTCTCCAGACCTGAATTCCATTGACATCCTATGGGATCAGCTGAGTCGCCATGTAAAGGCTCGTAACTCTGTACCCCAGAACCTCAATGACCTGAGGGTCGCCCTGCATGAAGAGTTGGATGCCATGCCTCAGCAGACAATAAGTCGACTTGTAAACAGCATGAGGTGTTGTTGTCAAGCTGTAATTGATGCTCAAGTTCACATGACAAGTTATTGAGACATTGACATTTTTTGTTGGGGTATACCTACCACCATTGTTGACTTTTGTTTCAATAAATTGTTTGATATGAGGAAATCACCATTGCATGCTTCTACTTAAATGCACTACTTTTATGATGTATCGCTGTAGCGTTATCTTTTTACGTTTTCCATAAATTTCATCTGAAAGCCAAATATCCCTAACTTTTTTGAGTAGCGGGTCTTGCATGATGAGGATAATCTCACCAAGCATCATCACTCAAGTTAATGACCACTTACTGTTTTGGTGTAGTGTCCCATGCAGTGTAGTTTTTTGCCATTGTGTCCTCATTTAAGGTATCAATTATTCCTTTGCAGTTTATCATGACACACCTGAAGTTTATTCCAACCAAGTTTCAAGGAAATCTGCTGAACTTTCTAAGAGGAGTTCAAAAGACCTCATAAAAATATGTGAAAATATACAAATTCCAAAATGGCCTACTTCCTGTTGGGCAGAGTCACTCAAACCAATGTTAAAAATTTCTGAAATGATGAGTCATGTTCATGCTAAACATAATGAAGACACTTGCATTCGGTTTAGTGTTTAGGGTTATAGAAATCTAATGAACTCTCTATTAGGAGTTCAAAAGAGTTCGTAAAAATGTGATTTTAATCACATTTTAATTGATACTCCATCAGGCATTCAACCTAGCTGTGATTGGTTGTTTTGATTCTGGCAGATTGCATTCTTGCCAATGACCTAATTAGCCAGTGGAGCTTTATTTATTTTTTTCCTCTCACAGATCTTTTGTCTTATGTGCTACTATCAGGACCTGATGACAGTTTTAGCAAATATGACAAAAGATTATTTTTATACAGGCTACCTACTGCAGCTATAAGCTGGTGATGCTTGGTTTCATTAATCTCAAGTTGTGCATGGTTACTAATAGTTCACTCCCGATTAAACCAGTGTTGCAGTTTTGATCATAATTATAGTGCCACCTATACTGAAATAGTTATCCAGCAATTAGAAGTAGGGTTTGCGTCAGTTTTTCATATCCAGTCCTTCCTCTGCCATGGTTTGCAGTTTGCCCTGTATACCTTTTGGCCCAGCTGCCCCTTGCACCATAGTGTGAGGACCCTGTGACGGGGGGACCCTTCATTATTATTATTATGAAGCACTACGTGCTGGAACCCCATTTGTAATTGTTAGGATTTTTAGGGTTCAAGCACTATAGTGCTTGGAACCCTACTATAATTGTTAGGATTTTTATTATTATCAGGGGTCCGAGCACTACAGTGCTTGGAACCCTATTGTAATTGTTAGGATTTTTATTATTTCCCCGATTATTATTCTTTTTCTGCACTAAAATGAATTGCTCAGACCAAACCGTAAGTCCTACAGACCTGAAACTTGGTCAACTGGTAGTAAACCCTCCTGCTACCCAGGTGCAAAAAATCAGGCCGATCGGTCTTAAGGTGGCACTATATTGAAGAAAAATGCGTTTCGCTAAAGCCCCTGTACCCAAAAATTTTCACATGTAAAATTCTTTTTTTTCCACATTCCTTGGTTTAAAAAAAAGTTCCATAGAACGGCATAGCTCCGCCTACTTAGATTTCTTGCAAATTAGGCAAACATGCAAAACCTACTTTTGGGAACTAGTCCAAGGTTTTTCAGCCAATCGATGTAAAAAAATGCGAAAAAAATCAGAATTCCCTCCGTCAGTAATTATAATTTTTTTTAACTTTTTTATACAACATGGCTGCCACATAAACACATTGCAAAAAATGCAAAAAAAAAAAATCATAATTAATTGAAAAGTCTATAACTCAAGAATGCTTCAACCAAAAAATCTGAAACTTGGTTCTTAGGTTCAGAACTAGACTCTGGGCTAGCTGGTCAAGTTTTGTGCAAGTATGTCATTAGGAGGTGCTATAAATGATACAAATGTGCTACTGCAAATTTCACAGTGGCCATACGTCACCAAGCTGAAATTTGGCATATAGCATCTAATAAACAAACTAAAGTGAAACTCCAAAATATACTTTGATCAATCAGAATTTCTGGATGCCATTAGCCAAACAGCATTCAGCAGGCATTTGACAGGCTTCCCATTGACTAATCGGGGCAAAACTTGACAGTTGTGTTCAAACCGCACCTTGGTACTTACAGTCAAGTTTCAAACAATTTGGCCTCTAGGGGGTGGTATTTCAGAAAATTATGCATACCTTGGCCAGCTTTGGACTTTTTGAGATAAACGTGGATTCGTGTCATAAATTCGAGGGAAACACACAAATTTGTAATTATAAGTCTATAAAATATTTTTGCTCTTTTCACAATTGCTAATTGTTCAGAAATTGCTAACTACTTCCTGGAGTATTGTCCAGTTACCTCAAATTTGGTCTTATCACAAACTTTACAGTCTGTAGGTAAATAATTATCAAAAAAATTCTGACTTTTTCACTCCCCCCGGATTCCCTCTATCAATCAGTGCTTGTGGCATTGACCTTTCTAACCTAAAGTGCTGAAACTCATTAGCATTTGGTCATACTGTCTCATGATTTGACAAGCTTATACATAATCTCACACTTCACAGCCAGTTTAGTCACATGACTCTGAGGTGCCCAATTGATGTTGGCGCATGTAAGTCAATGGGGTGTGCTGTAAATGCTAGAAAACTATAACTCAGCATCCTAACATCATATCAAGCTGAAACTTTGCATGCTGCATCCTTGACCTTTAATATACAAGGTCCAGCTAACAATAACTGATAGGTTAAATATTGTGATCGCCATTAGCCAATCAGCTTTCAGGAAGCATTTGTTGTGCTTAGCATTGACCAATCACCATGAAACTTAAATGCTGTGGATACATATGGAGTCTCTATGAATATGTAAAGTGACAAAAAAGTTTGCCCCTAGGTGGGGCTATTCTAGAAAATCAAGTATAACTCCTACAAATTTTCATGTATGGTAGATGAAACTGGACTCAAATTATTTGTTACTGTATTCCTAGCAACTTTGCATTTTTTAAAAATGCAGTTGTAATTGCATAGATTTTTTGCTTTTAATAATTATTCAAAAATAGCACTTTGTGAGTTAGTCCTAGGCTTTTTATCCAAACATGACAAAAATGGTATTGCCATAATCTCTGGGATATGTAGGTAAATAGATGTTGAAAAAACTACATTTTTTACTTTCAGTGATATCCACAAAACAATAAACCTCTCTGGCCTGCCATATTTGACCTACATGGCCATAACTCATAAACCTTGTACATGATCATCTCCTAATTTGAGACGTTTTCACATGTTAAGGCTTTTGTGAGGTGTGCCAATTTTGGTCCAGATTGACCTTTCGGGGGGTCTACAGTGCACAATTACATATTCTGCATTTCATCACAGGCAGTGTCACACTCTCTCTGTCTCTCTCTTACAGACACACATACTCCGACACATTCACACCTCTACGCACACACAAAGCTACTATGACTCAAATGGCTGACACTCTGTCAGAAGTTGTTTGATTTAGACCAAAGTAAAGTAAATCTATACAAAATGATATTCTGAGTAAACCTGCAAATTTTGCCTTTCAAAGTTGAATTCTACAGTTAACTAGACACTGACATTAATTAGTACACATACTCTTGCATTCTAACCTAAGATAAATCATTTCCTCAAAAGAGCAAGAGCAAACAGTCAAACACCACATCTCCATTAGCTCAACACTTTGAGCCAGGTGTTCCCAGTGGCAGTGCGAAGATTCCTGGTTCAAATCCCACGTTGGGAGATCTTCTGATCATATCAACTTGGCATTCTCATTTTTCTTTATTGTAATGTCTACATTTTCCCTTCATGTTTGCTCATATTTATGACTGTGAAAGATAAATGTTCAAACTAGAATTCTGCAATCATTTGATTTGTAAAGGGCCTAATAGATACAGTGAACTCTAATGTAGAATAATACTAGATTTTGTAGGTTGTGGTGTGATTCACAGTCCTTTTGGGCCCTAGAATACCCTGTGGGCCTATTCTTGAATATGTTAAGTTCAATGACTTTATAGTGCACAATTACATATTCTGCGTTTTATCACAGGCAGTGGCACACTCTGTCTCTCTCTTCCAGACTCACATTCACACACACCATTCAGACCCATACTCACCCTATCCCCACCCCTACCTCTGTAGCCTAGCTAAACACTGTGTGTGTGTCTCTCTCTCTCTCTCTCTCTCTCTCTCTCTCTCTCTCTCTCTCTCTCTCTCTCTCTCTCTCATACACGCACACAAAGCTGCTATGAGTCAAATGGCTGACAGTCTGTCAGAAGTTGTTTGATTTAGACAAAAGTCAGCAAATCTATACAAAACGACATTCTGAGTACAGCTGCAAATTTAGACTTTTAAAGTTGAATGTACAGTTAACCACACACTGACATTAATTAGTACACTTACTGTTGCATGCTAACGTAAGGTAAATCTTTTCCTGAAAAGAGCAAGAGCAGAGCAGGATATCTCCATTAGCTCAACATTTTGAGCTAGGTGTTCCCAATGGCAATGCAGAGATCCCTTGTTCGCATCCCACTTTGGGAGAGTCCTCATCATGTGATCTTAGCATTCACATTTTTCTTTATTGTAATGTTTACATCTCCTCTTCATGTTTGCTCATATTTATGACTGTGAAAATTAAATGATCAAACTTGAATTCTGAAATCTATTGATTGTCAAGGGCCTAAGAGAAACACTAAACTGCAATGTACCATGAATATTTGGTAATGTAAAGAAATTAACCTGCTTTGGTAATTATCATCTGCAGGGAACTGGCTCCTTGGTGCTGTGGTCAGAGCACATGTTTATTACCTGAGTTCTACATGTGGACATGATTGTTGCCTTTGGCTTTTGTCACACATGATGTCAGAAATGCCTATTTGTGCCTGAACCTGGAATTGCCGATTGCGGCTACATTTAGGATTTTTCTTCTTCTTCTTCGTGGTGCTATAGTGTACCATTATGCTTTTTTGTGATTTTCTCCCACACCGTAAGGCATGGAAAACAAAATTATACTTCCAGTGCATTCCTTGGCTCAAGCCAAACAAAAATGCCTCAAGAAACATTAGCTCTGCCCACTTGCGAAACCTACTTTTGCTAAATAGTCCTAGGTTTTTCACCCGATCGCTACAATTTTGGTGTCAAAATATTCAGAAGAGTCTGAACTGCAATAATCAACCTCTCAAATCTCTCAAACCTGCAGTAATATGTGTTCAGATTGTCAGCCAGGTCTATGTTTGCCTCAGTAGGGGGTGGTGGTCTCCTGTAGTTCATGATGTCTTGCAGGCCTTTCCACACTGATGTATTGTCATTGTCTGAGAACCTGTTTTCCACTTTCTCAGTGTACCTTCAACACTGAAATTTACAAACGCACATGTAATGGGAGTAGGATATCGTCTGCAAAGTTTGAGCCACTTAGGGCATAGGGAGGCTCTACAGGGTAATATTATTATCTACTTTGCATATATACTTACGCATGTGTTGCATTTTCATACCTAAATGGACCCAAGTCAAGAAAAGTAGTTCACATCAAAGCAGAAATTTACAGACATAAATATAATAATAGTCTTATGTTGATGGCATTGTTTGAGCAGTGGGGCAATGAGCAAACAATAAAAAAAGTCATGTCAGTAAATTTTTATGTGAATCAAAAATTCTAATGAGTGACAGGATGCTTAACTAATCAAATGGCTGAATTGTAGCATGAACTGTTTAGAATTAGCCCTGTTGCTAATTTAGTGATGTTGAGATGCAACCTAGTCATAGCACAGTTAGGGTTTAACGACAGCAGTGCTGTCCCGACATTGTCTCAGCTCAGTCATGGTAAAAGGTCGTTGAAGAACATATTTAGTTTTAGCACTTATTACACTGAAGGGGTCATGCATACCGGAGATTTTAAGAGACCTGCATGAGACTGGACTATTAGGATATGGGAAGTTTAACCCCTTTCAAAAAAGTATTTTTGTCTCCTTTTTTTCCCCAACAACAGTCCCACTGAAGAAGTGATGAAGTATTTCCGTGAAATCGGCTTGAATAATTCTCTTCACCCTGACGGGACTGTTATACAGCTGTTCTAATAAAGTGGACAGTAAGTGTAAATGGAAAAAAATAACATGAGAGGCATTAGTTGTGCCTTTCTCATGCTTGGTAAACTCTCACTTGTGGTGTTGCTGTAATTTGGTGAAACATGACAGTGATTGAAGTGAGTAAAAAGTGATGAGCAGAAATGATGTACATGTAATCACCTCACGTGAGACCAAGTGCCTCATTTGATTGACAAGAAATCTTCATAATATTCAGATTATCATAGAATTAGTTTACATTTGTTGTGGTCACCCGGCAGGGTGTGTGCACACATGTGGAACAAGGCACACCCAAGTTTTCTTAAATACATAAGGTACATAAGGTGCTCTACTGCAAATGTTTTACATGCCTAGTACTTTGTGACAAACAAATAAGTGAACAACCTGGTACATGTTTCTAAAATATTCACTGGGTATTAGCAATCAAACCAGATCAACCATACCACAGTTAAAGTTACAGAAATCACACTTTTTCCACATTCTGTTTGATGTGAACATTAACTGAAGTTCTTGGCCTGCATCTGCATGATTTTATGCATTGTGCTGTTGCCACATCTGGTTCTCTCCAGATGTTTGGAATGGCAAGGTCCATTCTTTTGTTTTGCTATAGGTTTGAAATTAAAAGATGAATATGAGCTAGAATTTCAGCTTTCATTACCTGATGTGTAAATCTAGATGTGTTAAAACAACTAAGAACATGGCACCTTTGCCAGCAGACCACCCACTTTTTAGGTAAGCAAAACTATTGGAACTGAGAATCTTAAAGAAAATTAAATAACACTTGGTTGCATATTCCTTGCTCACAACAATTGCATCAAGCTGGCGATCCACTGACATTACCAAACTATTGCATTTGCGAAGTCTGCAGTTCCATCACATCTTTATAGCTTCATTTTAAATCCATTATGGTGTACATTGTGGTGGCTATATTATGTAGAATATCTGTATTGTGAATTTGCCTCAGTACTTCAACTCTCCATTTGTGCAGGCTCAAACATAGACAACATAAGATAATTATAAAATATAAGGATTATTTTTAATGTTTTCTACAAATTCTTTGTACTCAATGACTGGCTGCAGTTGGAAACCCATGGACATCACCCTTGAGATGCTTTGCCAGGCCTTTATGCAGCTGCCTTCAGTTGCTGCTTGTTTGTGTTGAGTGCCTTCGGTTTTGTCTCAAGCAAATGAAAACCAAGCTCATTTGCTAGCTCTTGGGTTGCAAATAGAAAATTTTGATGATGTCACTGAGTTTCCAGCTTGATGCAGTTACTGCAAACAATGAATATGCACAGTGCACAGTGTGCTCAGTTCTCTCAAAATCATCTACATTGAAAGAACTGCTAAAAATCCTTCTGTCAAAGGTGGTTTGCATGGGTGAAAGCTCATGAAATTTGGCACACACTTCAGTTTTGACCAACATCACTCAGGGACAGACATTTGGCTCCAAGTGTGGATCAGGCACTCCATAGCACCCTATTTGTCATTGAGGTTTGTGCCTGGCATATAGTTTCACCTATACACACCAAATGTGGTAGGCATTGTGCTTTTGCATTAAGTTGGCAATATTGCTGGAGGTGCAAGGGCCCGACCATTGCTGCTTGCAGTCATATTTATTGTTATTTTCTCAAAGCATTTACTTGTTTTTGAGCCATTTGTGACAGGCATCATACTCACGAAAAGTAAAAAAATTACATTTTGTGTGGGCCTTGTCATGGTCAAGGTGCTCCATTGTGCCCCCAAATACAACCAATGGTCGGGATGCAGTTGCATAAATGTGCACAAGATTTGGTATGGTCATTGCTCTCATCAGACAAAGTTCACTTGATTGTTTATGATGCCACACAACAGGAAGTCTGCCATATTGGATGGAATGCAGGACTTTCAAATATTCCGATGTTTTCAGGGGCTTCCAACAGGAAGGCGAATATGTTTAATGGAATTCGGTGTATTCAAAGATTCATGCAACGTTTTTAGCTGCTTATGATGATTCAAACCCATGAAACTTTAGACATGCCTTTGTTTTAGGTTAAGTTATAATTTAATATTTCAATTCAGCATAGGCATGCCTCATCTTCTCCACAGCACCACCTACATTTTAAATGCATATTTGATGCTTCTGGACTGCTTGAAAACTCATGAAATTTGCCACACTCATCAAAGTGTGGCAAGATTTTACAGACCTATGTTCATTTGCATTGGGTGTGGACAGTGGATTCCACAGTGCCACCTTATAATTCTGAATGAGTTTATTTCTCTGGTTGCCACAAACTTGTATGTTCACAAATGTTGGTGGGAACATTGTCCTCACCATGTCGGACATATTTTCCCTTGGTTTGTATTACCTCTGCCCAATAGGAAGGCAGCCATTTTGCAATGTGTGCTTTTTTCACATATTTTATTAAAAGCTCTTTTGGATTCCTCTGAGAGTTTATCAGATTCACTGTAAATTTGGTTGGTATAAACTCCAGATACAGGGAAATTCTGAAGGAATAGTGGATACCTCAAAGAAAGACGTAATGGCGAATTAATGATTTGCTTGCGATGCAACATTAAACCAGATGCAAAGGTCTTCATAGTCAGGACATTTCATTTGACATTCATAAAATCTGGGATGAATATGACTGCTATCATTGTGGAAATTTTAACCATTGGTTTAAGTGAGTTCGCCGAACACATGCCATCCATTTTGGAATTTGTACATTTTTCACATATTTTCTTACGAGTTCTTTTGAACTCCTCCTAGAGAGTTTATCAGATTGACTTGAAATTTGGTTGGAATAAACTTCATATGTGATGATAAATTTTGAAGAAATAGTGGATACCCAGAGATGGTGACTCGAGTTTGCGACTCGGACTTGAGTCGCACTTAAGTCACACACACAGAGACTTCAGACTTGACTTGGACTCGTGCTCAAAAGACTTCAGACTCGACTTGGACTCCTGTTTTGGGACTCGTGAACAATCATTATGTTTTCTATTTTGGGCGTATTAACATTGAGGAGAACATGGGCGTCGCTGCCATTAAATTTGAAGGAGACGTGTCCCCTTCACATTTCATAATTATTCGTTTGGACCCCCCACATTTAACAAAATATTAATTCATCCAGTGCTGTTTCTGTTGCTTCATGAAAGAATCCATTCCACTCGATCGATAGGAGAAAACACATACCACTGAAAGTCCACTCTGGGTTTTCCGGGTTGCCTACAACAACTCACTGCACGTTAAATGAATGTTCAACTAATCAATGAAATATTAGGAGTAAGCTTTGCCTTATTTACGTTAAGTAACAGTAGGGTATTCTTGGTCGATGATCAATTGTTTGCAATATTTGCTCCCTCCCCAGACACAAGGTCAGTCACATTAACGCATATCGATTTTCGATTCAATACGATTTGATTCATAATGACTTCTGCTTCACTCTGTATTTGTGTAAAGGATCCTCATGATCTACTCCAGTCTGCTTTACAAGACAGAATGACAAATGGAGACTGGAGTCTTTTTCACATTTATTAAGTTTTAAACAATCCATGCTTAGATGGAATTGTTGAAACTGTTACATAAAAGCAAT
>JAOVVH010001234.1:0-10739 GCA_028566435.1 Scorpiodoras heckelii | reverse complement strand
TACAATTTTAGGATTGATTACAGATTAGGTAAAAACACAAACATTTCCTAATTCCAACTTAAACACACACTTAATTGGTCTCATTGGTCATTGAACAGAATTATTTGTAAATCGTCCGCAGGAGCGTTTACATAAGAAATTCATGTGTTAATCATGAAAATCCAGTTCATTCAGAAAAAACCTTCATATGCTACATTTTACTCCTGTAAATTTATGTGTAATGAAACTCAGTAATGTGTGACTCATTCAAGACATTCAAGTCTGACAAAAGTAATGGCACCCTATTAAAGAAGGAAGCATTAGTGAGTATCTATGGGAACCAAGGCACTCTAATGACTGAGCTGCATTGGTGGAAGATTTAGCTTATGCATTGCATTGGAGGCTCTTTTTGTCAGTTCAGTCATCATTTTGTAATTTCAGCTCTCTGTATTAAGTTTTGTGGATGTGATTAAACGTAAATGTACATTTGTTTAACCTATGACAACATTTACACTTTACTACATGATTGGTAAATGAGGCCCTTATTACACTTATGCCCCTCTCTGGTGCATCATGTACAATGCAACTACAGATGTTTTTACAGTGTAAGTAAACTAGGCAATAAATTCATTTACTTAACAAACATGTAGCTCTTTGTATATGCCTTATATTGACTACAGGTGTGTTGTACATTTGTGTGCTTTTTGGCTGTTCCAGATAGTGTGGGCGAAGAGCAACACTGTGGGCTGTGCGTCAAAATTCTGCAAGACAGTTCAGAAAGCACACTATGTGAATGCCACTATTCTGGTCTGCAACTATTCCCCACCGTACGTCTAAGCTTAATTACGCTACTTTAATTTTCCCCATATCAGAACAAAAGCATTTACAAATACAATTTAATTCTTTAGAAAAGAATGAAAGAAAATCTTAAAGAAAATTAAGATTAAAAAAACCAATGGCTAAATAAAAATTATTTAAAAATTTCCCAAAATGGTTAAAATTGTGCTCAAAAAACAATGAAAAATGCAGTTTTCCTCAACAGATAAAAAGTCAATTGGACAAAGTTTTTTTTTGTTGTCCAATTGACTCCTACCTCAATTCTACATTGAAAATATTATTACTATATATATATATATGCATACTGTGCTGTATTTATTATTGTGTAGTGCACAGGCTTTTTCACAGGTATTTTCCTCTCAACTACAATGTCAGTATCATCCTATAACATGCAATTAAGTGTAATCTATTGTCTCACTTCTAGAGGGAATGTAGAAGGAGAACAACCATATGAAGCAGGAGAACCATGCTCCAGATGTCAACAGGAGGTGAATGGATGTGTAGACAATATGTGCGGTAAGATCAGAACATCCAAATGATTCTTTTACTCTACACTAATTTTATTACTTAGCATAGTGTCCTGTTAACCCTTCACCCTGAAACACATGTTTATATTTATATATTTGTATGTGTTACATTAAAATATAAATGATTCTGGTGCAATTTGTTTGTCTGTTGCTGTTCGTTATTTCTGGGAGAAGTTGTTGATGCTATGGGATGTTATAGTAGTAATGGAGTTTAAGAGAACCAACAATTTCAATGATCCCAAACCCAAGGAATAGCGGTCAAGGTTCGTTGTTAGCTCCTGAAACAATAGAGATTTTTTACTCACCCTTTTCCAGTGGTTTAATATTATATTTGAGAGAAATCTAATATAGAAGTTGTGGAGATCAAACCACCAGAAATGCTGAGTTATGGCACAGGTGGCAGTATTAGCATGAAATTTGAATTTTTGATAGCTGATCTGTTTGGGTGAAATGTGCAAATGAGAAGATTAGAGAGCTAGACAGAAGAACGGTCTAAAGCACTGCTGCATCTCTTTCTTTATGTATCAGTTTCTTGGTTTTTATAGCTACATTAGTTTCAGTCTAGACCTAAGACACTATAACTGGACAACAAACATATTTTGGCTGATTCATTATGTATGGAGCAAAGGGGAATGTTGTGTTAATGGTGCAATGTGTAGAATTTTGTGATATCTAATGGCGAGGTTGCAGTCTGAAACCAACCACCTCCCCCCTCCCTGTCCAAGCATGTAGTATAACCTGTGGTCGAGGTCAGGTGCCCCTAGTGTAGCGTATTCTAACTGTCTTTTCTTCTTTTCGGCAGCATTTTAAACTCTCAGTTTCAGAGTTAAATACCAGATAGAAGGGCCATAATGCTTTTAGCAGTATCAGTACCAGAACAGGACAGATTTAAACAATATAACATTAGATACAGTTCTGTTATATTGAATATCAGCACAGCTGTGATTCATTTGTAGGCATGAACCTGGAGGCTGAGTGCCAAAGGTAATCACAGGCGTGCAGACATTCAATATAACAGCACAACCTTGAATGTGATATTGCTGTTATCCAACAGCATACAAATTATCATTATATGCCAGGCAACACAAAAATTTTTCTACACACTAGCTTGCTACTCTGTGTAGGTCTATCACAGAAAAAAATTCATAGTAAATTTACTAAATGAAATTTAATACATTTAACTCAAATGTTACTTGTTGAAATTTGTTCATCCATGCAGTGCAAAGATTGTTACCATCTAAGGGAGATAATGCCTATAAAGTGGAATGATACATGTATAGTTAAAAGTCCCAGTGCTGTTATACTCTAATATCAGCATTCATGGAACATCTCTTGTCCAATCAAATCATTCAGCTAAAACTAACTGTTGTATAATTTATATTATTGATTAGATTAGAGCATAATGTTGGATGATTTGTAATAATAATAATAATAATAATAATAATAATAATAATAATAATAGTAAAGCAATTGTAGCTTTACTATTTTTCCATCTGTTTTTTGAGAAATCCCACCTTTTACTCAGTGATTTTTTAGGAGTAGCCATGTTCTGTTCTAGGATTGGCTGTATAGTTTGTGAATACAGTTGGTAGCCAATCGCAATGCAGAAGATAGGAGAAACAAGAACCTTAGGCTATTTCACTACCTTTATTTTAAGCTCTTCTCCTGGTCATTACTCGACAACACTCCACTGATAACTAGCATTGTTGGAAGAGGCTCTGTTGTTTATTTTTTGGTACATGGTACTAGAGCTGGGGGATACATCGCAAACATTGATATGTTCAATAGTATTTTTTACACGATTTTGAAAATGACCATATTCATTATATCGAGTATGCTGAGGATACGTAGGTTTCCATCTGAGTAAATTTAAAACACACAAATGTCCTGTTCAGCTCTGTCTTTCTCTTGCGAGCGTGGCCCCACCTACGCATGCGCGCGCATGGATGCTCGCGCACACACGCCACGCTGCCCTGCCATTGTTTGTGTGAGCCGCTGTAGCAGTTCTCAGCACATTAATCGCGCTCACTCAGGTCTACCTCTCTGATAACTGTGAGTAAGTCAACAATGGACAAAAATGAAACCAGTGGCGAAGCTTTAATTCCAAAAAAGAGAGCGCATGCGTCAGTTGTGTGGAAATGAAATAATGTGAATAATGAGGCAACATTCAACAATTGTTGCTTTTAAAAATAGACCAGTGATAAACAGCAACAACATTATGAATGGACCTACGATGCCGACCTGCATGTACAATGCAAATCAAAATGTGTGTTAAAACTGCGATTAACGTGATTTAAAAAATTAAGCACGTGACAGCACTAGTAAAAACATTGCAACTAAAGGTAGCAGTACAACGAATTTATTTCATCATCTCAAACTACACCATCCACAGCAGTTTGCTGAGTCAGTGAAATGCCATGAGGAGGAGCAGACTAAGTCGGGTAAAACCTCCTCCTCTTTCGGTGGAAAGCAAGTAACGCTGGCAGCTTCTTTTTCAAGAGTAATACCATATGAGAAAACAAGCAAATATTTCTTAGACATACAGTTTGATAATTGCAGTTAGATAACCAGCATGTTCTTTTTGCTGTTGCAAATAAACACTAACACTTTGACATTATATTTTGTTATGGTTTTCATAATATCGTATCGTATCGTATATCGCCATTTATTATAGGTATATCGAGATATGAGTTTTTTGGTCATATTGCCCAGCCCTACATGGTACACTGTGAAGCAATAGGGTGACTGATTGCTATGTGACGTATTCAACCAAGAAGCAGGAGTGTGAAATTACTGTAACCGCATGGCATGACTGTTGGGTTGTGCTATGCTTAAATTTGATGTAAGTTCAAAATGATTTTTCTTGCCAATATTTTGTCACATAGACAAGCCTACCATCATTGAAAAGGTCATGTCATGCCATTTGGATGCAAAATGTGTCCATTTTTAAGTGTTAAAAACATGTTTGTCTGTGAAAGCTATCAAACAACAAATTGTGGTCAGATTGGTAGGCTGAATTACCTGTCCAGCAGAAAACAGGCACTTTAAAAATATTTCCATCTGAGATAGTCCTCATTATCCAGTCACTTCTGGTTGAGCTATATATGCAACACTTGAGACACCAAGAGACACCAGATACAGGATACAAAATACTCCTGCTGATAATGGCCCCACATGGACAGCCTAAAGATCACCATGAGGGACAGTTTAAAGATACTCTTAGGACCCATGAATTTTGCTTTGCAGTTGATATAAGCAGCCTTCCTATGATGGCTAGGACTAATTGCCATGAACCGTTTTGCACTTTATCAGTCAAATCTCCATAAGTGAGCAGTTTATAACTTCAACAGTGTGGATTTCATGTTAAATTTTTAATCAGTTTTTTTTTACTATATAGTACACAGTTATAGAAGGGATTATTTATTATTGTGCTATCCAGTGTCACCCAAATGAGGATGTGCTCCCTTTTGAGTCTGGTTCCTCTCAAGGCTTCTTCCTCTTAACATCTGAGGGTGTTTTTTCCTTGCCACTGTTGCATAACAGTTATGGACAAAACCTATAAGCTACTCTATATTGCCAAAAGTATTCACTCACCCATCCAAATCAGTTAATTCAGGTATTCCAATCACTTCCATGGCCACAGGTGTATAAAATAGCTACTAAATATTCCAGTCAACTGTCAGTGGTATTATAACAAAGTGGAAGCAATAGGGAACGACAGCAACTCAGCCACAAAGTAGTAGGCCACGTAAAATGACAGAGCGGCATCAGCGGATGCTAAGGCACATAGTGTGCAGAGGACGGCAACTTTCTGCAGCGTCAATCGCTGCAGACCTCCAAACTTCATGTAGCCTTAAGATTAGCTCAAGCACAGTGTGTAGAGAGCTTCATGGAATGGGTTTGAGCAGCTGCATCCAAGCCTTACATTACCAAGCGCAATGCAAAGTGACGGATGCAGTGGTGTAAAGCACACCGCCACTAGACACGGTGTAGACGAGTTCTCTGGAGTGACGAATCATGCTTCTCTGTCTGGCAATCTGATGGACGAGTCTGGGTTTGGCCCCTTAGTTCCAGTGAAAGGAACTCTTAATGCTTCAGAATACCAAGAGATTTTGGACAATTTCATGCTCCCAACTTTGTGGGAACAGTTTGGGGATGGCCCCTTCCTGTTCCAACATGACTGCACACCAGTGCTCAAAGCAAGGTCCATAAAGACATGGATGAGCGAGTTTGGTGTGGAAGAACTTGACTGGCCTGAACAGACTCCTGACCTCAACCTGATAGAACACCTTTGGGATGAATTAGAGTGGAGACTGCGAGCCAGACCTCACAAATGCACTTCTGGTAGAATGTTCAAAAATTCCCATAAACACACTCCTAAACCTTGTGGAAAGCCTTTCCAGAAGAGTTGAATCTGTTATAGCTGCAACGGGTGGGCTGACATCATATTAAACTCTGTGGATTAAGAATGAAATGTCACTTCATATGCGCATGAAGGCAGACAAGCGAATACTTTTGGCAATATAGCGTATGTCCGAATTTTGTGTTTTGGAAAGTTGCTTTGAGACAATGTCCATTGGTAAAATCACTTTGGAAATAAAATTGAATTGAATTGTTGTTTTTCCATGTTTTCTGGTGTCATCTGTCCCAATTTTGTTTAGCTTAGCTTTTATTTGTTGATGATGATGATTGCCTTTTCTTCTGCAAAATAATAGCTATGATCCTCAACTTCTCAAAATGTGGATTCTCAAACATGTTAACCAGCACCAGCAACCACCGATTCCTCTTCTTCTTCTACATGTTCCAGTCAAGCTGTGCTACATCAATGTAAAAATGCAAAATATGAACACTGCACCTTTAAACATCAGATCCACTCAGATAACTTTTGTAATAATGATGATAATGATGAATATAACAAGTATATTTGAAGTCCAAATCCTGATTACACCCCTCTATATTCTACATGCCACTCCAACTGTGTAGGAATTTTAACAAACAATGGGCTAGTGTGATACTCAAGGAAACCACAAAACCCATTCTAACTGAAAGACTCCTAGGCAAAGAGCCACCTAGCTGGAACACATAAGATTTTCTAACTTGTGTAGGCTTATGTTCTTTCTGTATGCAACTTTTTGTGATGGAAGATTAATAGTTGTCCATGAATAATGCATTCTGAATTAAAACACATAAAATCTAGCTTAATGTACAAATAAGATAAGCAGTGCAGCAAGAAATTTCAAAATTCTAAGAGAAAATTGCATTGACCGTTTTATGAAATAGCTAGCCTGATTCATTTACTAGATTTATTATAAGCTACTGTACAGTCTTGATAAAGTTCAGTTAAACAACTCACTTGTTTGGAAAAGTGTAATTTAGCATGATTCACATGATAAAAATACAAACCTGGGTTCCAGAAAAGTAACAATGGAACCTTCCAAAAATTAGAAGTGTAACTGGTATAAAGTGACGTCATCAAGATTGAGTATGAAAGGAGCATCCACCAAAGGCTTAGTGTTTGCAAGCAAGGATGGGTTGTGGTTCACCAAACTTTGTGCCAAACTTCTTGAGAGAATTGTCAGTGAGTTCAAACACAATGTTTCTCAGCTGAAGATTGCAAAGAATTTAGGTCTTTTACCATCTACAGTTCATAATATCATGAAAGGTTCAGGGAGTCAGGGAAAATCTTCTGGGTCTAAAGGCCCAGGGTGGAAACCGCTGCTGAATGTGCGTGACCAGTGAATCCTCAGATGATATTGTTTGAGAAATTGTCATGCTACTGTGACAGACATAGCCGTATGGGCTCAGAAGTACTGTGGAAAATCATTGTCACTTAACACAGTCCACTGCTGCATCAAGAAATGCAACCTGAAACTGTATTATTAGCCATATATTAGTAGCCATATATTAATTTTGCACAGAAACACTGGTGAGTTCTCTGGGCCCTAAGTCAACTGAGATGGACTCAAAGACAGTGGAAATATTCAGGGACACAGGGGAAATCTCTGTGCGTAAAGGCCAAGAATGTGTGTGACCATCAAGCCCTCAGGCGGTATTGATTGTGAAACTGTCATGCTACTGTGATGGACAAAGCCACATGGTCTCGAGAGTACTTTGGAAAATCATTGTCACCTAACAGTCTGCAGCTGCATCAAGAAATGCAACCTGAAACTATATTATACAAAGAGAAAGCTGTATATTAAATTTTGCATAGAAACACAGTGGAGTTGTCTGGACCTGAAGTCATTTGAGATGCACCGAAAGACAGTGGAAATGTGTTCTTTGGTCTGACAAGTCCACGTTTCAGCTTTTTTTGGGAAAAACAGACGTCGGATTCTGTGTGCCATCCAGATGAAAAGTGCAAAAACCAGCATCTGTGATGACATCGGGGTGCATCAGTGCCCACAGCATGGGTGATCTGCATATATATGTAAATTTACCATTGATGCAGAGGTTTAATATGATATTTTCGAGAAACATATGCTGCTGTCAAGACAATGTCTTTTCCCAGGACAATGCTAGGCCTCAGTCTGCACTAGTTACAAAATCATGGCTTGACAGGCCTGTCTGCAGTCCAGATCTGTCTCCTGCTGAAAATGTATGGTGCATCATGAAGAGGAGAATCAGACAACAGCAACCATGGACTGTTTAGCAGCTCAAGTTTTGTACACTGCAAGAATGAGCAAAAATACCACTTGTAAAACTGCAACAAACTTCAGTAGCTTCTAGTGTCTTCAATTCCCAAAGGATATGGGGTTTGTAAATTAAAAAGTGGACAAATAGATTGAATTAATAAATAAATTTATATAAAATGTCATATAAGACTGATGTCATTCTCAGTGACAAATGTTACCTTACGTATTCTTACATGCAAATTACATTTAATTTAAAAAAGCAAAAATGAAAGAAAAAAACCTAAAAAAATTTCTATAGATTACATCATCTTTCTCTGAAAAATCGTCAGCTGAAAAAAAATTGAGTGCTTTTTTTTTAAACTAATATTTATTAGTTTTTGCCCTTTTACTATTTTGATATAGCTATTTCTATTATAATTTTCAAAAGCTGAAATGTTCATGTATTTCTGTGTATGGTGTATAGCAGTAACAAAATTTTTGATCTAATATTTTACCTAAAATGATAGCTAACAGCTAAGTCAGTTGCTTATCTGCACGATTTTCAGAACTAGTACATGGAGCAGATCTTTGCTAGCATGTGGTAAGTTTTAAGTGCAAAACAAAGGATTACTGGAGAACTTGAGTAAGACATTTAATCCTGAACAGTGAAATCAATGTAGTGCTTAGTCATGATATCATTAATAATGTACATTGTATAGTAATATAATAATGTTATCTCTAACATATTGCTTTTCTGTGTGGTAAAGTCTTAAAAGCATTCTTCTCATTCCTACAGCTATAACTGAAAATACAACGGAGATCATTACAGACACACGGTTGTCACGTGTACCTGGGACGGAGCCTGTGGACTCTGCAGGACTTACAAAACTCACAGTGGCTACATTATTGCTCGCTGTTTTGATGGTTTCTTTAATATTCTAATACATCTTCATGCAGATAATGGCACAAATCTTGACTTCTAGGAAATTTCAATGAATCATGGATGACGCTGCTTGACTGAACAGCTCCTGCTGCCTTGATTCAAAACCACTAGACCTTCACAACTGACAACACTCATACTGAATGTTAGTGGCTTCTTTAGACTGCTGACTGCATTCAGCAGTCACATGGGTCATGTAAGAATGCATTTATGTGTGGCAAAAGGGCACCAAAGGGTTGTGTGTAAAAGCTACAATATGTGAGATTTCTTTTTTGTTTGTAAAAAAAAAATCATATATATTTTTTTGTCATTATCAATAGAGAAAGCACTTACAATCCTGTAAAAGAAAATTACCATGATGGCCAGATAGCTGTCTGGCTCAAACCTCCAAAGACAACCAAATGCACACAAAGATAATGGAAGCTAGTTCACGACCAGAAAACACAAATGTTAAAAAAAAACTAGATTAGAGAAAGAAATTGTACATTTTCTGTATTCAATTTTATATAGCTAACTGTAAATTTAGTTCACCACTGTTGGCTTTAATGCTATGCAAAGTCCCACAGACAGCCTGTGATAATGTTTCCACTACAAAAAAAGTTTGTTTCATATACCGGGTTGATTTCTGAGTTACACATCATCTTTCAGACATGAACAGATGTCTGCACAATCTGACGCAGTCTCATGGGGCATATAGCAAGCCAGTTGGCTAATGCTAGAGTTTTGCCTGTTTATTTAGCACTTATTAATAGCAATATGACAATTGTGTACAATATTCTCATAATATTTCTGTACATTTTCATTCTCAGAAAATTATAACAGTTACTTCAACAGTGCCAGAAATGCATACTATTTATGTTGTCTTTGCTATTTATACATATTACTTGCAAAATAGCTATTGGGTGTGTATTAATTACCTCTTGCAGTGGTCCAGTCACGTTACAAAATGTCCAGAGGATACCATTAGCTTGCAATATCATTTCTCTACCATAGACATTTTCAACTCCACTGGATTTAATGCATAAATCACTTGGGCTAATGTTTATATTATTTCATTTAAAGCAAAATGCTTGGATGAAGATACTGCATGAATCACCGAATTTGAAATTATAATGAATTTATTTTTATATACAGTTTGCACTGTATAGTATTCAAGTTCATTCAATGTGATGAACATGTTTTACTGTAATGCACTAATTTGTGATGAAACCATCTGGAAAAGGAAATATGTTCTGCATCCTGGGAAAATATATCAAACTGGAGCTGAGTGAAATAACTGGAGCATCATAAACAACAGAAAGTATAAAAATATGATCTGTTATTAGACATCAGTATTTTTTTAAACTATATTAAAAACATTATAGCAAACTACTAACATTTTATAACTTATAATTACTTATTCTGATGTTCTGTTTGTGTCCTACACTGTAATAAATGCTAAAAAAATATAACACACTTTCTCGGTGTATTCGATTGCTCTAATCGAAACTTTACGTTTTTAATATTGTACACTGAAGGGCGTCCAGCAGGGGGCGACAGAGCCTTAATAATGGCTCACATGACTGACTTTAAGCGTTAGAGATGTATTGCTAGACTTGTGAGGACTCCTAACCATAACCCTAACCTTAACCTCAGTAACAAAAAAGCTTTATTTACTTTTTTGTTGTTGTTAAAATCTACAACAAAAAACACATTTTATGGGACCAGCAAAATGTCCCCACAAGGTAAAAAATTTCAGGTATTCCTCTCCTTGTGGGGACAATTTGGACCTCACAAAGATATAAAAACATGGTCCACACACACACACACACACACACACACACACACACACACACACACACACAC